>OW240920.1:35766094-35787621 GCA_933207985.1 Pelobates cultripes | reverse complement strand
CTTTCTCTGCATCTCGATGTGAGTAGCACACGACGAGACTCCTTTGTGCGAGCAGTAGGCCTTGGCCCAGTCTTCCATTGGTATGGTTTTGCCTCGTTCCTTATGCCAAGATTGTATGTGTTTCTCTACCCTGATCTGATGTCTGGGTCAGCACTTTGTAGCTTATAGAGATTAGTTTTTTTGGTGGTTTTTTATGGGTGCATATCATTTTAAATTCGGTCATTGGCATTATGTCTGCATCATCCGATTTGCTGGGCTTGTTTTTGGCTAGATAGGATTTAATTTGCAGGTAGGCAAAAACTAATCTGTGTGGGAGTTTAAATTTTTGTTGTAGGTCTGGGAATATCTTTAATCCTTTGTCATTGTATAACTGCCCTATCTCGTGGAATCCCTCTTGTAGCCATGGTTGTGTGTTCAGGGTTGGTATTACGTGTTCTAAGGCTGTCAGTGGAGCTGCTAATGGCATTGGTAAGCATCGTACCATCAGACATTTGGCGGAGTCCCAGGTTCGTAGGATGTGTTGAGTCGTGGGCGAGAGGTGGCTGGTGTCCTTCCTATGTATTTTAGGGGTCAATAGAATAGAGTGTAGTGTCAGCGGGTGGGCCCAGCTGTTTTCTATTTCCAGCCATTAGGGTGCTGAGGGGTGCTGTCTCATCTGTGGCACCATCATCAGTGTTGCTGCCCTGTGGTATGCCGTTAGGTCTGGGAGAACTAATCCACCCTGAGTTATTGGTCTCTATAACAGGCTTGTCGCTACTCTAGGTTTTTTGTTCTGCCATGAGAAGTTTGTTAGCATTTTCGTGAGTGTTTTGACTGGTAGTACTTGTCTGGTAGTGGGATTTGTAGTGTTCTGTATAAGTATTGGAGTTTTGGTAACAGTGACATTTTTATGGCTGCGATCCGCCCCACCCATGACAAGTATTTCCCCTCCCAGGAGTCTAGTAGGGTCTTGAAGGTTTCTAATAATGGGTGGTAGTTCATTTTAAATAGGGACATGGGATTTTTGTCATTTTGGTTCCCAGGAATGTGAGGTAATCGTCTCTCCAGTCTAGAGGGAACAAGCTTTTAAGGGTTTCCCGTTGTGTGTTGGGTAGGTTGATGCTTAATGCCTGTGTCTTGGTGACATTTAATTTATAATATGACACCCGTCCGTATGCTGTGATGTGATGCATGAGATTAGGCAGGGATATGTGTGGTTGTGTTAAAGTGAGAAATATGTCATCAGCAAAAATACTTAATTTGTATTCTTTCTGGTGCAAAGTTACCCCGTGAGTTGCTCATTCCGTCCTGAACTTGGCAGCCAATGGCTCCAATGCCAAAACATAGAGCAGTGGAGATAGTGGACAACCCTGGCGGGAGCCATTAAGGATTTTGTATTTGTCAGAGCAGAATCCTGCGTTTAGGACTTTTGCCGTGGGGCAGCTGTATAGAGCTGCTACCGTATCCGTAAAGTGTGGGGAAAGCCGAATTTCTCCAAGACTGCTTTTAGGAAGCGCCAATTGAGCCTGGCTAACATTTCTAATAGTTTGTTTATTAGTTTTTGTTTTTTTTGTAATACCCCTTTATTATTATTATGATTATTGTGATTTATATAGCGCCAACAGATTCCGTAGCGCTTTACAAAATTATTAGAGGGGGATTTAACTATAAATAGGAAAATTAAAAGAAAACTTACAGAAACTAAGGGTTGTAGAGGGCCCTGCTCAAACGAGCTTATAGTCTATAGGAGGTGGGGTATAAAACACATTACGACAGGAAATAGCAGTCAGATTAGGTGGGAGTGAAGCAGAGTTGGAGGAGAGAGTAAAGTGCTGCCCTTTAGGAGAGAGCAAGAGACAGGTATGTGAGGTAGAGGTTAGTCTGGGAGACGATAGGCTTTCCTAAAGAAATTAGTTTTAAGGCACTTCTTAAATGATTGAAGACTAGGGGAGAGTCTGATGGCGGTAGACAGGCTATTCCATAGGAAGGGACCCGTCAGTGAGCAGTCCTGCAAGCGTGAGTTGGCCGTACGGATACGAGCAGCGGACAGAAGAAGGTCATGGGTAGAGCGGAGAGACCGAGAAGGGGCATACCTCTGAATCTATGAGGAGATATAAGAGAGGCTAAGATTATTCAGTGCTTTATAGATATGGGTTAGCACTTTGAATTGGCTCCTATAGTATACAGGAAGCCAGTGTAAGGACTGACAGAGGGGTGAGGTGTAAAAGGACCGACTAGAGAGGAAAAGCAGTCTGGCGGCAGCATTCATTACAGACTGTAGCGGGGCAATACGGCTATTGGGAAGACCAATTAGGAGAGAGTTACAATAGTCCATGCAAGAGATTACTAGAGCATGGACAAGCTCTTTAGTAGCATCTTGTGTAAGAAAGGGGCGGATGCGGGTGATGTTTTTAAGGTGGAATTGGCATGATTTGACAACAGACCGGATGTGAGGCTGAAAGGTGAGGCCTGAATCAAAAGTAACACCAATTATATTATATTACAGATACACAGAATGACACACATTCAGATACACAGAATGACACTTCTACAGATACTAACACTGACACACATACAGATACACAGACACACATTGACACACATGCAGATACACAGACACAAATTGTAAAGCCCGTGGCATATGTTGGCACTACATAATTGTTATGTATTATTAGTATTATTATTATTATTATTATTATTAATAATAATAATAATATAATTTTAGTATAAAACGCCACAAATGTCACTTTATATTGCAACTGACCAGCTATCTAAGGCTATGAAAAACTGAGATTTAGATTCCAATGTTCACATTCCTAAAAATAAGTAAGACTCTAAAGAAATGTAAACTATAGAACTAATCTGTTTACAAAAAGCCATACACTGTAGGTTGTGGGAAGCATGCAAACTCAGCAGGAGTAAATGTCAGTACATTTGAGATTTCTATGCATAGTAAAGAGGATGTGCTCTTGGACACAGGGCAGTTAGAGAATTGTTCATTGTTTGTATTATATACACCATTAAAGCAAATCTGATTCTATGGCTGCCAGCGAAGAAAATTACCATAAAGAGATTTTTTTCTTACAACGTCTGTAGAAGGATTTTAAAAGCATTGAAATAAAATATCAATGACATACTTATTAATCCAGACATTGTGAGTAACACTAAATACTTTATATAGGACCAACCAACGTCAATCAGTTGGAAGACAATTCCGATCAGCCTCAGTAGTGGACTGCAACTCCCACTGCTCCAGATAAATTATTCATCCCTACTTGCTGTATTGTACCGAATATTTTATCCAACTTGGATTATTTAAGATGAATGAATGTAGGTTTCTTTGGCAGTGTTTTCTGCAGACTACATATCCCATAATCCTCAGATGTGCTCTCTTAGCAAAGGACTGTAATGGACCGTTTTGCCCACAAGAGGTTAAAAACCGTTTATGCGATATTCCCCCTTTTCAGCTGCACAGACAGCTACTGCAAGCACCAATCTCCCGAACTGCAAACACATGAATTCACCAACTCCCGAACTGCAACCAAGGGAATACTCGAAACTCCCGAACTGCATACACACGAATAGCTGCTAGCAGACGAACAGGAAAAGCACCCAAGCGGCTTACACTCCTGGCAATCAGTCTCTAACAGCATACAGTAAATCCTCCCCCCAATAATGAGACAACACTTCACTTTGAGGGTTAAGCAGGAACTGCCCTGTAATGGCCACACACTGGCTTTTATGCAAGTCCCCATGCAAAGGGACATTCCACAGGGTGGGACACAGTACAACCAATCGTTTACAGGCGAACCGTAAAACACACCCACAATTACATCACAATCCCTCCTCTCTGTCCTGGAGATAATTGTGAAGTAATTCAATTATCTCCCAGGACAGAGGCAAGACTCCATTAACCACATGGCAGTAACAATACAATAAAAGACATAAAATTACATACAGTTACCTTTATTCCATAAAACATAGACATTCTACCTATCCCCAGATAGCTTAGATCTGAGCGCACATTACTATCGAATGGCGCTCAGATCACATACATACAGTTCAATCGCCATGGAGCCAAAGTCTTTAATACAGTCTTTCAGTATACGGCTGGGCTCCATGGCATACCTATCTGGGGTAGCATGGTTTTAACAGTCCGCAGAAAGGCACGAATAAACCTTTCTGCCGGTAAAATAAAAGTTTAAAATGCAGGATCATAGTCTAAAGGGAGCAGGCGAGCAACCAGGCTTCTCCAGTGTACAGTGGCGAGGTTGGTTTCGCCACAAGGACCTTTTCCAGATTGATTCTTGCCAGATCCCCTCCCACATTAGTTATGTATAAACCAAGATGCTAACTGTCCTGTTAGATTTTTAAGGGACAGTCTTTGGACCACACTTTGTGCATTATAGAGACATGCCAAGTACAACAAGTGGGCTTTATCTGTTTCTCTATAGAGTGGTATAGTATCACCTCTAAACATTAACTTGGGTTAGTGATCTTATTTATTATGATGGGTTATTATAAGAGTTACACACCTTTGTTGTATAAATAATTGACTGGTCTTTTATGAATCAATAATTATAATACATAACCACTCATATGGCTGTCGCCAATTAAGGATGCCATCTCAGTCACCAGAACCGTATGAAAAGTGACATTATGTAAAATCCATATACTGCCAGAAGGACATCAGTTAATTAATTACTGAAGACTGCAAATAAATTGTAAATATTGCCTGTCAACACTTACTATGGATGAAAACTAAACCTGCAACTGTAAGTAGTACTAAAACAGTCACAGATCAGTGGGAAAAAATATAAAGCAATGACAGTCTTTGTAAACTTTAGAGTATAAATAACAACAACAGAACTACAGCATAGTAAATTGTTAGAATGGTGGTGTTTATCTGGAATGTCGTGAATATCTATAGAAAAAATTATTAAAACACTAAATGACAACATGCTTAAATATATTAAATAATCTTGTGTAGGCTAGTCTGCCTAGCATAGACTAACTGCCCGGTTATCAAAGTCTATCCAGCTTCCTTAATGCTGAAAAAACAATGTGTTACTTGTACCTTAAAATAAAATCATGACCAAGTAAGTGCATTGCAAACATCATATCAAACAATGCAGAAATGATAAGGGTGGATGGGACTTTTTAGCTAACTCTTTTGACTCTACAGTTAAGCTCTCTGGAATCACCCGTGTCAGTTACTGTGCAGTCTATATATACCTGCAATTCGCAAGCTTACCCATGCCACGCCAATCCCCCCCCCCTCACCCCTAATCAAACATGGCACGAAGTGCATATCCTCTAGCACAACTAAAAGTAACCCCTTCACTATCGAGATGCTGCAACTGTATACAGGCTGCATGTTAATTATACAAAATAGGAGCAATATCAAGATTTTCTCCCATTTATAATGATCTCAGCTATGGGCAATATATATATTTAAAAAATACGTGTGTGTGAAAAGTGTACCCCAGTAGAAAAAATACCCATGTTACACACAGGGCCAGTGCAAGGATTTTTGGGTACAAAGGCAAAAAGATTTTGATGCCCCCTTCCCACCAAAAAAACATCTTCACCTGTGTGCCTCTTAACCCCCCTTTCGTGTCTTATCCCCTCTTTTAATGTCTTACCCCCTCTAATGTATCTTATGCCCTATTTTTCCCCATTGTTTCCCCATTTTTCCCCATTACACCTCCCTTGTGGATCTCTTACAACCTCCCTTTTTGTGTCTTACTCCCCCCAGCCCCTTTGTGTGTCTCCTTCTCTCCCAGCCCCTTTGTGTCTTTTACTCTTCACAGCTTCTTTGTCACCCTAGTTTCCTTCCCATGTCACTTTGTGTTTCTCTCTCCCCTCCCTTAGTGGTCCTCTCCCGTCCCTTACCTGTCTCTTAGTGCCCCCCACGCCCATTAGTGTTCCTTCTAGTGGTCCCCCCCTTAATGTTCCTTTTCCCTTTCCTCCCCTGTCTTAATGACCCCTCTGCCATCCCTTAGTGTTCCTCTCTCTCCCCCCCCCTTAGTGGTCCACTCCCCTCCCTCCCTTACATGTCTTATTTCCTTTCTTGTAGTGTGGCCGAGTGGAGCGGATCATGGTACAGGAGTTCTGATTCTTGTACCCGGCTGGACTGACAGTAAGTGCTCTCTCAGTGAGCACTTCCTGTCAGTCCAGCCTTGGACAGTAAACAGAAGATCCTGTACAGCGATCGGCTCCGCTCGGCCACGCTATACTGAGTGACTGATAAAAGGGAGCACATTGTGCTTCCTCCTGCCAGTAATTGTAATCTAAAGCCCCCCCCCCCCCAGCGGGCCATTTGTGCCGCCTTATGGACGCGCAGGCCCTGGTTACACAGAAATATTATTCAAATTAAGAAATGCTCCATGCGCCAGTCCAATGTAGTGGTACTGGAGATAATGGTAAATCCTTCCAGTGTAAGTAGTCAAACTATCAGTTGCAGCCTCTTCTGGAGTGTTGTTAGGTATTCCATTAGGTCTCTTGACCTAAACCCTGTGTGCAGGGCCTGCTCATTGGCTGAGAGCATCACCTGTTCATTCTCAGCCATAGAGCTAAACCCTCCACTGCCAAGGTAAGTTGTCAAACATTTTGCAGATAGTTTGACTGCTTACCCTGGGAGTGCACTAGAACTCTCTTGGTGCTAAAACTACTACCTTAATCAATGCAGTGTTGTAGTGGTTATGGTGCTTGGAGTATTTAATATAGCAAAGATGTTTGGTTGCAACACAGATATGCTTACAGAATGTGCATTTTTCAGAATGAGCTAGAACAGTAATTTCTCAGAATATCCACTTAGGACATAGTGTCTTAAAATCATCTGTACAGAGTTAAAGGAGCAGAAGCGATCTGCTATTCAGTAATAAAAATCAGTTTTTTTGCTTCTTTTGTCGCGAGTGGGAAGACTTTACAATCCATGGAAATTATTAATGCAGGAATGTACAGAATGTGAAATACATAGGTCTATATAAATACATACAATAGAAGAGAGCATTGGTAGGACATTTAACAATCCTCATCTTGGGGCATATTTAACAAACATTCCTGTTGCCCACACACAATCTTAATGACATTAAAGCCAAATAGAGTAAAGAAGGTGTTTCTGCATTTTGTATGTTGTGCAAAAAAATGCTTTATACAAAGACAACCAAATAGCTTATTATGGCTTTGCCAACAGCAAATATAAATAGTAATAGAAATGTATTGAACACATAAAAAAAAATTCTATGAAATTAGATACTCACCTTTAAATGTCTTGTTTTTGTTCAGCAATGGTTTACAGGCAGAGCAGAGATTTATGGAAGTTTCCAAAGACCAAGATGTCACTGAGCATTTGCAACACTGACGAAACAAATCATTTCAGTGCTGCAGAAATTCAATATACAAATACCCACAAAATAAACAATAAAGCAATCTGTGTACCAAGGACCATATGTTAAAAAAAGTACAAAACAAAAAAAAAAGGATTTTAAAGAACAAAATTTAAAGGGTCATCAGCAAGCCTGGTGAGGTGGAAGTCTCTTCAAATAAAGTTCCCCGGAAACCCTAAACTGGTATATGTTTTATCCTTAATTATGTGGTGGTAATTGGGATTGTCGGTAAGTAACCAGCAGACATACAGTGCTTCTGCCCCTTCCTTGAATCCTGGAATGCCATATGGTGGTGGATTTTTATATATAATAATATGACATTCACAATTTCCATATTTAATAAAGAAACAGTGGTGTGGAACTGCACTCAGTCCCCATGGTGATATGAATATGGGTGCAACCAGGCCGGTCCCAGTACCAAGAACCCAATACTTGATAAGGCAAAAAATAGAAAGACCGTTCAGGTCGAAATGTTGTGATTGGTGGTGGGTTTAATAAATTGCCTTCTTTGAAACCTGGAGTGCCTGGACCTCTTTCTATTTTTTGCCATATTTAATAAAGGACCTGATCCTAAGTGCCTAGCCTTCCCATCTTCTCAATGTCTACTGGAAGGTAGATATTCCAGTCCTCATTGCCTATTGCTGAGATGCACAAAGCTCCCTCTGATTACTTGGTTTTCAGATTTTCCTGTAGCCAGTAAAATTAATTCACAGCTTCTGTTGACATTACAACTCCCATATCAAATGATGTAATTGGTGAAACAATTCCTGGGTAGTAAATATTTATGTGACATGACTGAAATGGCCATTGTTTTCACACAAACGCAGCCTGTTTTATAGAACATGCCCAAGTTGAGAAGCTATTGGCTTCTGATTGGTTCTACTCTACTTCCTGACTTTCTGAAAAAAATACATTTAAAAAAAAATTGAGAGGGAAGTTAACAACCCATTAATATGGACAAATAAGACATCTGATTATCTGAGGTTACCTCTGATATCTAAAAGGTGTTTTAGAGATAGACATAAAAAAGAGGCGATAAACTCCAGAACCCTAGATCAGTCTTAATGGTTTTATAGTATTTAGATCTTGTAAATGAAAAGCCTTGAATACCAAAATATATTCCAACTTTTTAGGTAAAGAAACCTTTTCTTATTGCTTCTTCCAGTAGTTAAACAGTTAATGCATGCTGGAAATGAAGAGAACAGAGCACACTTATAAAATATGATTTTACAAATGTACTTCTAATTAAGAATGGTCTGTTCTCTGAGTGTGTGAATAATGGCCAGAGATATCAGAGATATTAACATTGAGAACCTCAATTGGTTTTTCCATGTCTATTTGTCACAGTTAAAGAGGAGAAGTGTTTAACCTTAGACATATTCCTTCGTTTCATTAGCTGAGTATTTGTCAAATGTCAGACCAATATATGCATAACCTATTTCTCTGGAGGCAGACAAAGAATACCCTTCTAAACTTCTCAGAGGAACTAACCTCTTTGATGAATGTCGTATGTTTTTAACAAAAACAAGATAATTGATGTTGTTAATAACTCTCCACAGATATGATCTGCAGCCTGTAAAGATTTTTTCACCGCAACAAGTTGAGGTGTGTGAAATAATGATGTATAAAAAAAACTGCATTTTAGCATATTCTATGCTGGAACGAAAAGTTACAATTATTTACAGAAACGTTAGACTTCCAGCAGTAGAAAGTTAATCAAAATAGCAACCTGAGTTTATTTCTCCATTCAAAAATTCTGTCTGTAGCTGTAATTCTGACTGGTGTGGTCATCGAAGTAGCATCTACTCTGTCCTCTTTGGAACCCTGGTGAAAATGGCACTATGCTGGATGGGGTATGGTAAAATATGGTAAAATTCCTAGGATGGTTTACCTGCTATAGGTTTACAATCAATTTGTGAGAAATATTTTTTTAGTAGCAGGATACAATCAAGCAAAGAAAAATTCTAAAGACACTGATTTACCTAACAGAGTAGCCAGAGGACCAGAGAGTAGAAGAACATCGGAATGCAAGTGTGTCATCAGCACACAGGCGATACTTAAGTTCAAAGAAAGCAATTGATTTACGTAGAGACTATCCGTTGATGTTTAAGAGCAAGGGACCAAAAGAAGATTATTGAGGTATTCTAACAGAAAGAGGTGGTAGAAAAAAAAGCAGGTGCTTCATAAGGAGACATTGAAAGAATGAGGTCAAGAGAAAATATTTGAATTAGGAAACACAATCCAAATGAAAAGAACTATATCAAAGGAAGTAGAACATTTGAGGTGGATGAGTAGGGAGAGAGCAACACATGAAATGAAGTGGGAAACATGGATAGAGTGCACTTCAAAAGGTGAAACTACTACAGGGGGTATTTATTGAAAAGGGAAGCAAATAAAAGAAATCACATAAAAAAATGGCAGCAAAGGAGTGATGCAGTAATGGTGGCTTCAGTAAGAGCCAAGGGTTTGGCATTTTTAAGTAGGAAAATATCATGTACATGAGATTTGAGACTTGCAAGTTATACATTCAATAAAGTAGAAGCGTTTGGGCTGCAGCTTTGGAATGGCAAGGCAATGGATATGAGATTGATGAGGTTTTGGCAGTTACAGAGACAGAAGGCCGAGTTGTAGGAAGATGTCTCCAGCAGATAGAAGAATGTCAACTGCTATGCTATGAGTGTTTCTTTACATTCTTCATAGAATGAAAAGGAAAGAGTGTTTTGAGAAAAGAGAGCTTTTGGCTGTGGAGGTTGAGGAGATAAGAGATGATGCTCAAGTGTCCTTTCTCGGGATGGAAGAGACAATGTGTTTGATGAAAGTAGATTGGAGGGAAAAACATACATGTTTACTGTAAGAGATTAAAAGTAGTCCCTACTTTGTCTTATGTTTTAATGAAAACTAGGTCAGATTGGAAGAAACAAAGAACAGATCCTGAGAGAGGAAGAGAAGTGGAAACGATTAGTGAAAGGTAAGTTCGGCATGACAGTGCCGCTTTAAGTGAATAAGCCAATTTAGTGTATAACCCTGCAAGACAATGAAAGGCAAATTGTATGTTTAAACATCCAAGTACAGATTTTGCAGTGGTCTATGTTCATTTTTTTGTGTGGAAAATTTAAATTTAATACGAAAAAGAAAATAATAATCTTTCATCTCCAAGTTTGTCTTTGAAAGTAATATTGCAGTAATGCAGTTGAACAGTTATATAAAAATATTTATTGCATTTATTGCCTTCTTAAATTGATTTTTTTTTTCCTTATTTCAGTATGTGCCTCTTCTTAAATAGAGTTATTATGAAAACTGGTCCCTGTCACTGTGCAAAGCTTCAGACTCTGCACATTCCCACTATATTGGCTGAAAATGTGACCTACATCCACATTACAGATGTGAGCTATATTTAAAAAAAAAAAAAAATAACATCAGTAAATATAAACATGTCATCATTTAGGCTACTTCACAGACACATGTGCTGCACAGCTGTTTCACTGCATACCTCTTTAAATCATTTTATCGTGTCCCATTTATCAAACGTTTGATGTGTAATATAAAAAAAAACTTCTCATTGCTTTTAAATACAGTTAAGAATTTAAAGTATGATGCACCATCTTTATATAGTGTATAGCCTTGATATTATCTGTTAAACTATATACCAACATCGTTATTGGTTGATTTTTATTTATTTTTTGCATTTTTTTTTTAACACAGTATATTACAAAAAAAGGCAGAGATGCAGAAAACTATGCGTAATTATTATGCAATGTGTACACAGTCTAATACATAAGATCTCAGGTCCACGTTCAAATGGAGTACAATAGAAATAAACTATTAGCAGCGAAAGCATTATCCATTTAAATAGGCTTCTTATATTTTATAGATGCCCTAGTGGTCACATATGATACTGCCGGATAAAACAAAACATTCACAAATCTAATCATTAAGATGCCAAATCGAATTTTCTCCCACTGCTCCCCGGGTGATTAGTTCATGTCTTCAACACTGAAACAGTTTATCCAGTGTAACACAACATTCTTCACATTTTTTAAGAGGATCATAGCTATTAACTCTTCAGGTAACATGTGAAATAGCATGCTTACAGTTGGGAAAAATAACCACTAAGTACCTTAATAGATTGCTAAATATTTCACTGTAAACATTTGTGGTCTTGTTATGATATCTCTTGGTATTCTTGTCTGTTTACTCACAATTCACAAGATGTAATACTGTAATACATGCTGGAATTATGAATGGTGCATAGTATTTGCACGTAACTGTTCATGACGCAAATGCCAGATGCAAATATTATTTGGTCTATTCATTTGAGGTTAAATTGCCCATCACAAAGAACATACAGTATGTATATATACAAATATTTAAATGCACATACATTCCATAACACATTAGAGACCAAGCCAACCATTTGTTTAGTGAAAAACCATAAATTAGCCCATAGACACTGGCGGAACTACCGCGGTCACGTCACAGGGGTCGCAGCTGCGACCAGGCCTGTCATTCCAGGGGGCTCGGTTGCCCTGTTGACCTCCAGCATTTTTGTGCGGACCCGACCGAGTGGAAAACCACTGGACCCCAGGTAAGTCACTAAATTATTTTAACAGTTTGTGTGTGTGCGTGTGTGTGTATGTGTGTGTGATAGAGAATGTCTGTATATGTATATCTGTGTGTATGCCTGTGTGTCTGTGTGTATGTGATGGAGAATGTCTGTATCAGTATATCTGTGTGTGTCTGTTTGTGTGTGTGTGTGTGTCTGTATGTGTGTGTGTGTTTCTTTATGTCTGTGTGTGTGTCTGTATGTAGGTGTCTCTGTGTGTATGTGTGTGTCTATATGTGTGTGTGTCTGTATGTGTGTGTGTGTCTGTATGTATGTGTCTCTGTGTGTATGTGTGTGTGTCTGTATGTATCTGTATGTGTGTCTGTAAGTATGTGTATGTGTGTGTGTGTATGTATGTATGTGTGTGTATGTGTGTGTGTATGTGTGTCTGTACATATGTGTCTGTGTTTGTGTGTCTGTATGTATGTGTATTTGTGTGTATGTGTGTGCGCATTTGTATGTATTATTATAATTAATTTATTATTTATAAAGCGCCATCAGATTCTGTAGCGCTGTGCAATGGATGGACTAACATATGTGTAATTGTAACCAGACAACTGGACGTACAGGAACATAGGGGGTGGAGGGCCCTGCCCAATGAGCTTATATTCTAGAGGGAGTGGGTTGTAGTAAAAAAAAAAAAAATGTTAAACGTAGGGGTATGGAGTAGGTTGTTAGAAAAATATTCACTGAGGGCTTTGCAAAAAAAGGCCAAATAAAAATCCATAATAACTGACGCACTTTAAAAAAAAAAAAAAGCATCTTCACCCATGGAGGGCTCCATGCAGACTGAGCTCTGCAGGGCGGGGGAAGGCTTATAAAGCCTTGCCCCACCCTGCAATTAGGCTCACAGCACTCTGATTGGTGGGTTTAAGCCATCCAATCAAAGTGGCCTGACAGGTAAATGAAGAGACTGACAGGTAAGTCTCTACATTTACCTGTCACTGCATTCTGATTGGTTAGCTTGAAATCCACCAATCAAAGTGCTCTGTGTCATTTTACACAGCATGGGAAAGTTCTTTGGAATTTTCCCACGCTGTGTAATTTGACTCATAACAACACTGGATTGAAAGTAACCAATCAGAGAGTTATGAGTAAAATTACACTGCTCACTGTTTACTATACATGCCCCTACTCGCGGTATAGCGAGTAGGGGCATAATTTACTAATACTAAGTAATCTTTACTTAGTATTAGTAAATTTGTCTGAAAGACCAATTTAGGTCTTTCAGTCTTTTAGTAGATATCTCCCTAATACTGTGGGAATTAGGGAGTTATCTACTTATTAATTCCTGTCATTCCATTTACTGGCTAAGTAACTTACATTTTATATGAATGTGTGTTACTTGATTGTTGTAAGTGTTGCAAATGTTTACAGCTGAATCCTGGCTATGTTTGTATACATTTATTTAAAATTGTATACAGTGTAACATTCTTCTTCCACTGGGTAAGTATATTAGTACTTAGGCAATACTGTGCTTTGGCACTTCGGCACTTCGACACTTCGGAAATTCTGTAATTTCTGAACTTCGGGACTTCGGCAATTCGGCACTTCAGGAATTCGGCAATTCAGCTATTCAGACATTCGGAAGTACCCGAATGTCGGAATTGCCCGAAATTCATCCGAATTCAGATTCAGCTCCAAAGAATTGCACATGTCTAGTGGGGGATAAAAACCTGCTAACAGTTTAATTGCTATGCTTTCTTGAAGAAGTGTGTTTTAAATGATTTTTTGAATGAGTGGAGACTGGGCAAAAGTCTTATGAAAAAGGGAAGGGAGTTCCACAGAAGAGGTGCAGCCCTGGATAAATCTTGGAGGCGAGCATCAGAAGTGGGAGTACGGACAGAGGATAGATGTAGGTCTTTGGCAGAGTGCAGGGGCATTGAAAGAACATACTTGTGTATTAGGGAGATTAGGTAGGTTGGAGGAGCATTATGTAGGGACTTGTAAACAAGCACCATAATTTTAAATTGAGCCCTATATCTTACTGGAAGCCAATGCAGGCACTGACAGAGCAGGGAGGCGTGTGAGGTGCGAGCAGACAGGAAAATGAGCCTTACCGCCGCATTCATTATAGATTGTAGCGGTGCAATTTGGGAACATGTAAGACCACTGAGAAGGGGATTGCAGTAGTCAAGGCGAGAGAGAACAACAGCGTGGACCAGCACCTTAGCCGCATGCGGCATTAAAAAGGGGAGGATACGCGCTATGTTTTTGAGATGGAAGCGACAGGATTTGGCAATTGATTGGACATGAGGGGTGAAGGAGAGGTTGGAGTCAAAAAGAACACACTGCCTGCGAGGTAGAGGTGATGGTAGTACCATTGACTTGGAGGGAGACAGACATGGGTGTAGCAACACTTGAGGGAGAAAAGACCAGAAGTTCTGTTAATGACAGGTTGAGTTTAAGGAAGTGAGCAGCCATCCAGTTGGAAATCGCAGAGAGGCAGTCAAAGCTGATGAGTTTACCAAGGGAGGCACTATATATAGAAAACAGTAGGGGACCAAGGACAGAACCTTGGGGGATGCCGACAGAGAGTGGTTGGGGAGAAGAGGCAGAGTCAGAGAAAGAAACACAGAAAGAGCGCTGGGAGAGGAAGGAGGAGCACCAGCAGAGAAAAGTATCCCTTAGACCAAAATTACGGCACGGAATCCAGACTGAAGAGGGTCAAGCAGAGAGTTGGATTTGAGAAAGTCAGTCAATCTGGTGTACACAACTCTCTCGAGGATCTTGGAGGCAAATGGCAGTAACGAGATAGGGCGGTAGTTGGAGGGGAAGTTGTGGTCAAGGTTGGGCTTTTTCAATGTCTGTGTGTATGTGTGTCTGTTTGTATGTATGTGTGTGTTGGAGTGTATGTGTGTCTGTATGTATGTGTGTTTGTATGTACGTGTGTCTGTGTGTATGTTTGTGTGTCTACATGTATGTGTGTCTGTGTCTCTGTGTGTATCTATTTGTCTGCATGTGTGGGGGGGCAGGGACGTGTGGGGGCAGGGATTTATGGGATGGGTGGTAGGTGTATGGGGGGCAAGGACGTATGGGGTGGGGTGTAGATGTATGGGGGACCCAGGGCACCATGGCTCCGTGGTTTCTAGTTACACCTCTGCCTATAGAGACACATTCCCTCAAAATGGGGTCAATTTATCACAGTGTTCTCAATTCCTCTCTATAAATGTCAACAGATTTGGCCAATATTTTTATCGAATTTGCAATGGATTTACTGCCTGCCATAATTCTAACTGCCATGACCCCCATATTAGTGCTAGTGCAAGAGAGGTTTTAAATCTCCTCCATGCCCCCACGTGTCATGCCACGAGTGGGAGCATGTCCATTAAACAGCAAGTCGCAACTGGCTGCTCGCTGTAATAACCACCCTTACCATTAGGTGGGGGCTTCCAAATAAAGTATAGGGGGTGGATTTGTTATTTCCACCCCATGCCCACACTCAGGGCCAGCAGGAGAAGGGCTATAGCAATAGCAAACAGGGGGCTTACTGTCCCCCAATTCCCCATCTATGGTCTGCATGTTGGGAATATAATATTAATAATTTCAGGAGACAAATTGTATATACTGACAATTTAATTTGTATGTTATTATTATTATTATTATTATTATTATTATTATTATTTATAAAGTGCCAACAGATTCCTCAGCGCTGTACAAAGGGTGGACTGACACATATTTAAAACCAGACAAGATGGACACACAAGATGAACAGAGGGGTTGAGGGCCCTTGTCGATGAGCTTATATGCTAGAGGGAGTGGGGTATACTGACACAGGAGGTAAAGGCAGGGTAGAAAACTAAGTTACTAGAATAGTATTAACTGCAGGAGAGGAATCAGGGTGTGGGGAGGAAAAGCTCTTAAAGGACCACTATAGTGCCCTGAGGGTGCCCCCACCCTCAGGGACCCCCTCCCGCCCGGCTCTGGAAGGGGGAAAGGGGTAAAAATTTACCTTTTTCCAGCTCTGGGCGGAGAGCTCTCCTCCTCCTCTCCGCCTCTGTTACGCCCCGCCAGCTGAATGCGCACGCGCGGCAAGAGCTGCGCGCGCATTCAGCCGGTCTCATAGGAAAGCATTTACAATGCTTTCCTATGGACGCTGGCGTGCTCTCACTGTGAAAATCACAGTGAGAAGCACGCAAGCGCCTCTAGTGGCCGTCAATGAGACAGCCACTAGAGGCTTTGGGGGAAGGCTTAACCCATTCATAATTATAGCAGTTTCTCTGAAACTGCTATAATTATGAAAAAATGGGTTAACCCTAGAAGGACCTGGCACCCAGACCACTTCATTAAGCTGAAGTGGTCTGGGTGCCTAGAGTGGTCCTTTAATAGTTTAATTGGTATGCTTTCCTGAAGCGAGAAGAAGTGAGTCTGCTTTATTTCTAATAAAAATTACTATTAAATTGACATTGCTATCCCAAATCTCCTCAAATTCATACTTTCCTGTCGTCACCTCTATAGGAACATCTCAAGCTGGGGGATGGGGGAGGGGACCACAAAAAATAATACATTTGAGGGGATTTTTTAATAGCAAAGTCATTTAATTAAATGCATATGAGTTCATTTAGCATTTGCACATTTTGTAATTTGTCTCCCGTGTTACAATTAGTATAGGACCCACTGCTATTTGGATACTCTGACATAGTGGTGGGCTTAACACAATATGGCTATATGGTGGACCCGAAGCCCCATTTTGAAAACTGTATGTTTGTGTGTGCGCTGTTCCTTATTTTGTATTTTGTATCAATTTTGATCTCTATAGCATGGCCATTTCTTTTTTTTTACTATAAGCATTGCTTTGGGATTTTTGGAGTCAGAAGCGAAAATAATCTTAAATAAATACTCCTTAAGATTGAATTCTTTTGTTATTCCTGTACGAACAGAAGTGTGTGTTGTTGGTTTTTTTTTAATAAAGTTTTCTTCTGAACTTGTTGTACAGCTCACCAAAAAGGAGGAAACACTGCTTTCAGCCTCAGCAAAATAATCAAGGTGACAAATGATGCACAATCCTTGACTCATCAATATCTCTCAGTATTTATATAACTAAACCTTTTTTTTTGAGTGATTACCATATGAAGCAAACATAAAACAAGAATAAAAAATGGGGCACGGAACAAAGCTCCCTCATTGAATTTCTATTTGTTTTCCCCATGCATTCTTTACCTAGGGTTTTGTTTGTGAAGTTACCTTCAAGGTAGAAAAATTATGTCCAAGCTACCACCCATCCCTTGACCTGAGAATCAATAATTTCTAAAGCAAACACAACAAAAGGGATCTCAGAATATATCACTATCAGAATTACAAGCGGAAACAATACATCACTGCAGAAACACAAGGCTTTTCTCCACTCGTTTGAAAATAAAAAAGTATAGTCCAGTGATGATAGTAAACCTATTGGGCTGTCATCCAACCACTTGATGCTTAGTAATAGATGTATCTTTGATGTAATTTGGACATTTACTAGACTGGAAATCTGTGTAGTCATCATTTTTTTTTCTCAAAGCGTGTTTTATTGTGGTTACCGATATTTCTGCACAGTACACATTACTCGATAAAACCATTCACGGTTTATCTAAGAGGTTATTCGCACATACACAAATTACAATGCCAATATACGTACAGTTCAAAGGCTTTTAGTAAAGCTTTTTGCTTTACTGTAGTGATATTATTCATGACTGCTCTTAGAACCTCTTACAGACCGTGTTAGTACATATACTAATTGCAGCAATTATGATAAACAGAAAGGTGAACATTTTAAGTGAATGGTAAGAACAGGGTGGACATGCGGTGGGGAAAGTACTCTTACACAATAATTGTAGAATTGCAATGGTAAGTTACATTTTTGTGTTATACCAACAGTAATTATACAAACAATAATTACACACTGCTGTTATGCAACCCATTTCTTCCATTTGGATTGGGTGTCGGCCAGTGTTTAAATTATGTGTTACCTAGTGAATTTTCAACAAGCGCATTTCTAGTTATAAGAATGGTTATGCAGCTTGTCTCTCTGAATAAATCTCCCACATAACCTCTTGACAAAATGTACTGGATCCATTATTTGACCTAGCCATGCTTTCATACTCTGGTTGTTGTTCTTGGAAGTCCACGTATAATGTGGAAGTTCAAGTGTCTTACAGCTTCTGACATATTGGGTGGGTGGGGGGGATAGAGAAAATGTAGCATTCTAGCGTGTTTGTGTGGGGGAGGGGGGAGTTATACACACACATGACTATATAATGCTCACTATTTCTCGCCAGAAACCTTTCATTTTAGTACATTTCCACCGGATGTAGGTCATAGATCCAATCTAATTAAAACATCTATAGTGTATAAATATAAATTAATTCTTCTTTTCAGTGGATTTCCTGCTTGCACTTGCTGTATGTATGTTGCCCTCCTTGGCATCACTTATATGACTGAAACCCACAAGCGGCGTAAACTGAAACTGATTAAATAAAACATTAAATTCCCGGGGCTTGCACATGACACCAGAACTCAAGAATTTTTGCACGAGATATATATTACCTCAATTGCTTTGGTCACATAAGTAGTGGTTCTGACTTAAAGATGGCTGACTAGTAATTAGGAGATCATTTTTTTCTGTTAGCAATATGCATGTTTTAATGTATTAACCAAACATACATTTTACATCAGCAAAATACTGCCATTAGATATTTAAAATTATATTTAATCCAAGGTTTTCTACAAGTACCATGACTACTTCAGTAATTTGGAGTAGTCATAGTGCCTGGAGTCTGAATGTGAACTTTTTCACCGTAAGACGTTTAACCAAAGTGCAGTCTAGGTGAAGGACAACCTTCGTCACTCATGGCTTTGCCAGTATTATGGCTATAAAAGCATGATTGGAGTTGTAGTCCACAACATCTGGAGTACCAAAGGTTGCTTTCCCCTAGTCTAGGTAATAAAAGCAGTAATTTTATATGCAACATGCCTCTATTGTGTATTAAGTACTGTTTACTTTTGATATGACTCTCTGACAATTTATATTCGTTACTCCACATGGTTTTTGTATCTGTTCAATAATTAGTAATTTTGGGTCATTTGTTGGTTTTACAGATGGAATTTTAAATTACAATAGCATTAGTCCTAATTAAATTCACAAGAACATTCTAAATGACACGTAAGGTCACTGAGTGTTACAGGGAATTATGGTTGTGAGACTGGAATTTCTTTCAGCACATCAAAAAAAGGGCATTGAGAACCAGGAGACTAATAAACGGAAAGCCTAGCAGAGAATTAAAATTTTCAAATAGAAGAAAATAATGCTTTACATAGTTAGTATATTCCTGTATTTATGTCAGGATTTTTTTGAACACTGCCACATTAATAATAGTGCAGCCTCCTTTATAGCACAAACACACACACATATATATATATATATATATATATATATAGAGAGAGAGAGATATATATATATATATACACACACTGTGATCAGATTCAGTACTTGAATTTTATGTGTTGGTAGCTTGAAAAATGGGGAAGTGAAAGGATCTGAGTGACCTGAGCTAGACGACTGGATCAGAGCATCTCCAGAAAGGCGGTGTCCCAGGACAATTGGAGCATCAGGGTCATGGGTTCCCAAGGTTCATTGCTGCATGTGGGTAGTTAAGGCTAGTCTGACCACTCAGAAGAGCTACCATAGCTGAAATTGCTATAAAACATAATGCTTTCAATGAAAGAAAACTGTCAGAACACAGAGTGAATGAGAGTGCCCATGATGACTCCTGTCCACCACTGAAAGAACTTTCAATGGGGACATGAACTTCAGAACTGGTCCATGACACAATTGAAGAATGTTGATTTTGATTTTAAATCAGGTTGATTACCTGAGGACGAGAAAGCAGCAAGATGCACTATGGGAAGAAGTCAGGCTGGCAGAGGCAGTGGTATGCTCTGGGCAATATTTTGCTGGGAAACCTTAGATCCTGGCATTAATGTGGATGTTACTTTGACATGTACCACCAAACTCGAGATTCATGGCAATTGTTTTCCATGGTGGCAGTGGCCTCTTTCAGCAGAATAATGCACCCTGCCACACTGCAAACATTATCAATCCAACTGAACATCTATGGGATGTGCTGGAATAGAAAGTTCGATCCATGGAGGCCCCATCTTGCTACTTGCAGGACTTGGCGTAAGATGCCAAAGGACACTTTCAGAGGTCTGTTTTGGCGGCACGTGGGGGACCTACATGATATTATCCAGGTGGTTTAAATGTTGTGGCTGATCAGTGCATAAAATCCATTTACTATGGGGAATCCTAAACATAGTCAGTTACTGCTCTGACTGCATAATATTTATTAATAGCCAAGTTTGTTCTCATGCACAGTGCTTTTTATGAGATCATTATGTATTAAGAATCATGCCAGTGATACATATGTTATTAAATGTCATTTCTAAGCTAATCTAGACCAGACTCCCATCTGCTAAAGAGAGCCAACTAAGTACTCATGAGTCATGAATCTGGCAGACAAAGCCGTGTGTTAGCCAACGGGATCTATGTTGGCACACACCCACACTCATTCTGGAACAAATACCAGTATCAGCAGTATTCTGACAATAGCCCAATGATTTATGATTCATTAAATAGTATTTTAAAATTATTTGAAGCAATATGACAATATTTCCATTCCTTAGCCAGGGTAATGTACGAATATATATTGCATGGGATTTGCACAAACATTTTCTGTTATTAGGACATATAATGGCCTTTTGGCTACAGTTTACAGATTTGCAGAATCTTCTAGCTTAGTGATAGAAGGGCTTATCTTTCAGTTCATGTTTACAGCGTAACAGGCACCCCTTAATTTTCTAAAGAGTTATTATCGCCTTGAGGTACATACAGGCCCGGACTGGCCATCGGGCATACCGGGCAAATGCCCGGTGGGCCGCGATGGCCGTGGGGCCGAGGCCGGCAGGGGATCTCCCCGGCCGGCCCCTGCAGGGCCAGCGCTATCCGAGCGCCGGCCCTGCATAGTGCCTCCGTGGGCCGGTGGGGAGATCAAAGATCTCCCTCACCGGCCCACAGACAGTGAGATGCGGCCGCGCCGGCTGGTGAGGGAGGGAGGGAGGACCCGGCGGAGCTCCAACAAGCAGCTCCGCCGGTCCTCTCGCGGGATTCTGAGCGTTGCCGCGGCAACGCTCAGATCTCGCGAGAGTGAACTCTAACCCGCAGGTTAAAGTTCACTCTCACCACTGGACCACCAGGGAAGGCAGCATGGCTCCCAACCCCCCAGGGAGAACTGATCTTCTCCCTCCCCCCCCTCCCAGGATAAAGGTAAGAAGGGAGGGGGGGGATATAATTTTTTTTTTTTATTAGTAAAAAAAATATTTAAATTTAAATAAAAAAATACATTCACACACACAGCACCCCCATACACAGCACCCCCCAGACACACACAGCACCCAGACACAGCACCCCCCAGACAAACACAGCACCCAGACACAGCACCCCCCAGACACACACAGCACCCAGACACAGCACCCCCCAGACACACACTGCACCCAGACACAGCACCCCCCAGACACAC
>OW240920.1:35696673-35765994 GCA_933207985.1 Pelobates cultripes | reverse complement strand
ACAGAATATTTGATAGAGTCCTAATCTCAACATATGAGGAAAGGGATTTAGGGGTGATTATTTCTGATGACTTAAAGGTAGGCAGACAATGTAATAGGAGCAGCAGGAAATGCTAGCAGAATGCTTGGTTGTATAGGGAGAGGTATTAGCAGTAGAAAGAGGGAAGTGCTCATGCCATTGTACAGAACACTGGTGAGACCTCACTTGAGTATTGTACACAGTACTGGAGACCGTATCTTCAGAAGGATATTGATACCTTAGAGAGGGTTCAGAGAAGGGCTACTGAACTGGTTCATGGATTGCGGGATAAAACTTACCAGGAAAGGTTAAAGGATCTTAACATGTATAGCTTGGAGGAAAGACGAGACAGTGGGGATATGATAGAAACATTTAAATATATAAAGGGAATCAACACAGTAAAGGAGGAGACTATATTTAAAAGAAGAAAAACTACCACAACAAGAGGACATAGTCTTAAATTAGAGGGACAAAGGTTTAAAAATAATATCAGGAAGTATTACTTTACTGAGAGGGTAGTGGATGCATGGAATAGCCTTCCAGCTGAAGTGGTAGAGGTTAACACAGTAAAGGAGTTTAAGCATGCATGGGATAGGTATAAGGCTATCCTAACTATAAGATAAGGCTAGGGACTAATGAAAGTTTTTAGAAAATTGGGCAGACTAGATGGGCCGAATGGTTCTTATCTGCCGTCACATTCTATGTTTCTATGTTTCTATAGCATAAATTCTGGGTTTTGTTTTGGTTCAGAAGTTGACAATTGCCTCTTTCTGTAATATTCATTTCATACATATGCATGTATATTCTTATTTCACACACATGCACACTATTTAGTAAATGATAACTAATATACCATTTTTTTGAATAAGCATGTTTCTTGAAGTTGCAAAAAAGGAAATCGTGTAAATGTGTTTCCTTTCCTCTTTTCTTATTTTCTTTTTTTTCCCCCAAAATAAATTCCACTGTTGCAAAACCTCAAGTTTACTGAATTCTACGTTTGAAGTGTTTAATTTTTAAAACACTTTCTTTAAAGTATTTAGTTATTTTGTGTGTTTGCAAGGACTAGGATAAGTGTATTCAAATACAGAGTTGGAGACTTGACTACATCTCCCATAAATCTTTAACTACCATGTACTGTCGCCAAAATATGTATGTTATTTTATTATGAGTTAGATTTTATTTAACAGTGTTGAACTCACTGCTTCTTTCACGCACGTAGCTCATGTTTTTTCATACTTTGGTATATGGAGACTTTCAAGCTTAAAACGGGGGGCTGTCACTTTCGAGAGTCTTTGCATATTTCACAAAGATTTCCCGAAATGGACATATCCCATGTCTGCGGGTTACTGGGGAAGGTAAGTTTTACTTACTTTAAGCTGTCCCTTGAAGCCACAGCTATTTTCATCATGGGAGTACTCTTCACACTTCAACTGCCAATAGCCGCATCAGAGCTGTACTCTTGCGCATGCACCAGACTACAACAGTGAGGTCTTGCGGGAGACTCCATAGAACGATGCTTGAATCCCACAATTGTCATTTGTGATGGCTGCTGGGATTGGAACAAAAGTTTACAGTGGAGCTCTGCCTTTTTTTAACCTCAGGCTTTACCATTATGGCATCTTAGGATACCGTTGGAATTGCAGTAAAATTCCAATGCAGTCTTGATAAGTTGTTTAGAAAGAATCAATCTTTATGAAATACTGAAAAGTGACAGAGCAGCTGTAATACTTTGATTGTTTCCAGGTGACATTGTGTTCTTCTACCAGATAGATTTTCATGTGCTGGAAAAAACAGAACTCAAATGACTATTCAGTTCAATAATTGTATTCAATATTGTAGCCCCATGTAGCCAAAGCACAGCTAAGTGGAAAAGGGCCTTGACAGGGGTTAGGAGGCGGGCATAGGAGGAGGGAAGGAAGTATGGAGTTATGGGTAAGTGGGCTGGGATATTTAAATAGGCAGCCATTTTAAGTGAACTCACTTCTAATTTCCTACCTGACCGAGTTTGTCCCGCACACCCTCCCTGAATATTGTTTCTGGTAGGGGATATCCCGTTTTTTCACAGCGGCAGGATAGGGAGCTGAAGGAGAAGGAATAGGCTCCCTAGGATGAACGTGACAGGAAACGGAAAACTGTGGTCATTGGTGGTTGGTAGGTTTCGAGTCCTGTCGGTGGCTCAGAACCTGGTGGGGTAGAGGTATCCGGGTATACCCCTGCCATGGTTAATTTATGTTTGGCACTTTAAGTTGGTATGTTGGAATAATGTTGGTATATGTTAGGTATATATGTGTTATTTATATGGGGGTCATTGCCTTTTATATTAACAGAAGGATTCGGATGCGAGGCCAGAGTATGGGGGCAATGACCCATGTTTATTTGTTAAGTTATTATTATTATGTTATAATGAATATATTGTTATTATTATTTAAGATTGTTTAATAAAGCTGTGGACAAATTTTCCCATATACCCGAGTGTCAGTGCGTTATTGGGTTAGGTATGTGGGAGGGTTGTCCTGGAGTCCGACTGCCCATATGGCGACTATACACCGGTCATGGGTGAGCCAAAGTCTATCCCTGTACATAAGTGTGTTTACATGAATGTAATGATGTATGTGTCTGTCTGTGCTTATTTTGTGTCTTTTTATCACTTTGTCTTTAAATATTTTTGTGACTTTAAGTACGATGTTCTCCAAGCACCACACTTGGCAAAGTTTGTTTTGCACTGTAGCCTCCGGTTCTTTTGGAACCTAACAATGTCACTGTGAGAGACAATGTACATGTAATACCAGATATTTTTCCCATACGCTCTTAAGCACAAATATCCATGGCTACTAAGTTATAGACCAGTGAGCCATTTATTTATGGATATAGACCTTGGATTTAAAAAGTTCTCTAAATGATTTAATACACCGAGAAAAAAACTTTCCAAATGTTTTATAAACAAAAATTCCCATTGACTTTAATAGTGACTTCTTTAAATAAATCATTTAGAAATACTGTTTCTAATAGTATTGCGTTAATACAGTCAGGTAGTTGGATAATAAATTGGTTTAATCCTGCCTGTGTTTCATTCAGTTCTATCCTAATTTTTGCCAGTATTCACCTAGAATTCTTTCCCATTAATTTTTTTTCCTGCCAGTAATGATTTATGATAAGTTCTTAGGTGGGTCTAAGCAGACCATTTGAACACTTCCTTATACATCCTTGATCCTTCTCTTCATACTTTAAGTTGTGCACTTTTGTTCTGTAGGCAAATTATGGCAATATCAAATAATATAGTTTATACGGTAATGGATGTTGAATTATTTATGTCTGGACATGACCCTGATCTGTTGTGCTGGGTGTATTTTGTATCTTTTGAAGAGGTAGATTTTAGGTTTTTGGAGACCTGCATTGGTGCTTAAAAGCATACCATATTATTAGACAATTTGTCCTTAACCCCTTAAGGACCAAACTTCTGGAATAAAAGGGAATCATGACATGTCACACATGTCATGTGTCCTTAAGGGTTTAAATAAACATGCCATGATGGTTCTGACCTCTATTATTGAGTTGTATAGGTGATGCATTCAAAGTATGCAAACAAAATATGAATGGCAGAATTAAAAATAAAAAAATACATCTAAATAACACTCTTCTCTAACGGTTTAACCCTGAAGTCTGTGTTCCAGAAATGCCTTGAGAAAATACATACGTTTCTCAAGCTGTTTCGAATGGGGAACCACTGATTGGCTGAGAACATCCACTGACTGCTTTCAGCCAATCAGCATTGAATACATTAAACATGCCTGTATCAATATATGCATCTCCCCCATGAGGCACTACTAAAATTACCCTTCTGTGTCTATCCATTTTGTAAAGAACACAATAAGGAGATCCGTTTTAATATGCTTCACAGTAAAACAGGCCATTATGTGATTAGGTGGAAACTATAATTTCTAAAGCATTTTATGATCCTAAATGCGTGATCTTTGTTTTAACAGCCATATACTTAGTTTGAATGGGTTGAGTCATTTCCTATTAACAAAGAACAAACGCCTTTCTAAATATATATCAGTTACTAATGCAAGCTAAATGATAATAGATAAAATTAAAATAAATGAACAATCCTTTAATCTTGTATGAGCAAAATTATAGCAAGATTATTACATTTTTAATCTGTTTTGTTTTTGTTTTGCGTGCAAAGCCAGAGGGAGATTTAGTAAGAATTGGTATGCTGACAATATGCGTTCACCCTCTTTATAGTAGTGTTTATAGTAGAAAATTCAGTTTTTAAGCTGATGACTGGTTTTAAAATGACATTCTGGGCAGCAGCTAACTCCTATTTTTAATGCATAGTTTAGATAATGTATTAAGAAATAATACACAGAAAAAGCCAATGAAAGAACTCTGTGTATAGCGTTCCAGCTACAATATCTTTGTTTTAAAGGTATGATTTAGAGCAAGGTCAAGTCGGCCTGTCATTATTCCAAGGTTGATCAAATAAGTAACAATAGCTTTGGCAATAACATCTAGATGCCAGTATGTACATAGAATCCAGTGCAAAGCTAAATTTACCTTTTTTATTTATTATTAGTAACATCATTTGAGGTTTGCAGCTTCTGCAGTGCACTCCTATTAAACAAGGAAGTGTCTTAGCCAATCAATATTTTTAGTTAGAGGTGGACCAATAACACATTTACATGTGCATTTGGAAGCAACTTTATCCATTGCTTTAGTTCATAGGATCTGCACACTAAGCTTGCAAAAGGAGTTTGACCTTATATACCATGCATCACTCAAATAGTTGCAAAAGACAAGTATCGGGACAAACATGGGAAACATATTCTCGCTGTCAGTGATGATGGGTTTATGAGTGCAGCAAGTTTTACAAATCACTGTAGTTAAAAGCTACTATGTTCATGGAAAGATGGACAATGGTTCTACTTGCACCTTCACCATATCCCATAAGTGGGGATTAAACCACTATATACGATCTATACTAGCGCTGGTCATAGCTCTCTTACATGTGAGTGCAATATTACTATTACCTATATATTGTCTATTAAGTCTTGACATATTGCACTATTAGGTTGCCTTGTCTTCTTCTACCCACATACGGAGACTAAAGACACTCAGATCTTCCACATACCCCAAGCGTAAAGAACTTAGAAACCACAGCTGCATCTACTTCTTGATAAGAGAAACATTTTATATGTGATCATTTGCACTGTTGGAACAAGATTTTCAGTACTATTTGTTTAATTTTATTTGGTGCGGCCCTTATCTGTCTCTGTCCTTTTTCAATGGTTCTTCTTGCACCTAATCCCATGCAAGGAGCGTAGGATGTTATGGTGTTTGGACTATCCCTTTAACTAATTAACACTTGCACTCACAAAATAGAGTGTCTTTGCTGGTAATGATTCAGGAATGCTTTTTAAGAAAAGCAAGCTTTTAGGGAAATTTTCAGTTGAACATAGGCCTTTATTATATTCTTAATCTTTGCGGTGCTGACAGAGATCTACCTAGAGAGTGCACCATTATTGGTCTCTATGGGCAAATGAGATCCTCTACCTACGACCAACTCTTTCCAGAGGTGTAGGACTGTTAAGAAAATCACGGTACAGTAGTATATTTACATCTATGCAATTGTTCAATATTGAAATATAAAGTGCTGACTAATATGTTCGTAAAATTGTGTTTTTAAAGGTTAAAAAAGAGGGATTGCACAATTCTAACAAAGTGAAATAGACATGAAAGGTTGGCCATTTGTGATAAACAAACATAAAAGTGATGCGAATTGATGCCTTACTTTGCTAAGTAATAGGATATTAATTGCAAGCTTTTGGGAAAAGATCATCCTTTTTCAGATGCAAATGAACAAAACACAATAAGCCAGGCCTGTGAAAAATTACCCAGTTGGCACAAAAACTAGCAATCACACCAGGAAAGGAACCATTGTCTTCATTTTAGGATTTCTTGATCCCATAATTGCATCTATTCATTATGGGTCGATTACTACATTTCTATCCACACAATTAGGTTTCTAAAAGACCTTCTCCTGGCAAGTCACTAGATATGTGCAATTTCATTTTGGAATACAAGTTATAAAAAAACAGCAACTAACGTCAACTATACTGCATAGACTGTCACTGGTCTTTAAAGAGCTACATGTAATTCCTGAGCTCACTTCACCATTTTAAACATTTTTGAGTCTAAGATAAATTTCATAATTTCTTTTCATTCTGTAGTTGTTTAGTTTATCATATACATACAAACCATATATCTGACAATTTACATGCTTAGAGTGGCTTCCCTATTCTTGATAACTGATCTGGTGGTTGTCAGAGTGGCTGGGAGAATTTTAAATCTTATTTTTGACAGTCTTAACTTGGCATTATGAAAAGTCCAGCAAAAATATTTTAGAAGATATTGCTTGCAATAGTTGAAACTAATGAATTCAAGAAGAAAATCTGCCCAATAACTTTAATCCAGATATATAAAGGTCTGTTCCTGCTTGTCACTTGTGAATGTGTTGGCTCTATGAAAGATGCATTTAAAATCTTCTTGGTCTTCAATAGAATTTCATGGTAAAAATACTCCTGAGGATCAGCTCCATCTAAATACATTGTATCATTCTTACCCCTACTGGTGGATACATGAACTGCAAGCAAACAAAATCCATTGCATTGGGACAACTGGAAATCCTTATTTAAACATACCCGTAATTAAAGGTTAAAATAATAATTTAAACGAATAAAATAGTCGGACTTGACATGTTTTTCAATAGCTATAATGACACACTGACATTAATAGAAATGTACTATGCATGAATCATGTAGGTGTCAGGCTATATCCATGTATATTGAGAAAAAAACACTAAATATTCACTATGTCAATAGTCAATTATTTTATTTCCATTTGTATCGCCCGAATGTTGCTTTGTTTTGCCAACAAATCATGGACGTGCTTTTGCTTTGCAAAGTTTTAACAGTTCTACTAGGATGTAAGCTGCACTACACTACTGAAATATTATCAATAATTAAGAGAACACCCGGATAATAACAAATTTTAAACTTCTTTAAAAGTGTTTGACAAACCCAGGTATAATAGTCATGTCTTTCTTGCACCATAACTACTACTGTAAGCTTGCATAACTGGATCATTCATTTTACTCCATGTGATTGTAGGATAATCCATTTGTTATGAAAAATTCTAATGCATCTTACTCTATATTAATTTCAAATGACATGTGTTTGCACTGGTGAATGTTTTTTTTGTTGTTTATCTTGCGATTTTGAAAATTAAACTTTTCATCCAAAGCTAGACCCATTTCACCCACATAGAATGTGCAGAATGTTACACCTGATGAGATTTACCACGTTACCTGATTCACAGCTTATTTTAAGGTGTTTCTTATCTGTTTGTATAACATGCCTGAAGAAGAGATGTGAGTGGACTTGCATCTAAATTGACTTAGCCAGCCAAAACAGATGTCACATCTGGTCTGCTTGTTTCCTGTAAAAATATCTGTAACAGAGAAATATGTGACCACGATGCTGTAAGGACAACAAGGTGTTGTAGTGCTGCTTGCAAGGCAGGAATAAATTAACAAGTGCACTAGAATACAAAAAGCAAACAGAGTAAGATAAAGCATGTTTATAAGAACGAGGTCACTTAGTTTGTGTTTCTATATAGTGTATATAATGGTGGTGTCATAAAAATAACATAAAAACCAAAGTCATTATTTCCTTGAAATACACGCTCCAGCATTATGTATTTTTTTAATTTATTTTTTTAAATGTTTTATGAAAGTAATAAAAATTGCTAATAAATCAAATCAGTTTTTTTTATCTAGGCTTCCCTTAATCTTATGGCAAAACTTTACTGACATACTGGGAGAAGAGTTACATGCATGAATTACTGTCTATGTCTCCCCCAGTGCCTTTCCCATCATATCTGTAACATGATGAGTTAATGGCAACAGCTCCCACTAATTTTGGACAGGCCGGGGCATGCATAGGAGGCATGTAAAGTCACGCCACTTGACCAGTGTTACTATAACAGTTAGAGAATGTATTATATATAAATGCAACATTACCTAAAAATCTTAAGCCTTATTCATTCTCTGTGTTAATACTTTGTGTACTCTAGTACATACAATGCAGTACCTTAGGATAACATCTTTGCTTTCTTGTTTTTCAACTTACTGCTTATAGTTTATTGTACAATGCATTATACATCCAATTTTTGCTGTTCCAGCAAAAAAGCAAGTGTACATACATTGAGTTTGCAACTTAACAGTACTACATAGACTTTAGATAAGGCTGATCAAGACCTGTGTGTTGATCACGATGATATATACGCATGATATATAATAGCACGTACAGAGCTACTATACATCATATAACATCGGCATTGTAGTATAACATTGGCACTGTAAAGAAGTTGCAGTTCAACCTCTGGACATTACATATGGTCCTGTGTAGGAAATACAGCATATTTGTTTGTAACAAACCATAAACCAACTTAAATTTTAAATTTGTTCTGTGTGCTTTACAGGAGGATATGAACCTGAATGAGGAGCGCAAAGCCCCGTTACGGCAGAAAGAACTAGCGAGGAAACATGAAATGGTTGTCCAGTATATTTCTGCAACGGCTAAATCTGTAAGTTGCAAGACATATCAGAGTAATGCAATTAGAGTTTTATCTCGCTCCAGCTTTCACTTCCCTCTTGTCAAAATCTTCTCTTGTCTCCGTTCACTCTTTAAGTGCTCACGCAACGAAGCCCTTTCATAATAATGCACTTTAACACGCCTTCAACTGTGAATAAATATTTTCATTAGAATTTAGCTGGCATCTCCGAGCTGCTTCGTAATCTGAAACATGACATTTGCATCACTTGAAACGAGTAAGACTCAAAATCCACAGCTGTAGGCTAATCCAGAGGATTTTGCTGTTAAAATGTTTAAGTTTATCATGTAGAAGCAAGAGGAATGTTGATGGTACCTTGGAAAATCCAAAATGATGAAAGTGCCAGTGTAGTATCATCTTATTCAATATTTAAAGCTTCCCTTCATCTTGCTAAACTGCAACGCTCTTGAGAATGATCAGGCCATAGAATAATTCTTTGTAAATAGCATTAAGATGCTTTGCCTTATTTTAATCTCTGAGTTATCATTCTAGTTGTTCCAAGGTGACCTTTCATGTCCTTCAAACCATTTGAAATGTTATGTCACTGCTTGTTCAAGGATTAGCGCTTATTATCAGCTGTTATTTCTTGAAAAAAGCTTGTCACTTTGATCTATAAAATTGCCAACAATGGAATGTGGTTAAAAAATGTCTGTATACGCAACTCGGTAGGAGTTCTGTGCAATGGATGGATGGAATGTTCTTGGCCATCACCATTCATATTGATATCTCCATAGTGATATACACTTGACATGACCTCATGCTAAGATTAGTGACATTTCCATATAGTCATATCTCATGTAGCGATCTATATTATCATTCTGGATTTACTGACATTGGAGTAGGAGAAAAACATACTTCAATAAACTCTCTTGGCCTGAGAGCTCTTTATGCACATAGTTTATTTACTAAAAGCATGAATTTGAGAATTGCAGCCTTGTGGAATCTGTATTTCCAACTAGGCTCCTGCAAAATCTTCTTCCAACGAAATACTTCAATATGTCAAGACATTTTCAAGAAAGTACCCCATAACTGCATTTGATTTGTAAAAGCAATTCACTTCTGACATTAAACCTAGATTGATGAACTCACTAACATTTGTCAGACGTGTGCCTCATGCAGTATACATATCATAGTCGGAGTAACACATGCACAACCTGACTTTATCCTTTCCGTGGCTGTGTAAATTAGCATTGCTGTCTGCAAGCAGAATTTCGATCATCTTCCTTATCTCATTTTAATTTACCAGTTCAAAGTTGATTGATTGTTTTTATGCATAAATTTAAATAATGTGATATCTTGATTGACATGTGAATTTTATTTTCTAATGTTTTCTTTTTCCAATTCTTACATGTTGAAATCTCAAAATAAATCATACTGAAATATTTCCATAAAGAAGTTTAACTTGTCAACAGAAAATAAAACCTACTAATGAACCAATCGAATATTCTGTGAATAAAAAATGTAATATGTGTGTTCTCTTTTCCAATGTCCTAATATCACCTAATTGCTCTTGTTGGCACTTCTGCTAATATAAATTAAATTCACTTTCTCTCTGTTTTGCATCATCTCTTCTCATATTTTTAATACTGTATAATCTGACCCAGTTTTTCGAGATCTTTGACCCAGAGTTGGGGGTAAAGGTATTTCAAGGGGAGGTAAAAATACTTTTGATAGAAACAAGACTTATCATCACAAGGGACCAACATTAACACTGAAGGTTATGTTTTGAGACTAGATGCGAACACACGATTCTTCTCTCTTCCTACCTCTCTTGTTATCTTTTTTTCTTCTCAGACATATGAGTAGGCTCCCTTTCTAGAGCTTTGTGGCACTAGAATGTTTTCTGAAGGCTTCTTCCTTCACAAACAAAAGGAGCACTACACTATTAGAAGCCTCCATATTTTAATTTAGTTTTGGCAACGCATGTCCTGTTAACATTCTAGGTTCTGCTTACTGAAGCGTACTTATTCAGCCTATAGAGTTAACCTATATTGTAGTGTCTCCTACTGTACACCCTTGTGCGTAAAACCTAGGTTGCAAACCCATATTATATGAATAGTTTTTGACAGGTGTTTATAGGATTAGAAGACTGATCCAATTTTCTTCAATGCCAGGCAAAAGGTACGCTATACATTTTTACAGAAACTACATCAAACATTCTATGTAAGCATAAGCTGGTTAGGGAGTCATGACACCTCTCTTCTGTAAAAATAAAACTGCTACAAAAAACTCTGCCTTGCAGGAATATTCTGTATTTTCCTTAGAATATATGCATTTTGATAATATCATTTTTAAATTCAGCTATGCTGTATGTATAGCACACTCTCTTATTTTTTTTGTTATATTTTAAAAAGCTGTTTATTTTTAAATGAATGATTTGTAGCCATTAATTGGTTAATAGGATTATTGAGATCTACACACCTCCTGCATGTTCTAGGAGAATAGAACTATTCTTATGCCCCTTGGCATCTTGTAAAGATTCCCTGCCCACGCTACTCTGTCAACTTTTTGTATAGTGTGTGAGGACAGAGGGTGTTTATTATGTAAATGTAAACAATTAGTCATCTATTTTTATAGATGATGAATTAGAAATAATGTAAAAAAAACTTTAAAAAAAATCTTAGCTTTTAAACGTTTCTGATAAGACTGACACTTGCACATCAAACTCACCGCAAACAGGTCCCTGATACATTCACTCTTAAATTATTATTTTTTTTTTTTTTACAGGAGCCTGCTACCCCTGTCACTTTAATGGCCCATTAAAATCCATTAAAGATAAATTTGAAGAAGACCCAACCACCTTAATTTCAAGTAGACTTTATGGTAGCACCAATGCTAATTCTATGATAAAGTTAATGAGAATTTAAGGTGGTCCTGCCTCCTCCAGATTTATCGCTATTTCACATCAAGTGGCAAGTAGCTGGCAAATCCCTCCCTAGAAAGAGGTGTACAACTCAGAAGCATCCCATGTTGGTCTAACAGACCAAACAGAGAAGAAGGTTTAATGGGTCATATCATTCCTACAGTCAGGGAGGGGAGATTGACCATTTCACCCAGAGATGCTTAAATACAGGCATTTATTTTAGAACATGTTGCTATTTTTAGAAAACTGTACTGCTACTAATGCCTTCGTGGTCCTTAAAATGGTAAAATAGTATTTGAATTTATCTATTTTTTTTTTTGTCAATCTTTATTTTTGGATGTGCTTTTAAGTACAAACAGGCTTGCAATGCCATAATCGCAATAGCAGGCCTACAGTAACTGTTAAGTAAAAAAAAAAAAATATTGTGCAAAATTAAAATTTTTACATCTACAAGGCAACATACACAGAACATTGTGTTATGATATATTTATAAGCTAGCTATTCATCCTTTGCTTAAAATATATGTTTTACTATATACTTGGTAGTAAAGGGTTAAATGCAAGGGAGTCCGATATTTCCCAAAAGTCCCTTTATGCATCATACATGCTAGTAGTATGCTGCACTAGACAGCCTGCTGTTCTTGGACTACATTTCCCCAAATTCTTTTCCTATTATTCCTGATAGAGATAGTGGTCAGGGATGTCACACCTGCCAAGTGTCCCCATTTAATAGAGGCAATCCATATTTTGGGCTCGGATCCCTCTCCCCTATTCCAATGTCCTAATTGATTTAGGAGTTTCATATACTTTGTACGTTTGAGTGTATGGTAGAGCTCCACAGAAATAATACTCATAGTAACGTATAGTTTTTTTATTGAGTTTTAGTGAAAAAGAGTGACATGTAATATTAATTGCATTCAAAATAGGTAGCAATCAGGTAGTGAAGCAGGTATTGATGCATAGCATTTAGTAATACACCTTTAAACTACAATAAATGTGTTTAGAAATCACTCTGAGTAAATAAGTTTCATTGGTATTGTTCTAAATTACATTCAGATTAACATAATGTTTGTAAAATTTCAGTCCCACCCCTGACTGCACCTCCCACTCACACCCTTGATATGAAAATATCCCTCTTTGTCAAATTAAGAGTTATGAATATGTATAATATATGTATAATATTGTGAACTGTATGGCTCATTATCCTCATCCAGAGAGATTTCAGTTCCCAGTTCCCAGTTACCAGTGTGTGAGAGGCTTAGGAGTACACTGTGTACAAGTGATGTATTTGAGTCCACATTCATTATAATGACATACAACATCACTTTACCAATGACATTTTAAAGTAAATCAAAATAACTACGACGATCCCCAAACCTGTCATTCTATCGAAACATTTTCAACTTCAAACATCACTATGATGAAAAGGTTAAATATGTTTAACCACAAAAAAAAGACACAATATTGACCTTATCCTAATTAAACACCAGTATCCATTTAGTCTAGGAACTAGATTTACAGAAGCCAATTAAACAGAATTCTCTGCAGGACAAGAGCTGAGGATCAGCAGAATTCTATAAATTTGCTTATTTAGTGACCACAGGCAGAAATATGTTTTAACAGATAAGTGAAAGTGCTCCAAGCATGAACAATCTGTAGTTTCAAGAGTATTAAATGATAGAAGAGGTTTTTATTGCAATAGTGCAATTTTCCTTTTTTCCCTTATTTTGCCAATATGATTACGCTGCTCTGAAATTGCCTTAACAGTTTAATGATTGAAGGGGGTCTGCATACCTAAGGACCTGAAATGGTTATATGTGTTTGGCTCACAAAACCATGAGTTTAAAACTACATTCCCACAAAGTATTTTTTTTTTTTTTAATAATAAGTCCATTTTTGGGTTACTTACTTACCTACAAGGAAAGAATGTAGTCCTCATGCTGAACACTAATAAAGGCATGTGAATAATAATGTACTGTTTAATTAAATTCATAATTAAAGATCTGAGGGGTTTTTGTCCTCCATTTTCTAATATGCATATTATTTTAGTAATTAAATGATTTTCGTTGGCTTGTGAAAGTTCTGACTATGAATGCATCTTTTTCCATTCTCTGGATTATTGCTGTTCTCTGTACGTGTTTGCTGTCATTTCAGGAAATGTAGTCCAATGATTGTAAAACCAGGGTTAGACATCCTTGCTAAATATACTGTGGTGGCCAGTGAAATTATATTTTAACATCCTCCATCCTGCCTAAAATGCTAAGGCTTACCAGAGTCCAATTACCCGTTAGGTGAATAAGTTAGCTGTGTAGAGCTCTGGCCCCGAGTGTGGGCAGTTCCTCCTTGAGACCGCAGAGAAATCCAAAGATCTCACTGCTCGGCCTCTCACTTTGGGGTAGAATTGTGGTCTGCACCAATATCAGGTACAGACCGCTTTAAGAGTGCCCTGGTATTCCTCAGTGCGTCTTGATGACGCTGAGCACTTCAGCTTGAGTCATAAGTGATTCTGCTCACTCTCTGCTGGACCACTAATGATCCAGCTCACCCTCCTTTGCACCATTATGGAAGTTAAGCAGGCGGGGGGGAGGGGGAGGGGAATACACACATTTAAATTTCCATACACACACAATTCAGCCACCACACACAACACTCAAACTGCGCACACAGACACACTTAGCCTCCCCCCTCATACAGTTCTCACCCTCGAACACACACACACACACACACAACAATTAGTTAACACGCACCACAGAAACAGAGCCCATGGCTCTAAAAGAGGGCTCCAATCTGACACCCTGCCTAGGGCCTTGGAATGACTTAATCCAGCCCTGCTCTTCGCTACTCCCTCAACCTGCATTATTTGCATGCAATGCTTTGTGTTTTAAAGTTTGATAAATTGTGCCCATTGTTTCCATGTCCATTACACATTTTTTCCTGCCCAGTCGTGGCCTTGATTTACATTGCAGATGTTATTTTTGTGAAATTACCTGGTCAAGAAGATAGATTTTGAATGTGGATTCATGGAACATCAGAAAGATGTTTAGCAGGCGGTGTTCAGGGGCAGGACTGTTGCACTATTAATCTGTACCTTTTTTCAATCTTATCAGTATTGAGTGGTGGTAGTAATTACCAAGACGCCCCTCTTTCTCCTAAATGGCACACTGGATCCCCCCATTTATACCTACTCAGTGCTTGTACTTTAAGTACATATGTTTTTTATATTTCTATTTAAATTGTCACTATGTGGGCAATTTAACTTGCTTTTGTATATTAGCACTAAGGTTCTTATTGTATTTAATCATTATTTTATTTTATCTATTGATTGTTTTGTATTTATCTTTTGGTAATTAGCATTAATTTTTTTTTTTCTATCTTTAAAAATTAGGTGAAATAAGAACCTATAATATTCCTTCTGTGTTACTTTGGCAAATCTCACTGTATTTGTATATCTTCGAGATGCAATTATTTCAGTGGTTTATCCTGCAGTGTTTTTGCAGTGAACATGTTAAATGGATTTGCATTTGTAAAATGTCACGGCTGCCTTGAAAGGCCTTGTGGGAAATTGACAAAAAAAATCTCTGTGCACGGATGCTCTGGCCTTTAATTGGTGGATGAGATAGTGGGAACAGAAGAGCACATTGCTTTTTGATGTGATGTGGACTGTTATGGTTAATTATTAGGTATTAAAAAAGGAAATAATCCCTAAAATAATCAGTTTAAAACACTCCATCTTTCATAGAGTACTGAGACCTGCCAATCCAGAGGCTTGAATGTTAATAAATGGCTAGAGTTAAATATTTTGTGCAGGAATGGATTATGTGGCTTAGAGATGTCTAGAGGTTTGTCAGTAAAATCTATCATTTGGATTATTTAGAAGACAAACCTTTGTGAATTCAGCAAAGTAAACGTAAAATATGACATTGAAATAAAGATGATGAAATTTTGCCATTTGGTCAATGTTTGTATTGTCATGATCTCAGATAGTAAAATGCTAAATTAAGAAAGCAACTCTCATTTTATTGAGAAATCTTACAATGTTCCTTTGGTTGATTATATCTGATGGGACTATCTCCAGGAAACATTAGAAATTTAACTCCATATGCGCTTTACTTTCTTTCAGTTGTGTACATAAGTGTGGAATAAAGACATGATAATGCAATGTAGTGTATGTAAATTCCTTATTCTTCAAACATATAGAAGGCTGATTGGGGCTGATGGTTAGAACCAAGTTTTGACAAAGAAAGCTCAGAAACATTCTAGAATGCCCCCTCCAAAGCGCGATGTCTGTTCTGTGCAAAGTGGTGAGATGGCGAGTGTGGTGGATACAGAGAAAGAGAGAAAAGGTCATTTAGGTCTCCTGTGACAAACTCTATTAGTCAAGGTTATTTAGAATTCAGGGTGCAATGTGGATTTTTCCCAACAAATATCATTATCCCTATCTGTATACGAATAATCCTAATTTCCCAGTCATATTTATCTCTGTATATCCATTCTACACAGCATCATTATAAATTATTCTGGAGCATGGTTTATATAACTTCCTCATCTGAGCAAAGCCGCAAGCGATACCTTGGAGACTTGTAAATATATCTACTAATCTTATAAGGAATGCTTGTGTTGCTAGAACTTATGATTGCATTTTGAATATACGCACATAGATGACTTTTTAACAGTTTTACATACTTCCTGTGTGCTCCAATTCTGATCCCAAATCCTTTTTTTTACCCAATAATTTGTCCAGTTCCTGCTTTCTTTAAGCTTTGTCCCACCTAAGTTAGCAATTTAGTCCCCCTCGACCTTTAATTCAAATTCCTTTCTTGTGCTCCTAGAAAGTTGAAATAGAAACATAGAATGTGACGGCAGATAAGAACCATTCGGCCCATCTAGTCAATTTTCTAAATACTTTCATTAGTCCCTGGCCTTATCTTATAGTTAGGATAGCCTTATGCCTATCCTGCGCATGCTTAAACTCCTTTACTGTGTTAACCTCTACCACTTCAGCTGGAAGGCTATTCCATGCATCCACTACCCTCTCAGTAAAGTAATTTTTCCTGATATTATTTTTAAACCTTTTCCCCTCTAATTTAAGACCATGTCCTCTTTTTTGGGTAGTTTTTCTTCCTTTAAATATAGTCTCCTACTTTACTGTGCTGATTCCCTTTATGTATTTAAATGTTTCTATCATATCCCCCCAATAGAAACAGAAACAAGGGGAACTCTGACAGAGCCATATATTAAATGTTCCCGGGTTAATTGTAACAAAACATATTTGGATGGTATAGAGTTCAGTTATCAAAATATCTAAAGGTGGTTATTGCTAAATGTTATTACTTCATGCTTGACAACTTGCCAAGTAGGATCTATGCCCATTTGAGGTTTTCGCCATTGTGTATGAATGAATATTGAAATAACAAAGCATGAAGACCACTTGTCCGTGATGGTAGTCTTGGAGTTGGGCCCCGGGGAGCTTTGTAAGGGGCACCAAAATTTCTGATGGCAGCCCTGCCAGTGACACTTCGGATTTGACTTACTTTGCTTGACCTGCACGACTGGCAAATATCTTAAAAGGCCTGTTTGAGCATGTTCACAATGGGTAACCTAAAAAAAAAAAAAATATATTAATATATATATCTATCATTCCTTTGAAATCATCAAATTTATCTGAAATGTATGCATGCATGGGAGTATATATATACTCCCATGCATGCATACATTTCAGATAAATTTGATGATTATCAAATCATTATTCCTTTGATATCATCAAATTTATCTGAAATGTATGCATGCATGGGAGTATGTGTATATATATATATATATATATATATATATACTCCCATGCATGCATACATACAAATCATTATTCCTTTGATATCATCAAATTTATCTGAAATGTATGCATGCATGGGAGTATATATATATATATATATACTCCCATGCATGCATACATTTCAGATAAATTTGATGATATCAAAGGAATAATGATTTGTTAATGGTTCCATATATATAAGAAAATACAGTGATATTTTCATACTTTTCCAATTGGTACTTTAGTACAGTCTCTAAATAATTCAATATTTTAGCCCAACATCATCAGATATCACTCCCACCCCCGCTTCTTTACACACAAAAGAAATAGTATTATACATTAAATGGCACATATTGCAAACACATTTTTATTAAAACATGTACACATGCAGCGGTGTCACATGAGTCTGAGATGAACCCATGTAATGCTAAAGAGTTTTCATACAGATCTGTGCATAATTAAGATGCACATATTCTGTTACCTGTGTCTCCACTGCCACAAAGTGGAGATACAGGTTTGTGAATTAATGAGTGCTTTGACTACTGTGGTACCTAGGGCTACTTGCAAATTATTCCATATTACAACACATTCACTATAGTCAGTAGACACAGATACTGTGACACCCAAAGTAAGTCTACAGGCCACCAGCCAAAGAAAAAAAAATGGGTTGCAAAGGAAGTGATGTAGTGCTGAACTTGCAATTTGCCCTGTTCAACTCCTCCACTTTTCTATACTTTAGCAGTACTTTCATTATAGCCAGCCAGATGTTGCTGCGAGACTGTAGATCATAATCCTCTGAATGCAAGTGGCTTAGGCTGCAATTGTTCCCCTTGCTTCCAATACAGCCTTCCTCGGCTATCCATTAGGTAAAAAATCATGATCAAGTTGCATCATTTATGTTGGTTATTGGCCATTTTATATGAATACAGTGTTTATTGCCAGCCTCACCAGAAAATACCAAAGACAGTCTGGGCACACAAATGTGACTTAAAGCAGTCTTTAATAGGATCAAGCCAAAAGACAATGTTTCTGCTCAACTATGAAGCTTTGTCAAGTCACCACAAAGTACCAACACATCCGAGAGTGTTATCAATAGCTTAGTAACAGAAACATATCCTCTACGTTTAGTAACTACAAGAATCACATATTCCATGTCATGCACTTTGTCTGTATCCTTCTTCTCATTTCACTGTTAGATTCCTATCGTTATCCCTGGATCATAAGCTTACATGCTCTACCTTTTCTTATTGGTTTTCTTACCTTAATCCAGAATAATAACCTGTCCAGTGTTCAATGGTCATATTCTGATTTCCTTTATCCATCACCAAACACATTCTACCAGATGATAACTAGTACTAACCAACCCTTGTTTGACAGATACATCCCCCAAAAGACTCTAAATGCACTAATTAATAATTAGCTACTAATACCCACTCACGCTGGTAGTCTGAAATTCATATTCTAATGGTAGTGATGGTGGCATCACAGTTTATGTATATGAATACTGTTACAGCAAATAACTTTAAACAGCATCATCATTTTTTAGTGCACCACACTTTTTAATATAGAGATACATTATTATTTCTATGTGTGCATGTTTGTGTGTGTATTTCTCTTCCATCATATTGCCCTATAGACCTCCTACACATTACAAGTTGTAGTGTAAGCTCAGTACAAATAACCAGTTATACAGATCTTCTATATATTCTAATGCATGCTTTTCTTTACTAATAGCGGGTTCTATTTGTTCCTATAATAGCATGTTTTCCTCTGTAATCTCTTTTACCGTCTTGCATTTTTCTCTGTACCGTTTTATATGTGATAGCACAATTTAAAAAAAAAAAAACTGTTGAAACTAACAATTAACTAATTAGTACTTGGTAGCCTTTCTTGAATTTACTAATATATTTACTGTATTTGTTTTTTCACATTCTAATCCCTGCGCTGACCCCTGCATGCAGATAACTGGGAGTAAAGCTCTGGTAAGTACTAATCTGTTCTTTTATTTTACTATTTCAATTTATCAATATAAATATGCTTGGTTCCAGTTGACCTTGTGAAATGATCCTTGATGTCTTATAACGGTATCAGTTTTGTTAATACTATTTTCTGTGGTTCCTGCTTGAAAATAACTTCATTATATGCCCCTGTTATTGCCCACGTTAATGCATATAATGATACAGATGTGACATGTACTCATGCACCTTTTGTGATGACATGGAAGTCCATGGCATGGATGGCACAGACTTTTATATTTTGCACTGTATAATTTTATATAGCATTTTAAAAATCCTTTATTGAAGTTCTGGTGTGGTTGGTCTTGACAATACAGGAGGGAAGTTCTTCATATTTAGCAAGTGTCCAAAGAACATGGTGGTTGAACTTTTAGATCATGTTTATATGGCTTTTGGAACTGCCAACCTAAATGGTCTTCTGTTATTGTAATGTGTTAATGCTTAGTATCTTTTAAATGATGAATAGACATGTATTTAGTATGTAAGATGACATCACAAGACACAGTAAGCGTCTCCATCACACAATCTGAAGGTTCAGCAAAAACATCAGATGTTAACCATTTACCATCATTGAAGGCGTAAGTCTAGGAAATTACTATTTATGAAGAAAGGCAATACATTTTCAAGTTTTTAGAAGAAAATGCTTATCTGAATAGCATGGGGTTTCAAATTTGAGTCCTTACCCATGGGTTAAGAGTCATTGAGATATATGGATTTGTTTATCATTTAGAGTAATTTATTTTAAGAAAAAATAGTCTGGTGCTTTTTTGAAATAGAGTGAAGAAGGTAATGGATCTCTCCTATTCCATCTGCTGTAATTTTAAAAAGACATGTTAGTACTCTATATCACTGAGTACCCATGTAGGAAAAGGTCCATTTATATCTAAAATTAATATTATCATCCATTGATGTGTGCAAAATTTGTTGTTCAGACAAAAATGGGGGCCAATTAAATGCCATACAGTGCAAAAAAAATATAGCCCTCATGCGTTTTTCCTAAGTTCTCAACATTTTTAGCAGTTAGCAGAAATCTTTCATTGGTTCCTATGATCCATGATTCATGTCCATTATTTTGTTTTCAACTCACCTTGAGAGCTTAAAATTTCAAGTGCAAAACTCCACTAAATAGAATTATTTCATTCATCACTAAAACACTTTAAGCTGCCTCTATAAAGTTTTAAGCAATGTTCCGTTGTTTTAACGGTATTACTAATGCATTTGGTTGGCCTGTCTTGACAATCTGCACGTGCTAGATGACGTTGGCGTACTTATTGAACCCTTGTCCATTTTTATTTTAAATTGATGCAGTGTATGCACTGTCTGAGTTACTGAGAGGATTAAGTGACTTTAGAATATCCAACATTCTGTATGAATAATTGTCTGCTTTATATAATACTAATAAAATTGTACCTTACAATACTATTTTTAGAAAAGTAGATATTGGTTCTTCAGTTGTGAAGACAGTTTGAAGAATACATTTTGTTCCTGACATTTTTATTTAATGAATAAGTAATTTGTTTTGAGATTTTTAGATTTTTGACCAAGATAAAGTACTTTTTTTTTTTTTGATGCATATTGATTATTTTATTTAACTCTTTCTGTCATTACTACTGCTGGAGCTGTTTTGTACTCAGTCTTGTTAATTGGAAAGCAACATTTATTATTGAAAAGTTTAAATTGTTATAGATCTGTATGTACATATACGTGGCCGATTTATTGCTTTACATTTTTCTTGGAATTGTATTTTTCAATATACTACGGGGTAGATGTTGGCTAATGGGAAAAGCATGACCTAATTCATAGTATTTGTTACTCTGATCTTTTTTTCTGTATTATGCATGGAAATATCTAAATAAGTATTAAACATGTGAATTTACACATTGCAATTTATTTATAATTTTTGCTTTTGTGATATGCAGTACCAAGCGCAGCTAATGCCAGAATAAAATATTAAAATGTTAGGTATTTAAAGTGGACTTGTCATCGTTGGGGTGTTTTGAGTCTTGTGGAGCCTCCTCAAGGAGACAGGTGTGTTAACTAAATCTTATAAACTGTAGGTGGGAAATGAGGGAGATTTATTTAGCCCAGAAGTTCATCCCTCTACATAACTATATTCTTAACTGAACTTCAATCAAACGGTCTGTCTCTACTTTTCCTCTGTCTGTGATACATATTCATTGTAAAGAATAAATTAAAGTGGTCCATGGAAGATCTTGCAAAACGGATATCATTAATAGGTTTATTTAAAATTCTTCTTGTGCACATGAATAGTCTTTTTTAAAGCTATGCATACTGAGTAAACTATTACTCAATAGTTTCACTAATAATGAAATATTAAACTTTCTAGTAGCTTAACAAAAGACAAAGTAGACCATTTAATGTCTTAAATAGGTACTTCAAGTAACATAACCTTTACAGTTTGGTGTTGCCTAGAGTCTCGGGGCACGGTCCCCCCAATTTATTTTTCGAATTGCTTAGAACAGGTTAACCCAATACTCAAAGGCCTAATCGTATCATCCGGGTTGAACTAAATTTACACTGATACTACAGGATTGTTAATTCCACATATCAAATCTCAGGGCGGCAAATCTCTATGTATGTGCATAACCCCATCTTTTTTTTCCCTTTTCTTCAAACCGCTTCTAAAAGGATTGGCATTTACCTGGGGTGAGAGAACCCAAAGACTCTACAGAACATAACCATTTAACGAGGGAGTTGTAATGTTTCGTAAAAAAAAAGCTGCAATATTCTTCATAAGTACCGTATATACTTGACTATAAGTCAACCCGAATATAAGAGACCCCTAATTTTACCCCAAAAAACTGGGAAAACTTATTGACTCGAGTCTAAGACTAGGGTGGGAAATGCAGCAGCTACTGGTAAATTTCTAAATAAAATTAGATCCCAAAAAAATTACATTAATTGAATATTTATTTTGTGTATATAATGAATGCAGTGTGTGTGTATAGAATGCAGTGTGTGTGTGTGTGTATGAATGCAGTGTGTGTGTATAGAATGCTGTGTGTGTGTGTGTGTAGATATTGCAGTGTGTGTGTGTGTATGTGATGCAGAGTGTGTAACCTTGGTGGGGGGTGGGCATTTTTTTTTTAATTATTATTTTAAAAATACATTTTGTTTTTTTTAATATTATTATTTTTATTTTATTTTAATATTATTAATATTTTTATTATATTATTATTTTATTTATTTATTTTCATCCCCCCTCCCTGCTTGTTAGCTGGCCAGGGAGGTGGGCTCTCATTCCCTGGTGGTCCAGTGGCATTGGCTGTGTAGGAGGGGGGCTGGCAGAGAGCTGTTACTTACCTTTCCTGCAGCTCCTGTCAGCTCCCTTCTCTCTCCTCCGGTCCGGTCAGCTCCCTTCTCCTCCAGTGTAAGTCTCGCTGTGTGACTGCCACGCGGAGCATTGCCATGGTAACCTGTGGCAACACTCTGACCCCGCTGCTCTTGTGAGACTTACACTGGAGGAGAAGGGAGCTGACCGGACCGGAGGAGAGAGAAGGGAGCTGACAGGAGCTGCAGGAAAGGTAAGTAACAGCTCTCTGCCAGCCCCCAACAGGACCGCCGGGCTTGTAATGAGCCCGGCGGTCCTTATCTGTATTATGGCAATGTAAGTTGCCATAATACAGACACTCGAGTATAAGACGAGTGGGGGGTGTTCAGCACAAAACTGTGCCGAAAAACTCGTCGTATACTCGAGTATATACGGTAACCTCAAAGTACAACAGCTGAACTATAACTCTCAGTAATCTTGCCGTGACACTCAGTTTAGCTGTAATTTTGAGTCAAAAGCTGAGCAGGTCGGGAGCAATGGGGCAGAATGGGTGGGCCTTAAGCATCAGCATTATTTGTTTATTTATATTTATTTGTTACTTTTAACTAAAGAATATGAATTAAAATAACCCTTCTCCCCAGCATAACTACGTGTAACCTGGTTTCCTGAAAATAAAATATGGATTTCAGAAATGTGATCACCTGAAGCATAATAAGTGATTTTTAAATCACTGCACAGATACAGATTTCTTAAAATTGTACAAGTGGCATGTAGGATGGGAACAACAAAAATGAAAAGCTTTATCTCTTCCATCTTCCCCTGATATGTCACAAGCACATACATGACCTGAAACTCCGTTACCAGACGAGCAATGTAATGCACGGATTGCAGGATTCTGTTGCCAGGGCAACACCAGAAGCTCAATAAGCATTTCAATTTAGATTGTATGTGATTAGGAGACTTGAGGAAATAAATAAAATGACAGATCTGCTTCGCTATCTTCTCTCACCATGCTTCACTGCATATCCAGTGTGGCTTGTTTGTTTTTGGAGGGGGGACAGCACTTTTTACGTTCCCTTGGTTTGAAATTAGAATGCGTTTTAGGAAGGTCTGTAGGTGTGCGAATATTGAGGCTGTAAAAACATGAATAAACCTAGATAATATACCCTATGTGTTCTTGTGAAATGATCATATTTCCTTCTTAAAGAACACAATTTATTTGAATGCACTCTGGGAGTATTCAGACAAGCCTTACCTATTAGCTGAAACCGGCTACTGAGAGAATGCACATTTACTGTGTGCACACATGCATTCATTGGGTTAATTCATAACAGCATTATAACCACTAGAAAACATAGAAACATAGAATGTGATGACAGATAGTCTGCCCAATTTTCTAAATACTTTCTTTAGTCTTAGCCTTATGCCTATCCCACGCATGCTTAAACTCCTTTACTGTGTTAACCTCTACCACTTCAGCTGGAAGGCTGTTCCATGCATCCACTACCCTCTCAGTAAAGTAATACTTCCTTATATTATTTTTAAACCTTTGCCCCTCTAATTTAAGACTCTGTCCTCTTGTTGCGGTAGTTTTTGGTAGTACTACAACTCACTCAAATGGTCATGGCTCCAGGAATGCCCTGGCATTCCCCCTTAATAAGGAATTAAACTGTTTTTGAATGGTTTGGGTTCTTACCTTTAGTCCACTGAGCACCGTTTCCCACCTTCACTACCAATGGAGGAGAGCCAGAGGTTCCTAGGCTTCACCTTTTCAATGCTGATACCAGCTGCTAGGAAAATGCATTCAGTGGGTTAATTCATTAAAGGAACACCTGTGGCCCCCCAGGTGCTACTCCCTGCCTCCACTACCAGCGGCGGTGAGCAGAAACTTAGTAAGTTTATTGGCTGAAAGTGAGAAGCTGACACTCTGGTAAATGAATGCTGTGGTTTCCATGATTGAAATGTTCCTTTTACACACAAGATGTCAGAAGACAATCTCTTGGAAAAACTGATTTGCTACAGTACTACTGTATAGGAAAAATAAATTAAAGTATCTTTAAAGGGCATTCATTTTACTATTTAGAAATATAAATCAAGTGAAAAAAATAGCATTCCTATGGGTTTTCCTTGTTGAAATAATGACACTTAACAAACGTGTATAAAAATGGACAGGTATGCACTTATTACATTCCCAGAAGTTTATTATAGTGGGGCTTTCACATTGACCTGATTTGTGACCATCCATTTATCCCAGTAATTGATTCCAACATTTTAAAAATAGGAATATATTTTCTGACAGTCCCAGAAGTGGTAGTATTATATCTTACCGGTATATTATCATTATATAATGAGATAAAACAAATCTTTATTTATTCATTTTTTTCCACTTTCATTAAATCTTAAAAAGCATGATTGCACTCCAAGGAATATTTGTTTTTGCTATCTGTTTAATGGGACACTTCGAGCATCACAATCATATCCGCTGCTTGTAGTGGTTATGGTGCTGCAAGAATACCTCTTACTAGGGCGCATTTTTAACGATTAGGTTCTTTATGGGAAGCACGCTGTTCAGATGTGTATTTAAAGAACCTGCAAAATGGTATAAATTATGACAATTATGAGTTTATTAGATTTAAAGAGGATAATGAAATAAGTGTTTGAGGAAATGGCAGTTGTAAAAATAAAATGCTTTAGAATAGCAATTCTTTATTGCATTTCTCTGTCTTCCAAACAGTTTTAATTTCTTTCTAATGAATTAGACACATAACAGTGTTTTTCTGTAACAGTTATGCTGATGAGATAAATTATTATTTTTTTTTTATTTTTTTAATACAAATTATTTAAACCTTCTTAGAAATGTTTTCACTATTCACTTATTCAAAGCACATGTTGAAGACAAAAAAAAAAAAAATGTCTATGAAAACCAGTAGGGGGAGACAAACGCTTGACTATCCTCTTGATTTTGCATTTCACTCTCAATTGCTTCCTTTCGTTTGATATATTGTTTTCATACTCTGATGTAATTTACATATTTATAGTTTTGCTCACAGTGCAGCGTGAATACTAAATATAAAACATTAACTTTGCTACAGAGATAATGTTCACGAGTCCTGCAGATTGTTACTTGACAACAGAAGTATTGGATTCTGACGCTCCTGTTAAAATGTTAGTGATTTAATTAAACGGGTAAAATAAAGGGTGATGGGAGACGTAGTTTCTGTATGATAAATCTGCTGACCTAGAATAATCTAATTGTATTCCATTCACATACAGATTATATGCTGGGCGCGCAGATGTCTTATACAGATTTTTTTACAATAACAGGTATAATGTACTTCTCCTATAGCTGGTGCTTATAGGAGATACAAAGACAGTAATTGGTAAGGACTATGCCAGATTCAGTTCTCTCATGCATTCTTTCAGGATTTGAAGGATGCCAAAAGAGTCAGGAAGTCTACTGCTTGTTTGCAAGTATGTGTGTGCATATATATCACACACTTTGCAGACAGATGCCTGTAGACAGCTGCATATTAATATTATTATTATTATTATTGCCATTTATATAGCTCCAACAAATTCGATAGCGCTTTACAATATTATGAGAGTAGGGGTTTAGCTATAAATAGGACAATTACAAGAAAACTTACAGGAACGATAGGTTGAAGAGGACCCTGCTCAAACGAGCTTACAGTCTATACTGGCAAATCCACCTGTGGGTAGAGGTTAGCCGATAGTTTTTCACAAAAAGTCAGAACATGACACCTACAGTATGCTGAAATTCTTTTAGATAAATTGGCTGCTCCCCCAATAATATTTGAGTGACATCTTATCTACTCCTGGAACAGCAATGCATCAGTGGTCATTGTACTTAGAAGGTAACTTGACCACATTTTTTCCAATCCCAGTGTCCTCTGGCATTAATTCCATTATTTAAATTTGACACCTACTTTAAATTTCAAATGTCATTGCACCATATAAATATTATATATCTTTGTGATGTAAACATATTATTGATTTATTTGAAGACTAACTTATTTAGGCAGTGGAGTTTTGTTATCATTAATTTTATTATCAAGGTCTTTTTAAAATATCTAGGACAGAGAATACTTCTGCGAACATTTTGCCATGAGTATCTCTCCATAAAAGTAATTCTACGCTATTCCCAGAATTTTAAGAATTCTTATGGGTATTACAATGGAAGGCTGAATATCGGCCTTATTCCGTGGAGTTCCCATAAGAATAACATTCTCTGAGTTATGCCCTAAAGTGTAAATTGTCAAGAATTCAAAGTGAATGAATTTCAAACGTTAGGTCAACATAGCTGATCTGAAAACATGGCTAGGTAATTTGACTACTGTGATCTAAATTTTCAATCTCACCGTACAAACTTTCCTAAATAACCTTGTCTTGATTTTAATCAATTCCTTAAAAGCTTGCATATTCTATAACTAATTTCTAGCAGAAAACAAAAACCTTATTTATCTTTAATATGTTTTATTTTTGGTTTACCGATTTGAAGATTTATAGAAATGTTGCCACCGGAAGTACAAAAGATTGTCTAATAGCTGTATATATGCATTGCCCTTTATTGGTGAGGCTCAGACCTATGTTGCATGCATTGATCAAACTGTAAATAAGTTTGTTCCCACTAGGCATCCATAAAATATGTGGATTAAAAAAGGTTATTTAAAAAAGTGGAAATTCAAAGGGAATGCAAAGTGAATTTCAAACTTCAGGCCAAAGTAGCTGTAAAGAAAGCATAGCTGAGAGTTTTTCAGGCTAAGCAATATTAACCTTAAAGGGACACTATAATCACCAGAACAACTACAGCTTAACCCCTTAAGGACACATGATGGAAATATTCCGTCATGATTCCCTTTTATTTCTGAAGTTGTGTCCTTAAGGGGTTAATGTAGTTGTTCCAGTTTGTATAACCTGGAGCCTTTTTGCTGTAAACATTGCCTTATCAGAGAAAAGGTAGTGTTTACATTGCTCTCTAGGGCCACCTCCAGTGGCCACTCCTCAGATAGCCACTGAAGGTGCTTCCTGAGGCAGTGATGCACAGTGTGTAGCACTGACATTCAGTGTCTCTACCCTCTGCATAGAGACACTGAACTTTCCTCATACAGATGCATTGATTTAAGGCATCTCTATGAAGAGATGCTGCTTGACCAACGCTTTTTACATGGGAAAGCACTGGGTTGGCTGACATCATTAATTCTGATGATGTCAGTCAAGGATGAAGATCAGGGGCAGGGCCACCAGCAGCTGACCCACGCGGCACTTCAAAAGAAGGCATGTTTTCTTAAACACATTAGGGTCAGGAATACACATTTGTATTCCTGACCCTTTACTGTTCCTTTTAAATCTGAAATTCACTTAAAATGCTCAGTTAGATGAATAATCCTGTGTTTTGTTTTTCTTCCAGCTCCCTAGCTGTAAGTTTTGAAATGCAACTAGGATTCGGGGTAAAAAGAAAAGGTATACAATGGGTTAAATTATATCAGGTGTTTCTAAACCTCACAGATCTCATGTTTGTTATACACGAGCTCTGCCAAGCAGTTTTATTTCCATATACTTGAAGAGAACAACTTCTGAAAGAAGTGGCCCCTCCATCTTTTGAATAAGCATCCATATGTATGGGAATGCGATAGTGGTGACCTGAAGTGTGTGCTCAGAATTCTGAAGGTTCATTTAACTGGTCTTTTGTACTGTATAATGATTTGTGTCTATTTGTATATATATAGGACCATAACCAATGAGGTATAATTTCATATCTCTTGTAGACAAGGCACAATGGATTATGGGGGTAAATACTTCAAATGCAGTTGCAAACATTTCTAAGATATCTCCTGTTCTTTTGAAATATAATGTATTTGACTGCCAAGATTTAATCCAGAGCTGAGTTTTTGTCGTTGTTATTTTTACACAGTCGTGTATGATTTTCTTTGAAAATAACTGGTGATGTGGAAGTGGTAGACTAGTAATACATACATGGACATCTTTATATGGCCACAGTAATTTTAAATGTTCTGTTGATTACTGGAAACGAGGAATCACGCTTGAGATTTTCAGGAAAGCCATTTTTTCTTTTACAATCCAATTTAAATAATTTTCTAAAAATGTTCATTTGTGCTATTCTTTTGTGTTATGTATACTTTCTAAAAAATATATATGTTTTACATTGTTGCACCACTGTTTAGAACAATTCTGATAAAACTCCCCCAGTGTATCATGGGATAGCTTTGTGCTCCCCTATCTTTACAATTAATAAAACCATTGCCTTCTTTTCTATGGTGCAATGGGAATGACAACAAGATTTTATAACAATATTTAGACTTCAGATGGCCTGAAACACTGATGATTCATTAAACACTAATGAAAACAGGGGCCAAATGTTAGGATTAAAAAGGCAGTTAAAGTGATTTGTCTCAATAAAATGATTTTATGGCATAGGTGCTGCACCTGCAGCTTTGAAGATGAAAACAATGTTTAAAGATTCAATAACTAAATCTATTTGGCATCTGTCATCAGCATGCAAAGTATGCTGATGCTGGACACCATGTGTGACCAGTGCGTCTCTTTGAGAAGCAGTGGACTCAATGCTTCTCATTGAAAATCACTAGATTGACAAGTCATAGCGATTAGTGCGCATGCACTTTGTCCTCCATTCTTCTCTAAGAAGCATCTGATTGGACACAGATTATCAAGCTTGATCTCACCAGAGAAGGATGAGACTGCAGTGATGGGACTGTCAAGGACCTAGACTTATATTTGTAAATTTTTAGGTAAAAAAAAAGAAAAAGTAACTTTTGTTTGTAAGGGGGCCCAGTATTTTTATTTTTAATTACCGTGTATACTTGAGTATAAGTCGACCCGAATATAAGTCAAGACCCCTAATTTTACCCCAAAAAACTGGGAAAACTTATTGACTCGAGTATAAGACTAGGGTGGGAAATGCAGCAGCTACTGGTAAATTTCTAAATAAAATTATATCCCCCCAAAATTATATTAATTGAATATTTATTTACAGTGTGTGTATCTAATGAATGCAGTGTGTGTGTATATAATGCAGTGTGTTTGTATGAATGCGGTGCGTGTTTATGAATGCAGTGTGTGTATGAGTGCTGTGTATGTGTGAGTGTGTATGAGTGCAGTGTGTGTGTGTGTGTGTGTGTGTGTATGAGTGCAGTGTGTGTGTGTGATGCAGAGTGTGTTTGTGTATGTGATGCAGAGCCTTGGTGGGGGGTGGGCATTTTTATTATTTTTTAAAATGATTATTATTATTTTAATATATTTTTTTTGTTATATTATTAATATTTTATTTTTATTGTAGTATTATTATTATTTTTTTAATATTATTAATATTTTATTTTTATTTTATTATTTATATTTTCTTCGTCCCCCCTCCCTACTTGATACATGGCAGGGAGGGGGGCTCTCATTCCCTGGTGGTCCAGTGGATGGGCTGTGTAGGAGGGGGGCTGGCAGAGAGCTGTAACCTACCTTTCCTGCAGCTCCTGTCAGCTCCCTTCTCTCTCCTCTGGTCCGGTCAGCTCCCCTGTCAGCTCCACTGTAAGCCTCGCGGTGTGACTGCCGCATGGAGCGTTGTCACGGTAACCCGTGGCAATGCTCTGACCCTGTGGCTCTCGCGAGACTTACAGTGGAGCTGACAGGGGAGCTGACCGGACCAGAGAAGAGAGAAGGGAGCTGCAGGAAAGGTAAGTTACAGCTCGCTGCCAGCCCCCAACAGGACCGCCGGGCTTGAAATGAGCCCGGCGGTCCTGGTCTGTATCATGGGAGACTATTAATCATAGATTCAGAGAAATTACAAAACCCAGCCTCCCTAGTATCAAAGCTGACAGATGCCTTGCACCACACAATCTAGATCAGGGGTGCCCAAAAGGTAGACCCCAGATGTTTTAAAACTTTATTTTTTTTTTTTTCATCATGGTGTCATTCTAAATGCATGCAAAGCATCATGGGAGACGTAGTACAACAACATCTGAGGATCTACCTTTTGGGCACCCCTGATCTAGAGGATAGCTAAAAAGCAACATTGGTAAACCCTGCTCTAGAAAAAAGATCCAAATGCATTCACCATCTACACACAATTCCATTTTAGAGCATTCTACCTCTGTTTAAAGTTATTTTTAAAGCACAATTGCTAAACCCCTACATCTTTAATTCCAAGCCTCCATTGTTTTCTGTGCAATCCAACACAATATTATGTTGGGTTTCAGCTGGGTAAATGCTTCCAGTTATCACTTAATTGGAAAGCGAAAGTGACTCATTACACACACAATTACTTTGCTGAAATTCATATACAGATTTCTGGATAATATTTAATTCATCAACCTGTGTAATTTTGCATGTAACATGATCATTGTGTTGGTTTATACAATGCATTTTTTGCTACCAATTTTTTTTGTGACTGCAAATTCAGTCCACAGTTGTTCACAGTATCGACATGCACTTATACAAACTCATGTCAGAATTGTCATTTATTTTATTTGCTTTCTGTGTGATTAAACAACTCTCCCATTTCTGTCTATTTTACATTTTTCATTCATTTTTGTGTCTTATTTTCAGGTTACTATTGTGTAAATGCAGGAACTATTTAAAATTAGAAGTGTCTCTTCCTAGTTGCTTTTAACATCATGTTAATAGAATTCCATGGTGTTTAAATTGACTGATGGTTGAAGGTTGCCAGCTGTCAAGTCAAACATAGCAAGTTGTAAGGAGAATGTACTCAAAACAAATTGACAGATTCCGACACACTATTTAGAAAGTACTTAAAAACAGGACATCATATAGGAAGTAGGTGGTGCAGAATTTTACATCTGGAGAGTAACTTGATCCCTCCACTGTTAAGAAACACATTATAACCCTTAGAGACAGAACATCTGTAAAACTTGTTTCACATTTACTATGTGAGGCATAAGCGAAAGAAAAACAACTGAAAATGAACAGTCTACCCATACATATATGGTATGGTCCATTTCATGGTTGTGATCATTTTTCAGCATTATTGTGCGCTAGCAAATGACGAGTAAATATAAAGATTTCATAAAATAACACAAACAAAATTGCATCCAATGATACAATAGTCACTGTTTGACATAGAATGTCCATAGCTGTTATATATAATTTAAAAAATGAAACGAGAGAAAAAAAAGCACATAGTGTAATAGTAAAAAACACCAATAGTGAGATATAGTGATTTGTCTTATAGTTTACATTGTGTGTTTTTTTTACATACAGTGTACGTACATTGCATGTAATTTTGTTTGTGTTATTTTATATGTTGCTTAACTTAAGATGTAGGGGGAAACACTTTTTATGCAGACACAGCCACCCCATTTAGTCCATGCTCTACGTATGCGCACTATACTGTATGTGGAGCGAGTCTGCAGGGATCGAACTTTTAACACTTGGTGGCAATTTTTTTGATAACTGGCTCACTTTACATTCTTTACAGAATAAACCTCAACAGAAACATTTATTCTATGGTCCTCCGTCAACTCTTTGGTGGCATGTTGCCCCATTTTAAAACAGAAAAGATTATATTTTTAGTAAGTAGAGAGATTGTTTCCTGCCATATGCTTCCTTCCTCGACTGTCTCTGATCAAGCATTAACATCATCAAACCAAAATAGCAATTGTTGACATTTAATTTTATAATTTTAAGACGAATCAATACAATGTTTTTCACATGTACAAAAAAAACAAAACAGGATTTATACAGTATATTAAATATTGATTAATGCATAATTTTCGTTAGTGAGAAGGTCAAGTTCCAATTGCAGAATGTGTTTTGTCTCTCTTAATTGAAAGATATTAAATTGGATAACCGTCTCTGTGTGCATACTAAGACTCCAGGTAATATTTTTTGACAAATGAAAACATACATGGCCTTTGTCAGTGATTATTATATGCATTGTGTTTAACCTCTTCAGGGGGTAACATAACAAGAATATAAATTTTATAGTGGGTCTCTCAGCTAGCGAATATCACATATTGTATTATTCAAGCTAGTTTAAAGACACGTACACAAATCTATATAAATCTAGAATCCTATTCAAAGCCTTTTTGATTCTTATACGGTTTTATGTGTGCTTGGACGAATGTAAAATTGCTGAAGAATGTCAATGAATGGCTTTTTCATTAAGAACAAATGACCAATGTGTATCTCTGGCCAGTGATATGGAGGTGAACAAACCAGAATACTAATTAAACTAAGCAAATAGGAAACATACCTAGAATTCTAATACTGAAAAATTCCACTTGTGCTTGCAAGCAATGGCCTCAAAGTATTTATTCTCTCATCTTCCCAATCTGTGTTGTTTTTGACTCTTATTGGCTGGCTGATAGTCGTCTCAATTCCTTCATTGGTTGTCTATAATAACAAAGTATTATATTAATACTATTATGTTTTTAATGCACGTTCACTGACCTCAAAATACCTGTAGATATTCTAAGGAAGCTATATATTTATATTTGTTCTGTTGGCACACTTCCATTTGTTAATGAGATTTGGCCCTCAAGGCTTTAATTATATGCCCTGCCCTGAAGGAATTTTCCAGATTTTAATGTGTAATATTATGAATATAGTCGCATCTGTCTTCTCAAGCCTAGAAGTTTAAATGGCAAACTGCCCTCTCTAGTTTTCAGTCAAGCAATGTTCTTATAGTCCGTGAAGAGCATTGGACTGATTTGACTCATCAGTAGTTCTTAATCTTTTTTGACAGTGACCCAAATTCTGTGCATGACATCACCTTTTGACCCACTCGTCAACTGTAAAATGTAGGTCACTGATCTATTCTTTAACTGTAATATAATTTAGAACAACCTTCTTAAGAACACATGGACATACATGGTCTAAAGGCTTCACCACTAACTAGAAAAAGACGCTGCCACACTAAACAAGATTTTGTTGACAAAATTTTACTGTCTGATGAATATTATATACCTGATTGAAAATTTGGGAACTCAGGACCTATTCTATCTATGGGATATTACATATTTGTATATACATTAAAACAATTTGTACGATATATTGGTATATCGTTTGGGTGCATCATGCAAACTCTCAAGTTTAGCTTTAAGAAGACACTGCATAAAAGCTAATATTCACTAATTTTCATACACTTATTTAACTGTTAAAGAATGCACATGAGTAACTACTGAACAGCTAAGGAACTAATTCTCCCCACCCTGCCTTTCTCTCTCCCAACCACACATAGATCATGCCTTTCCTACCCTTCAGACTTTCTCCCCTGCTAATGAACAAGAGGTGGCTGCTCTTCTCCTTTCCTCTCGCCCTACCACATGCCTGATTGGTCCTGTCCCGTCTCACCTTATCAGATCTCTCTCCCCTTGTCTTGTGCCTTCCTGAACACACATCTTCAACTGCTCTCTCTCTTCTGGCGTTGTCCCTGCTGACCTTAAACATGCTACTGTAATACCTATCCTGAAAAAAACAATCCCTTGACCCGTCCACCCCCTGTAACTATAGTCCCATATCCCTGCTCCCCTTTCTCCTCAAAGCTTCTGGAAAGACTTGTCATTACCTGTATGTCTTACTTCCTCAATTTCAACTCTCTCAGTGACCCTCTTTAATCTGGCTTCCGCCTCTCCACTCTACTCCATACTAATTCTTCTTGACCTCTCTGCTGCCTTTGACACCATTGATCATGCTCTCCTTCTCCAAACTCTTCAATCACTTGGTCTCTGAATGAGCGTTGGGAGAGAAAAGAGGAAAACCATGAGAGGACAAAGTCACAGTGTCTCACTTTCTAATGATACCTCATCCCTTTGTCCTGTCTCAGTTGGAGTCCCCCAAGGCTTCGTCCTTGGTCCCCTTCTATTTTCTCTTTATACTGCATCTCTTGACAAATGTATTGCCTCATTTGGATTCTACTACCACCTGTACGCTGATGACACCCAGTTATATCTCTCCTACCAGGACCTCTCCCCTGCCGTCTTGCAATGTGTCACTGCTTGCCTTTTCTCCATCTCTGACTGGATGTCCTCCCACTTTCTAAAACTAAATCTCTCTAAAACTGAACTCCTTGTCTTTGCTCCCCCTAATACTGATCCTCCTCTTTCATTTTCCCTTGAAGTCTGTGGTATCCACATCAGTCCATCCTTGCAAGTGCACTGTCTTGGTGTCATATTTGACTCTGGCCTCATCTTTAAGCCTCACATCCAGCATGTTACCAAAGCCTGTAGATTGCATCTTGAAAACATAGCCCGCATCCGCCATTTTCTTACGCAAGGTACTACTAAAGAGCTTGTCTATGCTCTAGTAATTTCCTGCTTGGATCAATGTAACCCTCTCCGTGTTGCCCCGCTACAGTCTGTAATGAATACTGCCGCCAGACTGATTTTCCTTTCTGTCCGTCCTTCGTTTGGCTTCCTGTATCCTATAGGAGTCAATTCAAAGTGCTAACCTATACCTATAAAGCATTGACCAATTCCAGCCCCTCTTATATCTCTTCACAGATCCATAGGTATGCCCCTTCTTTGTCTCTCCGCTCTGCCCGTCACCTTCTCCTGTCCGCTGCTTGCACCGGTACAGCCAACTCACGCTTGCAGGACTTCTCGCGGGTGGCTCCCTTCCTATGGAATAGACTACCTACTGCCATCAGACTCTCCCCTAGTCTTCAATTGTTTAAGAAGTGCCTTAAAACCCATCTCTTTAGGAAAGATTATGGCCTCCCAGAGTAACCTCTACCTCACATACCTGTCTCTTGCTCTCTCCTAAAGGGAAGCACTCTACTCTCTCCTGCAGTTCTGCTTCACTCCAACCTATTTTGATATCTTTTTCCTGTCCCATTGTGTTTTACACCCCACCTCCTATAAAATGTAAGCTCGTTTGAGCAGGATCCTTTTCAACCTATCATTCCTGTAAGTTTTCATGTAATTGTCCTATTTATAGTTAAATCCCCCCTCTTATAATATTGTAAATATTAATAATAACTGCTCACATTCATGATTGGCTCTGTGTTGGAGGTGGTGGAGCCAATGCTGTGTTCTGCATTCTAGAGGGGCTCAGGTAAACAAGTCTATGGCGCTGTCCATAAACTGCTGTTAAAATGATGTCAATGTCTGTTATCTATTTAATTTAATACAAATGGGTCATTATAACTTGAAGTATCCCTTAAAAAAATAAATAAAGGCTATGATAAATTGTATACTGGAATTATATAAAAAACAGGAAATTGTGAAAAATATTGAAATTCTGTTCAATAATTTCTGACTAAGATCTGCAGTTCCCTTATGAATACTCCAGAATACATAATTCAATGAATACACATTATTTGCCTTTAAGAGAATTGTCTATCATGGAGACATTCAAATAATATGTATAATTAAAATCTATATGATGCAAAATACCCACACATACATGAATTCATTGTCTATGTTAAGATGTACTATATCTGCTGGACAGTTAATCTGGGTAACTAGTAGTATTTAGCATGGTACCATATTAAAAATGAATGTAACATTATGTATTATTTAAGTGTGTTAAGCTGACATAGAATGACTTTTCGTGATATTAATACGTCTATATTGTAGGAGCTAGCCACAGAAAGAGCAGTGAATTCAATTATGTCGCGTTAGCATTAACACAATGTACTAAAGTATGTATGGGATTTTGCCAGAAGATTAAAAAAAAAAACAACATAAAAAAAAAAACATAGCAGAAGTGTTACATTGATAACACAACAGAGTGATAACTTGGCAAGACATTAGCAAAAAAGTGCAAAGGTGTCACTATGTCAGGATAATGATTACTTTGTGTCATTGCATAACACTAAGCAGACAAGAAGTATGAATTATCGCACATAAAGGTATGTAACACACACAGGATTGGAGAAGCTACATTAATTATAAACCTTTTATGTTATACTTGGTGCTAGCTTGTAAAATGCAAGGAAATGCAAAGTGCGATGTTGTTATTGCTCTAATAACAAACGCGGTCTTAGAAGTGAGAATTCGAAATAATTTATTAATATAAAACCCTCTGTTAATCATATGAGGTATCATGCAATTTGTGCTATGCAAGCACTGCACTCATTCACACGTAAATCTAATATTAAACAGACAGTGAAACACATATTTTTACAATGTAAATTATGTTTTGTGTTGACAAAAAGAAAGTAATTTAATTTAATGTTTCTGTGCATTACCAGAATGTCATTACTTTTTTTTATTTTTTTTATTTCCTATTTTGATTGTACAGGATGGCTTCAAGCCATAAGAGAGGTGGGGGAAGCAGTTTTGCAGACCACCTTCTTTATATTCCATCATTGTATTACGAGCTTTTAAATTGTGGTGCAATAATTTGCAGTATCAATTATAACAGGAATTCCGGGTTCTTTAATTCAGCTTTCATTACATCTTACTAGGTAAATTGTCAAACTGTTCTACGATGGCTTGACAAATTACACTGGGATGAAGCCAGGCCACTCCTGGCACCATAACCACTGACGTGGTCATGGTGCTTTATAGAGGGCGCTGCATTGTTCCAGCAAACCATTGCCTTTACACAAGGAAAGGTTGGGGTAACTCGACAACTAATATAAATCATTATTAATACATTCAACGTCAAGGCTATGCAGGCTGATAATGAAAAAAAAATCTGTATCCATCTTTATGCACATATATCAGCGCAGATCTGTATTTTTCTGTATAATAAATGGAACGTTAAAAAGTATAAGTAAATGTATAGTGACCAGTCCTATAGTGGAACAATTAATGAAGCCATGAATTAAGTTCTATCTATATAAGTAAAGGTATAGCAGTACCCCAGCAGTTTTGGAGGGAGCGGGGGGAGGATACAATTTCATTTTAGTCCCTCATCTGAAGTAGAGAGCTGTGAGTTATTGAAAACCAAAATGTGATATAATTTAATCTTGAAAGAAACTCTGCCGTGAATTATTAAACTTCAGCAATACTGTGACAACCTCCCCACCTAGAAGGCATTTAGAAAATAAACTCTTGTTCAGAGACACGATGGAGAAAGACAATATGGAGGGTTGAGGAATACTGATTTTGCATAACTGTGAAATGTGTATGTGTATGTATGTAAAGTTGCGTGTGCATGTGTCTATTTTTGTATATATAAGATGTGCTGCATGATATTCACCTTATTTCAGCAGGCAGATCATGCTTCTACATCTGCCATACATGGATGGAGATGTCAAGCATGCTATTATTTCCATAAATTAATGGGGAAACATGCAAGGATCACCTCTCTGCAGGCTGGTCCATAATCTTAGACAGAACTGGGACATACATTCCCAGACTGTCGAGATTAGTAGACATAATATCCAAAGTTCCACCTTCCACCATTTTATAGATAGTTGCTATAATGGCTGCTTTCTGGCTATGTAACACTAAATTCCAACGTATGTGTCCTAATGCAGATTTTACATTAAAGATTCCCTATAAGCCCCTACACTGCACTCCAACAGTACAACAAACCTCAGAGGGACACTATCATCACCAAAACAATTTTAGCTTAGTAAAGCAGGTTAGTTGTATAGATAATGTTAATGCAGTTGCACTTCTTAATTTGCAGCCATTTAGGAGTTAAAGGGACACTGGAGGCACCCAAACCACTTTTGCTCATTGAAGTGGTCTGGGTGCTATGTCCCTTTTGCACCTAGTGCTGCAATGTTAAACATTGCAGTTCCAGAGAAACTGCAATGTTCACATTGCAGCACTAATTCAGCCCTCAGTGGCTGTCAACCAGACGGCCACTAGAGGGCTTCTGGAAGTATAACAGACTTTTGGTCCATTATCTGACGCTGGACGTCCTGACGCTGTGCATGAGGACATCCAACGTCATATTATCCCCCATACAAAAGCATTAATTCAATGCTTTCCTATTGGGAGGACTAATGTGCACGGAGGAGGAGGGGCAGAGCTTCTACCAAGCGCCGAGGGACGTTGGCGCTGGGATAAGGTAAGTAAGTAAAGGGATTTTAACTCTTTATTTATAGGGTAGGGGGGAGCAGAGGGAGGGGATGAGTGAGGGAGGGGGGAGGCAGAGGGATCGGTAGTAGTGCCAGGAATACAGCTTTGTATTCTTGGCACTACAGCATCTCTTTAAATCACTTTTGTTTCTGTTCATGCAGCCCTAGCCACACCTCCCCTGGCTGTGACTGACAAAGCCTGCATTAAAACAAAATGGTTTCATTTTCAATCAGATGTAACTTACTTTAAAAGTTTTTAACTCCTGCTCTGTAAACTGAATTTTAATTACATACAGAAGGCTCATATAAGGTCTAGCAAGCTGTTAACGGAATAGGATATAAATTCTAAATTAAACAGAATTTGCTATAAAGGAAGTTTAAACATTCAATGACTATTTACAAAAAGTGCTTAGAAATGCTGTGCAAGTCACAGGAATGTGAGGTGTGACAAAGGCTGTATAAACGAAGTGATTTAACTTAGAAATGGCAGAGAATTAAGCAGTGTGACTGTAGGGGTATGACCTATACACCAAAACTGCTTCATTAAGCTAAAGTTGTTTTGGTCAATATAGTGTCCCTTTAACCCATGTGCTACACTAGCCAATAACCCCTACAATAACCTCACACTAAATGCAATCCCCTACTCTATCCTAACACTAGCCTTATATTTTTGTAACACTAACCATTAACCTGTACAATACCACAATACCAGGGCTGCTGTTAGGTGGCAATGTTACTGCAGGCTTTAACCTAAGTGTAAATGTTAAGGCTCTTCCCACATATGTGGACTGAATTCTCACCTAAAACCAGCTCTATACCATACATTGAATCCACCTTGAAACCACAATATGTTCTATAAATCATAATTGGACACCAAATGTTTAAAATAATTCATAATGTTACATAAACCAATAAATATATAAACTCCACACCTACCATGTTAACTACACATAATGCTGTATTATCTCTGCATCCCACTGCATCAAAACACCACCACCACAGCAATGCATCCACACTGTGCTGTATAACTCACTTCAAATATAGACCTCAAATGAATAATCTTTCCAAATGATTGTTAGAAAAACTATCTAAATAAATTATCTACGGAAATCAAAAATGAAGGTCTATGGGAAATGTTGTTATGATAAATCATTTGGAAAGCTTAGTATATATAGACCATAGCGCATTACATAGTGACACTGTCCTAAATGATGTAATCAGGGATGTTATTTCTCCCTGTCTTACATAGAACTAGGGTCTAACAATGAAGATTAGATCTGGAAGTTTTCAGGACCTCACTCGAGGCTCCAGCGCTGTCTGCTGCCCCATAACAATGCTCCTACATTTAAAGTATCAGTAACCCTAATCTATATATTATGTAATATAAAAGAAGATGAAGATATATTATGGGAAAATATTCTGCCTCCTGGCATCACTGCAGGGAAGCCAAGGGAGCAGAGCAGGAAGAGCTCAGTGACCTCTCTGCCTACCTCTCGAGGGAACACTAACATGGCCACCCGGCAAGCTCTTGGGCCCCCAGGACTCAAGGCTAACAAGATATCTGCCCGGGCACTTAGGGATGGCATTTTCTGCAGCCCCTTAGAAAGTGCTACCGAAGACAAATATCTTGTTAGCCTTGTGGGAAATACAGTCCAGTCTCGGGGTCCTTGAAACATTTATAAGCCACTCAATCTTCGCTCTTGTAGTTTATCATGATGTCTCCAGGTCTCTTCAATGATAATATATTCCCCAAATACACCATTAATTGCTCTCTCACCCTCTCTCATGTACTTGTACATAAAGGAGAATACTTTAGTGGCATCCTTTTCACTGTTATGGAAAGTAGATGCCTTGAGTCAATTATATTAAAAACATTTTCAATAACTTTTAAATTAATATCCAAATCATTAATATTTAATATTGAACATTGATGCACTGAGGTTGATGGATTACGGTTTCTTTAAATTCAAGTGCTAGATTTAGCAGTTATTCCCTAAAATAGTATCTACCGTAGTAAGCTTGAAATCAACATAGGTATGGCTGACACTCTCTTTACATCAGACCGGGCGATGCTGCTTAAAGAACTCAGTAAGGCTTTGCTATATATATATATATATATATATATATATATATATATATATATAAGCCTACACTTTCTAACGTTTTTAGATCTTTATTATTTGAAAAATAAAATATAATGCAAAAGCTAAAACAGCAAGTCAAATAATACTGGAAGCTTTTCTTTTTAATTTTTTTTTTTTAAATTAGGCAGACATCTGGTATTTCCCAATTTTACATAGCGATACTGAATGTGTCACCGGCTGTCATTATTTGCTAGATTTTACAAATATTAAAAAGGTGAAATATAGGACAGATGATGTGCAGTGCCAAAATGTATGTAATTTCCATTTCGGAATGTACGATAATGCACGATAAATATGCAGAGTTTTTGAATTAGATGCCAGTTCAGAGAATACTGCTGATCACAAAAGACTTGTTCTAGGTTGTTTAAATGTGAGATATGAGCTTGAAATATTTGAAATGTCTCTATTACAATTTGCATATTTTAAGAAGTGCAGATAAAATTACCTTTTTTTAGCGTCTTTGTGCTTTCCTATCAAGTCTGAGGTTTTACTCATAGGGCAATTTCTAAACACAGCTTTTTAGATAAATCCTCTATTAATCTTGCTGCTGGTTCTGTGTCTCCTGCGTCATAGATAAAATATAGAATTTTGTAAGAAATTGTAACAATGGCGTTTCGCTCACTTATAAAATAAAAATGAAATGATGAGGGTAGTGTAAAGTTAAATAGCTCCATAAACCATTCTTAACGTTTGCATTTTCATACATAGGACTGGTACATGCGTCTATTCATTGGTCTATTAGAAATGTGCAAAAATCCATAAACTAAGAGAAAAATTTTAAACTTAGTGCCCAGTGTATCGGTCATCATAGACACCAGCCACATCAAAGTATGAAGATCCACTAGGCAACAAAGACTAGTTCCTTTAGGGGCAATATTTAACTATGGGCACTCCATCAGTTGTGGAGCACTGTATTTTCTATGAAGATAGACATGAGAAAAATCTAAGGCAGATGTGCCAAACATCTAGATACCCAGATCATGTAGAACTACAGTTCCCATGATGCACTGGACTATTGGGCACTCTTGATCCAAGGGTTCATTCACTAAAAGTGTAAATGTTGCAGTGTTCACCTTGTTCCTAATAAATATGCCTATAGACTATTGGAGTGCATGGACCTTCCTCTTTGTTGGTATCTATACTGCTTTGGTGTTAGTCTTAGCCCCTGGTCTGAATATACTCATCTTTGGCTCTAGTGAATTGAGTGCAGTTCTATTTTTTGTTTTCTTGTGATTCCACTAAAAGTGAACAGTTATAGGTTAATATCTAAACTACTGAATTTAGGACCGAGACAATGATTATATTGTCAGCCTACGATATAAAGTATTATTTCATTAAAGCAAACAAGAAAGAAAGAATGAGAACTCTAATAACTGACAAAAACTTAGAGTAAACTCTATAGCTTGCCCTTCGGTACATCCCTGCTTAGGTCTCAAAATAGTTTTGCTCACTTGTGCCATTACAGAGAGAACATATCTGAAGAATATAAGACTGGTCCCAGCCATACGGGCAGTCCAGATCCGAAATGCCAGCAAGTTCCCTCTGCACGAGAGATACAGCAACCCCAGATGATTGTTTCGGCCTACTTTAGCTGATATCCCTCTAGGCACGGGGTCCACGTCTGGATTACCCTTTTAACGTAAAGTATTTTTTAATACTGCAATCCACCAATAACGTGGGTAAAGTATATGTGGAGCTTATTTGGTAGCCTTCAGAGGCCACTTATAAGTCCTGTACAGGCTTGCAGCTTTCTTCATTCGTTAATTCTTTTTATGACACATGAAATGCTGAAAGCCTAATTTCAGAAGAGAGAATGGTATTTGTAGAGACAATCTAGAATTCTGGATCTACAGTTTATTTGCATAAAGGGCAGTTTAAGGATGGAATTGAAAGAGCAGGGAGGGATACCAAAATATTTACAAGTCATACTGTGTATCATTAGCTGAAAGTGCAATAGTTACAGTTTATATTTTGCACCAGGAACATTGTTTCTCCAATCTAATGCATCAGAGCTTTTTGAGGGTCACGAATACTTTTGGATTTTTTTGTTTATCAGGTTGAGTTTCTATGAAAATATTCGTTAAAAAATAGGCAGTTGATGGCAGATCGTAACCGTTTTCATATCTCCCAACATTTCAAATGGACAAAGTGAAACATTTTACATTGAGGAGTGTGAATGGGTGTGTGGCCAGTGCCATTTGGTTGTTTAAGTCATACATTAGTTAAGGGTCGAGTCTAGCAGCAGAACAGCTATGCAGACATGTTGGGTAGATAAACATATTTGCAATAGTGTGCTGCAGTGCAGACCGTATATGTGAAATGGCTGCTGAAGGCACCTTTATCAGACACTGCTTACAGCTTCTCTAATGATGTTTACTGTGGGAATCAGGAGATTTATAGTGATTAATGAACACATCCATTTGATTGCACGGAGTTGTAGATAATCATGTCTACCCATGAGTTCTGGTGCAGTTAAATCAATGGAATATGGTTGTAGTTTGGGTTTGCTGTTTAAACCTACAGTTTACTCTACATAACTGCCTTATTGTGGTTCCCCGACTGCTTAGTGCTCAGTTGGGTGTCTAGATGGTTCTTCTCATTTGAGAAGATTTGACTTTGGCATTTATTATTATCCTCATCCCTCTTTCCCTCATTTAACCTTCCCAATGCATCTTTGATCTCCTGTTCACAGGTCAGTATTTCCCCTAACTAGAGCAATTGGGGTAAGCCCAGTCATTATAAGGACCGGTAATACCCTCCTGTCCTTTGTTTCTCTGTCCTGGTGTCTGATTAGGTTTTGGGTTTTAGGGTTTGACTCTGTATCCTTGACAATATGATGTTCTATCATCTTCTCCAACACTCTAAGGATGCTGGTCAGAAGAGCAAGAGGAGCATTAAACTTTGTAGTACAGATGTCTTTAGACACCAGGGAATTCACCCTGCTGCATCCTGGGGGAAGGTGCACAGAAGAGTGATTATACCTAGGCCAGCTTAGTTTTTAGCAATGCTCTAAAGCCAACTTGCTCTTGCAGACATAGTGAGCCTACTGAACATTGTCGTTAAACATAAGTCTTTTCAACCAAAACATTTTAAATGTATATGTCTTTAAAGAGGGCCACATCTCTGTATAAAATAAGCAATCACAGTTGTTTTACTACTCCATAAATTTCATCACCTAGGTGTGACTTACAGTGAAAAGTTCTGAATACATTTAGCAAAGTATTTAACTTTGGCAAACCTCTATTAGAATCACTTTCCTCCTTTTGTCCTCTTTTAATGACAATAGCTCACTAAACTTAAAAAGTGATCAGATCGATTGGCTTGCAGTATGATTCCACACCTTAAAGCAGATATTGATTAACTTGCTGTCTTAAGATTTATGTTTTTGGGCTTGCATTGTTCATTAGTGTCCCTTTGTTACTATTCAGATGGCTTCATCCTTTTAATTGTGGAAAGAGTGACAGTAGGAGATTGAATTAATTGTCGAGGCTGTTGAATTCCTGAGTCTATTTTGTCGCTGCTGAGAGATTGGTTTAAAGCACCAGCCCTCGTTATTGATGTTTTTAAGCCTTGCGTTTCTGTATGACAGAAAAGGAATAGACATCTACGGGCAAATACATAATTACTCTTTAATGTTAATTTTAAGCTGTGGTTTAAAAAAAAAATGCACACATGCAACGGTATGGAATAAATGACTTTTATTGTTAAGTTTCTTTTTGGTTTACTCGATATACAGTGAATTGTGGACACACATCAATAGAATTGAAAATGTATAGGAAATATAGCCAAACCGGTCTTTCTATCTCCCCTAGCTTTGTTTTCAGAGACAGGGGACATTTGTAGGTACGAAAACACACCATTGACCATGCTGATTACATTTTGGGTATTTGCTAATTTTAATTGTTCTGCATTGTTAATTCATAATCTTTATATTGCACTTAAAATGTGTCTCACTCCCAACCTAAGGTGTTTTTATACAAATATATTTTTTATATGAAAGTGTTCCATAGAAGCAAATAATTGTTTTTTCTTTAATGTTCTAGTATATGCAATACTGTAAACCCTTCAAGACAGATGATAAGTGAGTACCGCCGAGAGATCATGGGATGTGCCTAAACCCTTTTCTAGAATGCGTTAAAAAAAATATCAAGATGTGGTTAAATGTACAGCAGTATGTTTATTGAATTAGAAAACCATTGATCACTTTAAAATCAATGGCATGTTATTTTGGGGAAACATTATTCCACGGAGCTCAGTAGGAAAAAAACAGCTTGATCTGTATTGTTTGTGAAGTGGAAATAAAAAGAAAGAAGAAGCCTGTCCTGAGGGCAGAGGGGTGCAGAAAGCTTGACTGAGGGCTATATGAATGGGCATGCTGTTTCGGCCCCTCTTTGCTACACGTTAATGTGAAGTTTGAATCCTAAGCTCATCTCGTTCTCTCTGTTGTTAAATAGAGACTACTCTGATCTGGTTACAGTGAGACAGTATAGAAGTCCAAAGGGTATATGTGCAAACATCACACTCTTAGGTAGATGCGAAAGACAATATTGGGAAGAAATCTAAATAAACAAGGTGTATGGAGAGATCCGATATTTCAAAGATAAGAGGAGCCCCTTAAGACACGAACACATAAGATCTATCTCTTCTTTGTTCTGATTTTTCATCTTTCAATGGATTTTATTTTTTGCATATACTGGAGATGGCATTTCTGAATATTGTGATATAACAAAACTTCTGCACTACAGAAAAAGGCTCATAATATTGTTTTCAATGTAGCGGTTTAATCAATGCTTAGAGGTTCTTTTCTGGGAATATAAAATATTAATTATGTTCTTTAAAAAGTTAAAAAGAACAATATGAAATGAATATTAAGTCAGATCATTCAAACATTTCCCAGTTGTGGCATCTGATCCAAATAGTATTTAAATTATTTCTGTGTGTTTTATTTATTCCTGTTAAACCGTACTTGTAGAGAGGAGTTATGGGTTGGGGATGGGCTTAGCGAATGGAAGAAGAGGCTGGAAGATAGACAAAAGGATCAGGGTTGGGAAATGGAGAAAGGAGTTAGAATTAAGAAATGGGAAGGGGCTGGGAAATTGGGAAAGACATTTCAGCTGGGAAATGCCAGAGAAATTGGGACAGTAGCGAGCAGTTAGAAAAAAAAAAAAAAATAGTGACCCATGTTGGAAAAGAGAGTGAATTGTATAAGTTATCTCCTGCTAGATCCTGCACCCTCTTAACTCCTCTGGTCCTCTGTGAACTCTCAGAATGTAATTTGATCATGTTCTGCATAAACAGGGCCATCTGAAAGAAAAGCAGAATTTTAACAGATTTAAAAGAATTGAAAGAAAAGCATTGTGCTCAATTTGATTGCATGCGTTTTCCACTAACACTATAAAGGGCAGAAAATACCATATTTTCAATGTACATAAATAAATATCTTACACAAATTAGGTGAGTAATATGTAAAAACAATTATTAAAGGACACTACAGGCACTGTAACAGGTTCATCTCATTGAAGTGGTTATAGTGTCTGGAGTCACCTGGCAGCATCCCTCCACTCAACATTAAGCTGATTTTAAAGTCTTAATTCAAAACAATTCCTCAGTAGCCCATCCCCTCTGTGCTGCTTAAAGGACCACTCTAGGCACCCAGACCACTTCAGCTTAATGAAGTGGTCTGGGTGCCAGGTCCAGCTAGGGTTATCCCATTTTTTCATAAACATAGCAGTTTCAGAGAAACTGCTATGTTTATGAATGGGTTAAGCCTTCCCCCTAATCCTCTAGTGGCTGTCTCATTGACAGCCACTAGAGGCGCTTGCGTGCTTCTCACTGTGATTTTCACAGTGAGAGCACGCCAGTGTCCATAGGAAAGCATTATGAATGCTTTCCTATGTGACCGGCTGAATGCGCGCGCAGCTCTTGACGCGTGTGCGCATTCAGCCGACGGGGAGGAGAAGAGGAGGATCGGAGGAGGAGAGCTCCCCACCCAGCGCTGGAAAAAGGTAAGTGTTAACCCCTTTCCCCCTTCCAGAGCCGGGCGGGAGGGGGTCCCTGAGGGTGGGGGCACCCTCAGGGCACTATAGTGCCAGGAAAACTAGTATGTTTTCCTGGCACTATAGTGGTCCTTTAAGCTGATGAGAAAGCAGTAGTCTGAGCAACAATGGACAACTTTGATTGGCTGAGAGTGTCAGCTGGCTGCTTTCAGCCTATATGCTTGTATGGATAGAAGGAAGTATCTAATCTCTGCCTTAGCCATACCAGTAGAGGTCAGGCTGTGGGACCTTCTGTTAGTGTTAAACTGCTTAGAAATTAACACTAATTAAAGTGACAGTGCCAGAGTACTCCAGAATTGGTAAAAAAAAAAATCAATACGAGGAAATGCTTATAGTGTCCCTTTAAGGTAAAATTAGATGAAAATATCCCTTGATACTGTCTCTTACACGCTTTGGTTTGGTTATTTTCAAATAGGCAATTTACAGTTGTTGACTTTTCAAACAAGTTGCCATCACTTGTAATGGACGAAGCATTTCTCCAGCCATCTCAGCTTCTTCTGTATGCATTAAAGAAAGACATTAAAGATCCTATCCCATCTAGAAATGAATTTTAAAGCAAAGTGAATACCTTGAAATGATTTCACAGTCACTTTAAATAGTTGTTTGCGCTTTCAAGATATGTTTAATAGGTTTATGTACGGTGTTCATGAGTGAGACACTTATCTAAATGGGAATGAGGTGATGGCTAAAGCAACTTGCAGGATATATTAATTCAGTTTTAATGTATCACCGTGTCATGTGGTGATCATGTAACAGGTAGAATTTAAATGGAACGGTAATGCTGAACAGCAAACTGTTAACAATTTCATTTAAAGGGGCGGTAGCATCTCAAGATAGCTTAGCTGTCTTTGTGGTTGTGTAGAAGCACTTACAAATCTACATATGTACGCACACACACAGACTTCCAGAACAAAAAAAGTTTAAAATGTATTAACAACTCTGCCGAGACTAGGCTGTAGTTTTCTATAGAGCAAAATAGAAAATACTCGGAAACTCGAGTGAACCGTCTGATGCTCAACTAACAAATGACACTTGTCTCAAAACTATGCAATGTTATTCACATGGATATTCTCAATGGAATGATGATTTCTGTTATATAAATCATTTTTGTAGATTACATGTTGATGTTTTGTACTGTGTACCTGCTGGTGACAAAAGATGTAACATTTCATAAATCATACTTTTTCACATTTGTTCATCTCCAGTCCACTGTAACAATGTATACAATGTTTTAAGGCAGCTGTTTGAAAAGTGTTAAAATATAATTGGTTCTATATGACAAGGTATGACATCTAGTGATGTCCCGAACTGTTCGCCACAAACGGTTCGCCACGGACTCATCATTGAGTAAACTTTGACCCTGTACCTCACAGTCAGCAGACACATTCCAGCCAATCATCAGCAGACCCTCCCTCCCAGACCTTCCCACCTCCTGGAGAGCTCACTAAGAATGCAGCTTCACAATGGATGCTGTCCAGGAGGTAAGAGGGTCTGGGAGGGAGGGTCTTCTGCTGTTTGGCTGTAATGTGTCTGCTGACTGTGAGGTACAGGGTCAAAGTTTACTCAATGATGAGTCCGTGGCAAACCGTTCGCGGTGAACCGTTCGCGAACCGTTCGTGAACAGTTCGGGACATCACTAATGACATCACTTGAAATCTCTTTTTATTGCAAAGCATTTCCAGTGAGAACTTGTCTATACAATCTGGTCATGCTTATTCTTGTATTCTGTCTGGTTTTGATACCAAATTGTTGACCCAGTCTGTTTCTGAGTTTTGCCAGATCCCAGTCTACACCCTCTATCCCTAAAACTGTGAGTCAGTCGCTCAACAGCTAAGTTTCCATGTACACTATGTTTTTGGAGGGCTCAACGTGCGCATGAAGGTTAAGATGAAGCCTTCTGTGACACAACGTATGAAGTTCATGCACTGAGGTTGCAGCAAAAACACTGCTATGTCTACTCAATACATGTTCATACAAACAGTAATCTGTGCACATTTAATTTTTTACTATATAAATATTTACAAGAACAATACAGAATAGATTATGCTTATGGATGGCAACTTCCATTCCACTGCAGTTTGTCCATATTCAGGTTTGTCATGATCAGACTACATTCAGGTAGTCATAAGTCTGTCATTTCTGGAAAGGAAATAGATAGCAGATAGTTATGCAAGTTCAAAGAAGAGAAAGTTATGAAAAAATACTATAAACTGTCTATTATAGTAAAAAATCCAATTTCTATTTTAGTTTTATAACTATTCTATAAGTCTGTATCAGTTGTAACTACATTGTATTGAATAAGGATAGCTACAATTGGAAAGAATGTGAGCTAAACCTTTCATCTGGACTCGTGGTCCTTCAACAAAGGTTTTGGTTTACCCTCCAGATTGCAAATCCATCTTTCTGTTCCATACCAATATCCTATCAAAGATAAACTAGATGAAATATGATTTGGATGAACCTATATTGGACGGTTTATATCTGCTTGTCAGATGCATGTGTATAAATATAAAGTCATGTATTCTTCTTACCATCTGCTGGTGGATCTCACAAGCTTCAACTTTAACCTATTAATGCTGTGGCTTAATAAACAGTTCACATAATGTATCTGAGATTAAAGCTCCTTTGTAGAAAATACCATACCTTGACCTTACACCTAGAGAAACCTCTAACATGCCTTCAATCTCAAGAGGTGTGCATATCATATGATGGGAGAAAAAATACCCTAAACTATTTTTTGCATTAGCATTTTGCATATTTCAGTCAAATAAACACTGCTCTTTTGCCTGTTTTATTTTTTACCATATGCTTAAATAATATAGTTTAAACTTGTAGAAGACATACTGTTCCGCGAAGTGTAATTTTAGCATGCCGATGTGAAGCAATGTGCAAAGCAAGAGCATTCGGAGGGTTAATCTTGTGCAAACATCACGTGGGGTCAATAATCGTCTGACTGCAATAATGTCGAGTTTCTTTGTACATGGATGAAAATCCGAGCAATGATTCCTGCCTATACCTGAAGCTGTGTAGTGAATACCTCCAGTCTGGATGCGCTGATAATTAATCTGACTGCAATTATTCTAACATGTAAGGACTGAGATGGCAGGAGATCTTTTGCTTCTTGTCTTACTGCTGTGCATCTACATAAAATGCTGTTTGAAGTCACCCTGCTGATATAAAACCTTTACCTTGCTTCCTGCTTGTGGATGTCAGAAGGAAGCAGACCTCCCTGGAGGGCCTACCGTGCCTTGGTTTTCTAATTTGCTGCTTTCTTTTGAATAAGTGCTGCAATTAAATTAATGTGAACTTTCTATCCTTCTTTCCACCACCAACACTACAAACTCCATTGCAGTGCTAATGTTATTAAATAATAAAAAAACACTCATTTATTTTCCCTTCAGATCTTTTGAAGAGCAACAAAACTAACAGATGTTATACAATATTTGTTTTCCACTTATAAGTGTTCTATAAACCCTCAGACATGCATCTCTGGTGATTTATAATACTTTCAAATCCATCACGTGTGAACCAACAGTAACAGGAGTGCTAGACCAGGTCCTAGAGTCACAGATGCCTGGGTGCATATTAGTATTTTTTGGGTGCCCCAGGAGAGCGTGGTCATCTTACTAACTCCTCACATTTACAAATGTCCAATCCAGATATGCATGTTTCTATGTCAATGATTCCACCCCTCCATCTATTAGACCTGTGAAATCTGAGACACACACACACACACACACTCTCACTGACACACACACACTCACTGATTTTACACAATGACACACTTTCAATGACAGACATACATTCTCACTGATTTGAAATACACTCACTAACAGACACACACACACTACAATATACACTATTGTATACATATACACTGATCAGCCTCAACATTGAAAACTCTGAATGGTTAATCATTACAATGGCACCTGTAAAGGGATGGGATATATTAGGCATCAGTAAATTCTTGAATTTCATGTGTTGAAAGCAGGAAAAATGGGCAAGCGTAAGCATCTGAGTGACTTTGACAAGTGTCAAATAGTGATGGATAGACGACTTGGTTAGTGCATTTTCAAAAGTCCTGTGGGGTGTTCTCGATATGCAGTGGGTAGTACCTACCCTAAGTGGTGCAAGGAAGGACAACTAGTGACTTCAAGGTTATGTGCCCAAAACTCATAGATGCACATGGGGAGTGAAGGCTAACCCTTCTGGACCAATCACACAGAAGAGCTAATGTAGTTTAAATTGCTGAAAAGCTTAATGCTGGCCATTGTCAGAACACACAGTGAATCACAGTTTGCTGCGTATATGGCTGCATAGCCGCAGATCAGTCAGAGTTCTCATGATGACTCCTGTCCACTGCCGAAAGCATCTTCAATGGGGACGTGAATGTCAGAACTGGACCATGGCACAATGGAAGAAGGTTGTCTGGTCAGTTGCCTGGGGAAGAGGGCAGGTCAGCGGAGCCAGTTTTATGCCTCAACACATCAGAGCTGTTTTAGCTGCATGGGGGTTAGGGGGAGAGACCAACACAATATCAGGCAGGTGGTTGAAATGTTATGGCTGATTAGTGTACATAGCAATTAAGTTGTGATTGTTTAACTATAACATTATATAACTAAATACTATAGTAGTTTAAACATATCATCTGTTCTGGGGCAGATTAAAGGCTAAAGTCATGCTAAGCAGTTGGTTGCTTCACTGAACACAGAGGCCTTGATTTAATTCGTATGGCTAAGCCTTTGAAATGGACACAATCTCTTTTTTTAAAATGATGTATCTACAAAAATCACCATTAAAGTATATGGGGAATTTTTGTAGATAAATCATGTAAAAATGTGTTCTACAAATTGTGATTATTTTAAAAACACATATCCAGAAGAATTTGTGCCAGAGTGGCTTATCTATTTGTAGCGAAGTGAAAACAACATTGCAAAATTTAGGAAAATATTGCTGACCTGTTTCTATATCAGCTTTTTTTGCCTAAAATTTTGAAATGTGGTTAAAATTCACTACTAGAATGTATGTATCATTGCAAAGTTTATATTTTGGTTATACATCTACACTGTGAAAATATTCTTATATTCAATTACTTTGTCTTCAGCGACATAGACATTTTTCATTCTTCAAAAAAAAAAAAAAATGGTACTCATTTGATCAACTAGACCCTACTGGGAATAGTCCCTCTGACTCTGAGGTTTGAAAAACTTCTGCAATTGATTTATTAAACAGCTGAGCACTTCTGCTATATCACATTATGCATAGCAGTGGTTACCCAAGTTCAGGAATCGGATCTGAGTCGTATGACCACAATGGTCCTAGATCCATGCTGATTATAATAAATGTTATAATTGTCATGTACACAAAGACATTCTAGGGTGAACATTCTAAACATGGACCAATCATGAAATGTGTTCAATTGGTTTCCACAGTGATTACTCTGCATTAAGAACATGACAGCTATATGCACAGTCTTTGTAAGATCTGTTGAACGAATGCTTAAAATGATAATGACTCAAGTCTCTTCGTACAGAATCTTCCACTCTACTAACATCATCATGAAATTTCACTGTTTACATATTGCCATAGTATTGAATATTACAATGCCTCTTGTATTTAACTACCTCTATTAAATGAAAGTGAAGGGTAAGTGCTTTGCATCCCCTTAAAAAAAAAAATTATTCACATTGGATTCCACTCTCTTTTTTTTTTTTAAACTAATCTCTTTCAAGTGTAATTAAGGCACTTGCTTTTTTATTATTCATTTTCTTAATTGCATTTGATCTTTCAATATATTGGTTTTAGCATAAGAGTGACATTTTTTTCTCCATATTCAGTACATAAACTAAGAAATTGGAGCATTACAGCTGTCCCTGATATAATTAACAGCAAAATGCATATAAATCCATTTAGAGGTATATGTCATAAGGGAAATGCACTATGAGCAATGCCTGACCTGTCTTTATTAGATTCATTTAGCCCATATAGAGCAGAGGAGCTTTTGCAATTGCATATCAATCATAGCCCGTCTTCCGAGATAAACCTGTTTCTTGTAACATATCAAAGCTCCACAGCAGATTACAGGCATTCCCTTTTGGTAAAGGGATGTTTTACATATTGTTCTGGGGGTTTCAACACCTTTAAAACAGATTAACTGACATTCTAATGCAGAGAGAAACAAACGTTATTGCATTATAAAGTGTAGATAGATTTTCTTCCTGTAATGCCAATTGGGATATATGTCTGGGCTTCATTATCTTCCATTGTGTTATATCCAAGCAAAAAAAAAAAAAAAAGTGTGTTCACCTTTAAAGCGGCACACGTTATACATATTTCAAAAAGATACAATCAATATGAATTATTGATCCTTACTGTGTCAATTTTTGTCCAATCCCAGCAATTGCTCCAATAAACGGCTTTGGGATTTAGATATCAGTCTATAGAAACTCCAGCAGTCTCGCTGCAACCTCCTTGGACCTCAGTGAAGTACTCCAGTGCATGTGTGAGAGCACAATACTGGCATGACTCCTGGCTGAAGAGGATGTGCAGAGCTAACATGGAGGCAGCAGCAAAGTACAACTACCTTCGCCTTTGCCATACCTTTGGCTGTCATGTAGCATTCATAGACTCAGGGGAGAGCCACATGCAGTCTTGAAATTCAGGAATCCACTTCTCTTCTTCTCTGCAGGAGATCTGGTTCAGGCTGATCGACATGCGTCCCACGTCACAGAGCGGGCTTTCCTGACCCGGCTTTGCCTGACCATTCTGTTTATCTGGTTTCTCTGATTATGACTTGTCTTATTGCTTTGTGTACATCTGGATTCTTGACATTAGCTTGTTTTCTTGGCTTTGCTATTTTGACCTATCTCATGCATCACATAAAACCTGTCCACTCTATGGTGCGTCAATAAGTATCCTCTGCTTCCTAATTACCACCTGTTTGTTCACTTACTGTTTCCCTATTCTCTACATTTTGGGGTCATAAAATCCTTTCAACCTACACCCAGTGGCCACCAGGCTATCACCAGAGATGTCACTTTCATTGGTCTTTGCAAAATATGCAAAGGCTGCTAAACACTAAGAAGGGCCATGGGATGATTCTTGAATGTATTTCTTTGGAAGCAGATGTTAGCTTGTTGCACTGGAAAATCTTCATATCAAATTAGAGTTTTGTTAAAATTACCCACTTTGAATTTCTAAATATCCCATTGAAAATTGTGTCACAAACCTTAAGTTCAAGACATCTGAAAAAATCCTGTTTATAAATTAGTGAATTTGCAGACCATACTGATTCAAGCTATTGTCAAATCCATGACAAATGCCCCTGAATGTTGCCAAGTTTTTAATGACTGAAACTCAAGATTCCGTTGTAACAGATATAAACACTGTTTCTCAAACTTTTAGTTTGTTTTATTAAACTTTGCTGGGTACTAAGAATTGGTGCTTCAAGCCTTTTTATTTATATATAAATAATACTCGCCAAAATACTTTTGCTTGACTATTATAATCGGGGATTCAAGGTCGGGTGTCTATATTGTCTATCATACATAACAGGCCAATTGAGCATCCAGTTACTCATTGGCCCTGGGTGTGAAGAGCTGTGAATTCAGTATCTATAGATCTGAACTCTACTACATCTGCTAATACAGAACAGAGACAGTAAAAAGACGATTGTTAAGACTTGGGGAATTCTGATTCATGTACAGAGTTGTCCTAAACAGAATTCTTTATAAATGATCACCCAGGCAAACCGCATCCACAATGCTAGTGCTATGCGGTAAAATAGAGAGTGTGTAAATACGGTCATCTAAACACTGATGGCAAATTTCCATTAAAGATAGTTCATGGGTGATTAAAAATCTCTGCAAGGCATCTATTTACTTCAGAAATGACTAATCCATAAAGAAATGTCACACTGCAGCTTCTGCCACACATTGTGATGTGCTACAGTAGATGTTTGAAATGTTATTAGCCATCAAATGTCAGAAGACTACAATAACTGTTTTTCTTATGTTAACACATTTGCCTAATGCGTACCTAGTTGGCAAGCATTTCCAATTTCATTTATTTTTCATAAAACACGTTTAATCATTTCAGTGCCAGAAGAATGTGGGATGCATTGTGCTCTCTCTCTGGTCCATGAAAATGCTAAGTTTATCGCTTGATATATTTATGCTGATTATTTTAAAGCCCAAACACAGTGTTATACACAATACGGCTTCCCTTTTTAAGTCTCCATCACTACATTCAGAAGTCAATGTACTGACAGCGAAGCCAGTATGTTGGTATAATTGGAGAGATGACCTGTGGTGTGTGTTAAATTAGTTTAACACTTAAAAACTGTGTGAAGAGGGTGTTGTCAGTAATTAATATTTCCTAAAGCAATAATTTATAAAATGTAACTTTATGACACATTACACTGATCAGCCACAACCTTAAAACCACCTACCTAATTTTGTGGTGTTCCACATCATGCTGCCAAAACAGCATTAAGCCTCGTGTCCGGTGGTGTCCTGTGGCATCTGGCACCAGATCTTTCAAGTCCTGTAAGTTGCCAAGTGGGGCCTCCATGAATCAGATTTTTTTCTTCCAGCACATCCCACAGATGCTCAATCTAATTGAGATCAGTGGGATTTTTAGGCTAAGGCAACACCTTGAACTCTTTCTCACGTTCCTAAAACCACTTCTGAACATTTTTTATTGAAGTGTAAAAGGGTGCATTATCCTTTCGGAAAAAGGCCACTGCCGTCAGGGAAAAACATTGCCATAATGGGGTGTAGGTGGTCTGCATGGTAACAGCTCCATCTTTGCATTTTGCCCTAGGACTGATTTTTACCAGTGGTCTACAGTTTAAACATTCTTTACAAACAGAATTACATTCTTATTAGTGAGGGGGATTCCTTTCATTCTGACAATTCTGTGGCTTTAATCTATTTAACACCAACCTGCAGTTTTGTACTTCTATGACAAGAAAAATGGTAAATCTCTTTATGTCTACCTACCATTGTTCCTACTTTATTACCACTAAATGTCCTGTTATGAACAACTCTGCTTCATTCTGTTCCTACAAGGTATTAGAATAAGTAAGTTTCACTTACAATGCTGTATATCTTGCTGCTAAAATACTGTCAGATAACTGCAGTACCATTGGCAACAAAACCACTAATTATCCACAGTTCTTTTTGGTTTTGGAAAGCATTATAACATTGTAAATGTGGATGGCACTATACATAAGACGTTTCCCCAACAACTAAAAATCTGAATTTTAGAAGAATTAGAAGTTGGAAAAATAGTTGATCGGGAGAAATGTTTTGCCACAATTCATTATTCAGTAAAAAAAAATAAAACATTTTAGTGCTGTTTTACTTTATATGTCAGTGCTCATACTGTCTGTAATGCCTGCAAGGGATCTCCACTGTAGCCTGTTTTCCGGTAATGGGGCACACCGCAAAGTTTTGCCCTATTTCCTGTGTTCCTAGCGGGCACTGCAGCCCGTTCATTGTCTGAGAGAGTCTTGTAAAAATATCCACTTAATTGGTATTATTCAGCCTGAAACTAATGATGCCCCATTGATGTTTACACCTCCAGCAAAAGAGGGGTTAAACTCCGTATGGGAAGCGTTTCAAAGCAAAACCCTGCACATACAGACTCCAGGTACTATGACCACTTCAAATCACTGAAGTGGTCGTGGTGCTTGGAGTAACCCTTTAATAAAATGGATTTTAAGTTAAAAAGCACAAGTCAAGTCAAAGTTTGCATGTATGAACATGGTACATACAACATACGTTTGCTGTTATACATTTCAAAGCTCTACGTTTTAGAGCCAACAGTAATAAGTGCTGCGGGAGGAGAGACCGGAACATATCTGACACGTGATGAGGCCTGTTCCTATTAGCTGTCGCAAATGGTTGCTGCTTGGTCATGGCATGCTGTGGCACTGAAACCAAGCTTCACTCTGTTCCATGTTATGTCAAAAACTTACACCCACCTATAAATACAAAGGATAGTGGCGTGTCTGATGATGGGTTTTTTAATGCATCATTTAAATTTCAGCACAGCCTAAATGAGTTTTCATAAAGATTATATCAAAAATCTTAAAAGTGAGCTTGCCGCTTTAACTGTACGTGAGGAGTTAAAAAAAAAAATGTACACAGTCAGAATGTTACCAGGCAACCAGTAGTGATGCAGTGTTGATGGTATCGTATAGCGCTATCCAAACATGAAAAAGAAACACTAGTACCTTCTATAAATGCATTTGGCCTAAAAAATTAGATTGTCATCTTTTCACATGAGACTCTGTGTTACTATTTTTATACATATAAGGAAACCGTAAAAATGAAAATACTCTCTAACTGGAGAGGAAAAAAATGCTGGGGAAAAAAAGGAACATGTAGCCATGTCAGGGGAAACTTTGTACTAGAAAGGATTAAAGGCATTAGTCCTACACCAATAATTATCATAGACTGTCAACCATAACAGAACAACATTATTTCTTCAATACCAACTCACCGTAATATTTCCACCACAATCCCCTGCCGTATAACCTCAAAACGAGAACAAATTAGATTTAGCTTAAATATTTTGGATCTAGGGAATTTACTCTGTAAATTCAAAGAGCTGATACAATGGCACAAAGTGATTGTTTTGATTATTCTGGTGTAACAGTATTAGCTTGTCAGTAGACTCATGTAATAAAGGAAAATGCTATTACTGGCATATTTTGTCGACGTGGCTTTATGATGTATGCCCGGTAGTATATGTTGTTTGTTACAGGGGCAGAGGGAGCAGTTTATAACATTTGTGACATTGTAACCATTTACAGATTTATAATAATGTTTTTGTTCAATTCTAAAGCATGATCTCGCAGTATCGGTGCTAGCAATTTTTTTTAACACTTTGAGTACTGCAGATCATCAGCACTCAGCTCGGTTACCAACTCCTATCATACATATACAAATGGTTTATGTAGGAAGTGAATATTATACAATTTATCTTTAAATGAACACTATACGGTCAGGAACATAAACCTGTATTACTGACCCTATAGTGTTAAAATCACCTTCTGGCCCGTCCTTGCCCCCCCCTTAAATATAGTACAATCTTACTTTTGTTGAAGTCTGCAGCTGCTGGCTCTGCCATTGATCTGCCTTCTTGGCTGACATCATCATAAGTGGGAATCTGAGTCAATCGCAATGATTTCCCATAGGCTTGGCTGAGACTGTCAAGGAGGCAGATCAGGGGCAGAGGCAACACAAGTCAAACACAGCCCTGGCCATTTAGCATCTCCTCATAGAGATGAATGTATTCAATGCAGCTCTATGAGGAAAGTTCAGTGTCTTCATGCAAAGGGAGGAGACACTGAATGACAGGAAGCACCTCTAGAAGCCATCTGAGGATTAGCCCTTGGGGTTTTCCCTAGGCTGTAATGTAAACACTGCATTTTCTCTGAAAAGACTGTGTTAACTGCAAAAAGCCTTAAGGGAATGGTTATACTCACCAGAACAAATACAATAAGCTGCAGTTGTTCTAGTGACTATAGTGTCCTTTTAACTAACCAGCCAGACTGACTTCGATGATATATAGCTGATCACCATCCCATGAATTCATTATGTATATTTATCCAAAGTAGATAATCCAATTGTTAAATATTATTTTTTGCTAAAAACTAGGCATGTGCTCAGACCCAATGCACTCACATGACATCAAATAATTTTTAAAGCATGTCAAAGTTCATCAAGGACTGAGAAAACAAAATGTTCAGGTACGCTGGGAGGCCACAATTGAGTCCATAGCTTTTATAGGGGAAAAAAAAAAGTTTCCAAGTAAAAAAAAATAAAAAAATAAAAAATTGGATTGACCTGGAAGGATAGAGACTAAGTTGCATTTGTGGGACTAAATTACTTTAAATAAATAAACTGAATTAAACTACACATTTAACATGTGTGGGTGTCTGGAGTTTCCTTTTTACATATCCCTTAAACAAGCAATTTTGATTCATCCAGAGGAAAAAGTTATAGAAAAAAACCATAGAAGCATTTCAGAGTTACCCGTCAAATTTTGCAAAAGAATCCCTGTTGCTATTTCTGAGTACAAATTAACATAATTCTTACTTATTTATGTCTTTTTATTTTCTAAAACGCCTGCAAGTTGCCCATGTGTATAAGCCATAAAATATGCTAAAGATGTGTAATGAAAGGCACGTCTCTCAATGTAGTGACATCAAACTGTAAGTAAAATCTACTGTTCTATTTTCATATCAATTAAACACTCACTGCACTAGATTTAATAGAACAAAGTGATTATTTTGTTCTAAAGGAGCCGTGATTACAGGAATGGGTTATGCTTGCTTTGACAGGAAGGTGTGGAGGAAAAGTAATGATATGAAACTGGCGGTAATCCTTTTGGGTATAATACTGAGATTTAAGGGGAGGGTTTGTAATCATATTGCTGGTTCAAGAATACTGTGCAGTTAAATGGCATTTTGCTTTTACTAATAGAACAATTGTGTTTGTTTTAAATGTAAATCCACTAATCGGATGATGTTTATATTCAAATTACAACAATCTGGGAAAGACCAGTGTTCAAACAAAACTTTGTGTCTTCCCTAGAGATATTGGCTTTTCGATACTTCCAGGTTCCATCAAAAAATAATTAGAGTAATTAGAGTAAATGATAAACTGTCCCTAGACCCTGTCACTGCCAGTAATCAATATAGTGAAATTATGTTTATTATAAAAGAAGAAATAAAAATTAAATAAGGTGTTCTACAGAGGAAGTATACCATGTATGTTCTATAAAAGCTTGAAAGAAATCATAGGGTTTACCACTGTTGGTCTTGACAAAGGCCAATAGTGGCCGAAATGTTGTCATGGCTGCTTGTTACAATTAAAGTCTGCATTTGAAGAGCATTTCTTGTGTGCCTGAGCCCTTTATAGTTGAATTCAAGTGTTTACATGTAAGTCTACTTAAAAAAAACAAAAAGAGGTCAGTCGTTATAAAAAAATGACTGCCACTGTGCTAGCCTGATATATGATAGCTAGTTATCTCAATAAGGCTTTGTATCCAATGATTTGCCTGAAGCATTGTAGTGGATAAATTGTATCCCAGGTGGAATGTGACATATAGAAGGTAACATTGTTTTCTATATACAGGGAGTGCAGAATTATTAGGTAAATGAGTATTTTGACCACATCATCCTCTTTATGCATGTTGTCTTACTCCAAGCTGTATAGGCTCGAAAGCCTACTACCAATTAAGCATATTAGGTGATGTGCATCTCTGTAATGAGAAGGGGTGTGGTCTAATGACATCAACACCCTATATCAGGTGTGCATAATTATTAGGCAACTTCCTTTCCTTTGGCAAAATGGGTCAAAAGAAGGACTTGACAGGCTCAGAAAAGTCAAAAATAGTGAGATATCTTGCAGAGGGATGCAGCACTCTTAAAATTGCAAAGCTTCTGAAGCGTGATCATCGAACAATCAAGCGTTTCATTCAAAATAGTCAACAGGGTCGCAAGAAGCGTGTGGAAAAACCAAGGCGCAAAATAACTGCCCATGAACTGAGAAAAGTCAAGCGTGCAGCTGCCACGATGCCACTTGCCACCAGTTTGGCCATATTTCAGAGCTGCAACATCACTGGAGTGCCCAAAAGCACAAGGTGTGCAATACTCAGAGACATGGCCAAGGTAAGAAAGGCTGAAAGACGACCACCACTGAACAAGACACACAAGCTGAAACGTCAAGACTGGGCCAAGAAATATCTCAAGACTGATTTTTCTAAGGTTTTATGGACTGATGAAATGAGAGTGAGTCTTGATGGGCCAGATGGATGGGCCCGTGGCTGGATTGGTAAAGGGCAGAGAGCTCCAGTCCGACTCAGACGCCAGCAAGGTGGAGGTGGAGTACTGGTTTGGGCTGGTATCATCAAAGATGAGCTTGTGGGGCCTTTTCGGGTTGAGGATGGAGTCAAGCTCAACTCCCAGTCCTACTGCCAGTTCCTGGAAGACACCTTCTTCAAGCAGTGGTACAGGAAGAAGTCTGCATCCTTCAAGAAAAACATGATTTTCATGCAGGACAATGCTCCATCACACGCGTCCAAGTACTCCACAGCGTGGCTGGCAAGAAAGGGTATAAAAGAAGAAAATCTAATGACATGGCCTCCTTGTTCACCTGATCTGAACCCCATTGAGAACCTGTGGTCCATCATCAAATGTGAGATTTACAAGGAGGGAAAACAGTACACCTCTCTGAACAGTGTCTGGGAGGCTGTGGTTGCTGCTGCACGCAATGTTGATGGTGAACAGATCAAAACACTGACAGAATCCATGGATGGCAGGCTTTTGAGTGTCCTTGCAAAGAAAGGTGGCTATATTGGTCACTGATTTGTTTTTGTTTTGTTTTTGAATGTCAGAAATGTATATTTGTGAATGTTGAGATGTTATATTGGTTTCACTGGTAATAATAAATAATTGAAATGGGTATATATTTGTTTTTGTTAAGTTGCCTAATAATTATGCACAGTAATAGTCACCTGCACACACAGATATCCCCCTAACATAGCTATAACTAAAACAAACTAAAAACTACTTCCAAAAATATTCAGCTTTGATATTAATGAGTTTTTTGGGTTCATTGAGAACATGGTTGTTGTTCAATAATAAAATTAATGCTCAAAAATACAACTTGCCTAATAATTCTGCACTCCCTGTACACAAGAGACAGTTTAACTCACTAAGTCATACAGGTGGTTAGCTTATGGTTTACCCAAAGACAATCACATTACTTTAATGGTATAAAGAAGCTTTATAAACTATTAGTGGATCTGGAGGTCAGTCGGCAGCTCTTTAGTCTTCGGGGAAGGATCCTGTCTCCAGATGGCTATGGGCTACCTATTAAGTTTGCTGTCTGTAGGTTGCAGATTAACAGTTACCTTAGCTATGAGATATAGTCCCAGTAACTATCATGGTTGACGGCTATTTAAATTGTACAGAGCATGAAGGACTTGGAATTCCTCCCTACTTTACCCTAAGCCAACATGATAACTAATCACAAAAACCCAGTATCAGCATTTTAGAGTAACCTGAACAGCTATTATACTTGGCTGACAATCTTCTCCAATACATGCAGGAAAGTGGCAGTCATGCATTGAAGATACCACCCAGATACTGTACACTTGTAAACATGCTCAAAAAGTGGACATATCAGACAGGCCAACCAGAAAGCACATGAATTTGACATTGTTTCTAATTTTAGTGGCTCAACTTGGTGACCATTAACTTCTATAAGTCTATACTTAGAAAAGACCAATTTCACCAGAAACACTGGCAATCTGCTGGCAAGCTAAACAACAACATTAGCAAGTTCTTTGTCACAAAGCAAGAATAGTAATTCTAAGAAAACAAATAGGGGTGGTGAACAATTGTATTTTTTTTTTTAAATGTTTTTTTTTTACTTTTTGTATGTGCCTCCATATTTCTATCATTGCAAACAATTAAACACTTTGTTTTGGGTAAAATAATGTTTTCCTGAACATTACAAATAGAAAAACATAATAATAATTCTACTGTCTGCTGGTTGTGGGACATGATCTTTTGTAGTTTGTTTTCTTGAATGGTGCCCAGAAAATTTAGAACATTTTACAGGATCATTGATTTCAGCTCATTTTTAAAAAGCACTTTGCTTATTAATCTAAGGCGGCTGTAATTAGACCGTAATAGTACTGATTCACTTTGGAGTGTCTCAATTACAATGATTTACTGTCAGAATTATCAAATTTTTTGAACAAGGCTTTATGTAAATACCAAAATCTATTCTTCTTTTTGTGCCAGTAAGAATAGTCTATAGCAGCCAATCATCCCTCATTTACATTCCATTTCGGCATAGCCGTTCTGAAAGCACACATTATTGAGGAGTAAACACTTTATTTTAAATGGAATCCAATTTGCAAGCCTGGAAATATAAATAAATAAAACAAATCACTCTTCTACAAAGAGAAGTTAATAGCCGGTCAGTACACTGGATCATAGGTCTTGATAGAGGACAAGGCGAAAAAAAGAAGCCACTTAGAGAAACGGATATAACTATTGTGGGAGTAAACTCCAAGGGAATGCCAGCTTATTCTCTGTGCTTTTTACTTTTACTGCAGTTGATTTAAATTATTGACACTTCACTGATTATGGCAGTGAGATAACTCAGTGGCTAAAGCTCCAACTGTAATGGAGCATGATCCTCAAGTGAGAAGACATGTACTGCGCGAGCTCCCGCTCACCTTGATGATTCTTGGGGGGATATCCCCTACTTAATGTGCATGTTCCTGTGCCATCATGGCCTATTTTTTCTGGGGTGGTTTGAGAATCTTTGGTAAAACCCCTTATTCTGGCTCCGTGACCATAGGGAAGCCACGGCAGCATGTTGCGGCCTGCAGGCGACTGATCTGGGGGAGGTGGTATTCACAAGATTATGATAAAAGCTGGATGCAAGATCAGCAGCCATCTCACAACTCCATGGGTTGGGTGAACCCCCTCCGGGCAACGCATGCAGACAGACAAGCTCCTGTAACTCTCCTATTATACCCACATAAGCTGATTGCCAATCGGGAATTGATCCCATCACATCTATGCCATCAGCAGCGATCCACTCCCCACAAGACACAGGACTTCTGGTATATACCATTTGGGAGGGACTTGATACAAACCAAAGTCCACAGAAAGAGATGCTTGCCCTTGAGCAAACCTGGAGCACGCATCTCCCCTGTGGACTTTCTGAACATTTAAATTACTTACCAAGTATGGGAGTTGGTATCTGATAGATGCCAGTAATCAATGATACCACCACTTTGTATTATTCAGTATTCTTGGCCTGTTGTCTTTTTTTTTCTTTTGCCCATATTGCTTGGAACGTCCTGCTGACATTGTTTGCAGTCCCAGTGATAAGTTTCACTCTGTGTAGCATGTTTCATGACTACTTTATTTTTATTTTTTTTATACTTTTGCATAACGAATACTACTCCTGTCTTTCAGAAATGTTTGTTTTCTAGTTTATGTACAGTATCACCTTTACACAGGACTATCTGGCATGTAATTATTATAAGAAAATGTGCAGTATTAAAGTATGCCAGGCAACTATCATTTCTCTCTATTTTAGCGTGCTTGCAATTGTTGTGACATTGCAGGCCTGTCTGTACTTTACAGCACAGCAAAAATAAAGAATATAAAAAAAAGGGTAATCCAAATATGGACCCTGTGCTCACTGTGCCCAGAGAGGTATTTGCTCCACTTCGCTGACGAGGCCCAAAGATGGTTGAAACTATTGTTCAGGGTTACTGTATCTCTCATACATATGGAATTTGCTAGCATTTTGGATTGATGCTGCCCTTATGTGTAGGATCAGTGTAATATGCAAATAGTGCAGGTTCTCTCTGGTACAAGTAAAAACCATAATTGATACCCGAGTGGGGACTAACCAAAGGGAAAGCTATTAAGAATTTTCAGTTTTTTGCTTGTTCTCAGAATTTGAATATTCTTTGGTTTTGTTGCAGCTCTTCCCCTTTATAAAGTCGATGAGCTCTGCCATGGAAGCACAATGCACAATGCACCTGAAATCTATCAAAAGTCAATTTCTTTAATGTTATTATTAGTCAGTCTGGCTAAACTCTCCAGACTCTATCCATTTTCAATCCAATTCACTGTATCCCAACTGGCTGATATTTGACATGGAACCAGATCTAACTACCTATTTTGCTAATGTAATAGTTGCATTGTTGGAAATCTTCCCCTTCCCTTTATTTAATTCATTAAACATGGAATGAATCAGGAGAAAAATATAAAAATTGGAAAAATTTGAAATTTCTGACATTGCCTATCTTATTCTAAAATTTGAAATCCCCCTTTCTATTCTCCACAATGCCCCATTTAGTGTGTATTCCACTTTTGTTATATGGTGAAGAATTTTGTATAGCAATGATTTAAAAAGAGATTGCTACATACAGATGGACAAAATGAGACATTTTTTTTTTTTGTCACCCAATGCATTGTTTTAAAGTCTAATGCAGGGGTAGACAAAATATGGCACTCAGACTATATCTCCCCTGATGTTTGCCATCATTATGGCTGTAAGAGTATTATGGGTAATGGAGTACACATTTTTTTGAATGCCAAACGTTGCCTAGCCAGGGTCTAGTGCATTTGGAGAATCCACAAGAGAATTGCAAATGTTGGACAAAATCACCAAAGTAAAAGAACTTCTTGGGTTTTTCATGTTTACAAATTTTGCCCTAGAATTCGTCAGCTCTCCACAATGCCAAGTCTAAAGAATTACTCTTAGACATTTAATCGCTGAATGCCATATTGTGGTATAATGACAAAATAATTGCTAGGCTTTGACCACATTAGCTTTGTTCAAAAATTAACTGATTTTCCGGAGTTTTAAAGCATACAGACATTTTAAGTGAGAAAAATTTTCTCGCAGTATTTCACGTAGTACTGTTTACTAAATAAACCCCTTCAGTGACCTGTCTAATAATATTCTCTGTGCATAGATATACAGTGCCTTGCAAAAGTATTCACCCCCTTGACCTTTTACCTATTTTGCTACATTACAGCCTTATGTTCAATGTTTTGTTAATCTGAATTTTATGTGATAGATCAGAACACAATAGTCTAAGTTGGTGAACTGAAATGAGAAAAATATATACATAAAACTATTTTTTAAAAATAGAAAACAAAAAATTGGCATGTGCGTATGTATTCACCCCCTGTGAGCACATAAAAAGCTGTGGTGCAACCAATTACCTTCAGAAGTCACATAATTAGTGAAATGATGTCCACCTTTGTGCAATCTAAGTGGCACATGATCTATCATTACATAATAACATCTTTTTTGAAAGGCCCCGGAGACTGCAACATCTAAGCAGGAGGCACCACTAACCAAACGATGCCATGAAGACCAAGGAACTCTCCAAACAAGTAAGAGACAATGTTGTTGAGAAGTACAAGTCAGGGTTAGGTTATAAAAAATATACAAATCTTTGATGATCTCCAGGAGCACAATCAAATCTATCATAACCAAATGGAAAGAACATGGCACAACAGCAAACATGCCAAGAGACGGCCGCCCACCAAAACTCATGGACCGGGCAAGGAGGGCATTAATCAGAGAGGCAGCACAGAGACCAAAGGCAACCATGGAGGAGTTGCAGAGTTCCACAGCAGAGACTGGAGTATCTGTACATAGGACAACAATATGCTATATGCTCCACAGAGTTGGGCTTTATGGCAGAGTGGCCAGAAGAAAGCCATTACTTTCAGGCAATAACCAAAATTGCACGTGTTGAGTTTGCAAAAAGGCATGTGGAAGACTCTCAAAATGTATGGAGGAAGGTGCTCTGGTCTGATGAGACTAAAATGGAACTTTTCGGCCTAAAACAAAATGCCATGACTGGCGCAATCCCAACTCATCACATCACCCAAAGATCACCATCCCCACTGTGAAACATGGTGGTGGCAGAATCATGCTGTGGGTGTGTTTTTCAGCAGCCGGGACTGGGAAACTGGTCAGAGTTGAGGGAAAGATGGTGCTGAATACAGGGATATTCTTTAGCAAAACCTGTACCACTCTGTGTGTGATTTGAGGCTAGGACAGAGGTTCACCTTCCAGCAGGACAATGACCCCAAACACACTGCTAAAGCAACACTTGAGTGGTTTAAGGGGAAACATGTAAATGTGTTAGAATGGCCTAGTCAAAGCCCAGACCTCAATCCAATAGAAAATCTGTGGTCAGACTTAGATTGCTGTTCACAAGCGCAAACCATCCAACTTGAATGAGCTGGAGCAGTTTTGCCAGGAGGAATGTGCAAAAATCCCAGTTGTATGGTGTGGCAAGATCATAGAGACTTATCCAAAGCGACGTGGAGCGGTGATTGCCACAAAAGGTGGCTCTACAAAGTATTGACTTTAGGGGGGTGAGTAGTGCACATTGACCTTTTCTGTTATTTTGTCCTATTTGTTGTTTGCTTCACAATAAAAATCTTCAAAGTTGTGGGCATGTTCTGTAAATTAAATGATGCAAATCCTCAAACAATCCATGTTAATTCCAGGTTGTGAGGCAACAAAACACGAAAAATGCCAAGGGGGTAAATACTTTTGCAAGGCACTGTACCTAAGAATCCCTGTAAAAACAACCGGAATGCAGTTTCAAGGATACATTTCCTCATTTTGATTTCTTTCATGTTTCCTTATAATAGTATTCCAACAGTGTTATGTCACCTTTAACCCATCATCAATCAAAATAAACAGACCTGTTATGTTTCATTTATGCATAATGATGGGATCTTTATGAAAAACTGCTTATATGTTGCCTTGGAATTTTACTGAAACTGAATTACAAAGGAATACCGAATACACATTTTATTATATATGTCACAGGAAAAAAAAAAAGACAAAACAGGGCAAAACTAGAGTACTAATATTTTGAGACACCTTGCTTTTTCCTATCATCGGCCATTTTAAATGATAGCTAAAGGTAAAGGGTTGTGCAACACACAAGTTGTACCCTGTGCTGTTTTTTTTTTTTGGGGGGGGGGTTAAATTTAATTTTTATATTAATGGATTACATTTCATTAATTTTTAGGAGCATTCTCACAAAATTCCCTTCATCAAGTTTTGATGGTAAGGTTAAGGGATTACAATATTGGTATTGCAGATGTAAAAATTTATGCCAAAATTAATTATGACATGCTGTATTCCTTCACTTAATGATTTGAGTAAAACTTTCAAAAAACACCTTAGCCAGAAAAAAATATCTATATGAAAGAACAAATGCTTATTCAATATTATTTTTATTTTGACAAAATTTAACATTTTTGTGTAAGTCAACTTCCTCACACTGGGGGGGAGGGAAGCAATTTTCTTGTGTACTACTCACTTCTTAGCAGGACGCTTCTGTAAGAAGCAACAGGAAGTCAAAAGTACGATGAACAATAGGCTTCCTAGTCTGTGCAATTCGAATTTCAAATATTAAACATCGTGTCAAGATATGCTAAATTTGATGCAGACTCACACACCTATATATATATTTTTTTTTCTTTTATAATGTAACAAAAATGTTCTTTATACAAAGAATAATTTGCATCTTTTTATAGTTTCCTTTTAGAATTGTTCCACCGATACAGAGGAGTATTTGTTGCTGTAATCTGTTAATAATAGTGCTCAAATATGTTTTAACATTCTCCATTTGAATGGTGTACAGCTTGAATTATTACATTTTTGGAAGGAGATTTCATGCATATCCCTAATCCATCCTTACCTGCCAATAAGAATTTAGGACACCGGCCAGTCTTGTCTCATTTACATTCCATTAAAGTGATGCTTGTGTGAATAAAAGCAATGCAGAGGCAATTACTTAATCTCTTTATTGTGATGCAAGACCTAAGATAACAAAAAGAAAGACAAATATAAAACTAGTTTCTCTAAAATGTTTGATTTTTTTTTAGAGTATTTTTACCAGGAAGAATATAGAGGTATTGATCTATTTAGCATGCACTACATAGAGGACTATATTAAAGGTTAAAAGCCATCATTATCACTGTTTTTTTTAATTTATTTATCCACAATAGAATGGACCTATCATTAGAACCTACATTTTAAAAAATTGCAACATGTTATTAATCCTAGAAGTATTCTTGATGAATTAGCATTTCTGGCTTTGTTTCATTGTTCAAACGATTAAGAGTTATTTCAGAGATTGGCTAGTGTCCATAATGACCCATGATCTATGAATCTAACATTGCAAGGACACAGTTTGACGTAAATGGACACTCTAAGCACCTTAACTAATACTGGCTACTGCTGTGGTTACTGTGCTGCCCCTGGCGCTGTCAGTTGGTTCTGTGTCAAACTGTTCTCAAGTAGCTTATTTGGCATATTACTATTGTAGACATTACACTACTGCATTAATTTTGTCCAAATTTGAATGGTAAAGTAAAGTTTGAGCATATTATTATGTTATTATTTATTATAACAACAAATTCCGCAGCGCTTTACAGTGGGTGGACGAACAGCCCAAGCTCATGTTTGCCTTTCTTACAGTGGGATAAGCTTTACCCTTTGAAATGGTAATTGGGTAATTCAATACATTTACAAGTCAGGAAAGAGATAACTACTTCCCCCTATCTCCATTCCTCTCTGTTCCTTCTTGGCTGTGCTGCAGAGCAGACGCCATGTGCTAGCATGGTGAACCATGTTACACTTTGTTGCTTCCTTTTCTTCCTTGGTGGATGTGATGTTGAACTTGCAGCAGTGAGCCATTACTAGATGTGAAGGCCTAACCGTGGGTGAGATCAAACGTGTGGGGAAGGGGTTACTATATAGATAGATAGATAGATAGATAGATTTAAAAAGTGTTGTTGCTCCGTGGGTCTGGGCTGTGTGTTTGTGATACATTTATAGTATTGTGTTGTTGCCTTTTAAT
>OW240920.1:35607545-35691680 GCA_933207985.1 Pelobates cultripes | reverse complement strand
TGAAGCAGAAAAATTAGATACAAAAGAACTCCATCCATAGTTCCATATGTGTGTGCATGAATGTCGCTGCAATTATTTTACATGGTATGCTCAGGCTGTGCCATAATAGCCAGACAAATCAAAATGTAAAGGCACATACCACAATTATTAAAGAATGATGTAGTGCAGGCATAGGCAACCTTCGGCACTCCAGATTTTTTGGACTACACCTCCCATGATGCTTTGCCAACATTGTGGGTGTAAGAGCATTATGGGGGATGTAGTCCACAACATATGGAGTGGCGAAGGTTGCCTATCCCTGATGTAGTGGTTATGGTGCCAAGAGTATTTAAGAAAGGGCCTACAATTCACAGAAGCACCAATATGGAGATTCCATTAGCTGTCCTGAGCTGGAGTGTTTATTGTGCTTTAAATGTGACTTTAACATTCAGTTAGCAATCAAGATATGCAAACAAAATGTCATAACTGACAGTTCTGCTTTACTCTAAAAAAAAGTTAATTTTCAACTTAAATTGAATAAATGCAGACATGATGGGATAGGCTGAACTTTATTCCCTGACTATATATGGAATTCATTTTCTCAGAGTGACACAATTTCTCACTAACATTGAAGAGTTCCGTACAGAATATGATAAATTCTAAATTACATTTTCAAAAATGAATGCTGGACCTATTCAGCATACGCATAAATGACCTTATGATAAAGAGATAGCACATTTTTTGATTACATATAATTTTGATAGGCTAATTATGAAAGAATCTGATAATTAGTTGCTTGTGAAAATAAAATAGTAAACTTTATCATTTTCTACAGATGTTTATATGCTGTTGGGTCATTCTGATTAACACGTTATATTATTGCCTACTACTGTTATCAGTGTCTAATTGAAAAACATTATCCATATTAAAGGTAATTAACTTCTTTCTTGAAATTACTCTTTGACCTCACAACAATCTGTTTGCTTTAAAAAGGTTTAGTCATTGTGGGAGGAGACGGCGGTCGTTCAGGTGACACCATACATTTTTTACTTTCAATTTAAATGAACATTGGACAACTGTTAACCGTTTCAATATGGGAATTGTGTACACACAACTCCCAGTATATGTACCTGTACCCAGAATCATGTATGTATTGCAAAGGAAATTTATTTCTTTGTAAACAAATTACCCTTGCAATTAGCACTCTTTTAGGGGCAAAGACAGCAGAACCAGTGCTACCATTATAGTGACAATTCTGCTGTGACTCCCTGGAACTGCATGTGTCAGTGGGGAGAACTAAATATGCCCTGCTCAGTCCTGTGACTCCCTGGAACTGCATGTGTCAGTGGGGAGAACTAAATATGCCCTGCTCATCCTTGCTGATGTCCCCTCATGCTCACAGTCAGGAAGGAAGCATTCACAGAGGTCTGCACCCTACTCGAGGTGCTGACCTGCAGCTAAGTCCACCTCTCATGCATAGCTGAGAAAGTAAAGCAATATGAACGTCCTCCAGGCTTGGACTGGTCTATTCACAGTACACTGCAATATTTAGGGCTGATCAGGCTACCAGACTATGCATGATATCCCTGGAGATGTTTATGAGGGACTGCATGCTGAGATAAGACAGTACTCATGATACTCATTACATACACCATTTGTCATAAGTGGCAATGGAGAAACTGAGTCTTTGTCCTATGAATGCTTTGTTATCCTGTGCATGTCATACTGATGGAGGATGCATGAATATATGCCTCACACTCAACAGTCCTGATTTCAGGACTCTCTCCCACCATCCCGATTTTGTTCCCTTGTGTCCCGCATCCAGAGAAACTGGATGGATAGAGAACTGTCGTCAGGCATCACAGTGCGAGTGAATCTTTACAGACTCTGTGAACAGGCACTAGGCTAGTATCTTGCAGAGGGCATTTCAGCAGTGATCTCTGCAAATTCCTACAGGTTGAAAGCTGGACACAAAGGCACCTTTAGTTTTTTGGTGGGTCTGTCCCTTATCTAGACCCACCCATCCATTTTCCGGGTGGGCCTGCTTATTATCGTTGTCAGAAACTGTGATGATGTCACACCAGCCTTCATATCTCAGATCTGTTTATTACATGCCAGTGGCGGATCCGGGGGGGAGGGGGGGGGGCAAGGGGGCAGTTGCCCCCCCGAGAGCCAATGCTCTCCCCTGCAGGGCCAGCAATATCCAAGTCCTGGCCCTGCTATGTGCCTTCACGCACATAGTTGGCAGCCAGCAGGGAGGGAGAGAGGACCCTGAGCATTGCCGCGGTTACCGTGGCAATTTTCTGGATCTTGTGAGAGTGAACTCTAGCCAGGGATTCTCCATCGGACCAGCAGGGATTGAGAAAGATTCTCCTTCCCCGGCAAAGGTAAGAAGAGAGGGGGGATATAAAGATTATTTTTTTTAATTTAAAACAAACAAACACATATATATATATATTGTAATCTGCCCCTTACCCCCATGCACAATTACTTTCACATTCACACACTGCCCTCCCACATATTGCCCACCCCACACACTGTACCCTCCCCCATCCACACACACTGTACTCCTCACACACACACACTGTACCACTCACATACATATTGTACCCAACACACACTGTACCCCTCACACACATACTTTACCCCCCACACACACACTGTACCCCACCACACACACTGTACCCCACACACACAGAGCACCCCCCCCACACACACACACAGTACCCCACACACACTGTACTCCTCACACACACATTGTACTCCACAAACACACACACTGTACCCCTACACACTGTACTCCTCACACACATTGTACCCCACACAACCCCACACTATACCCCCTAAACACACACTGTACCTCACACACACTGTATCCCTCACACACTTTATACCACTCACACACACACTGCACCCCTCCATGAACCCCACACACACTCACACTTCACTCCTCACACACTGCACTATTAACACACACATATTGCACACCTCACACACACTGCACTATTAACACACACATTGCACTACACACACCCTGCCCCTATATCCCACTAGTACCCCTATCCCGGCAGACTCCAGGTAAGTTGTCAAACTGTTCTAAAATGGTTTGACTACTTATTCTGGGAGGGCAACATTGGCACTCCTGGCACCATAACCACTACATAGAGCTGTAGTGGATATTGTGTCTGGATTGTTCCTTTAAATAATCTACCAGTGCTCCTCACAAAATTAGGTTCTGGATCCGCCCCTGTTACATGCACTGCGTACTTGATTATAGCTGTTTTAAAATTTCAGCTATATTAAAACTTTGACTTTGACTCTACATTTCCAAAATCCTGCAGCTATTATATATTTTGTTCTGCATTAGATAAACTCTTGTTAAATTTGTTGGTACAATTCAGAATTAAATCTTCCATATTTATTCCAAGGCCTACATGCCCCAGTGCTGGAAAACTCCTCAAATTATGATTTGTCTACCATTATGCTCCATGGGTTGGATGAGGCGTACCTTTTTATTAAGTATTTTGTATATATGTCGCCTAACAAAACATTGCCTACAGGGTTATTCACTAAAGTAAGAATTCAAAGTGAAATCAAAGTAAATTAAAGGAACACTATAGCGTTAGGAATACAAATACAAAAGGGACACTATAGTCACCAAAACAAATTTAGCTTAATGAAGCAGTTTTGGTGTATAGATCATGTCCCTGCACTCTCACTGCTCAATTCTCAACCATTCAGGAGTTAAATTACTTTGTTTATAAACCCTAGTCACACCTCCCTGCATGTGACTTGCACAGCCTTCCTAAACACTTAAAGAGCCATAAAGAGCCATCTAAAGTTTATCCTTCCTTTATTGCAAGTTCTGTTTAATTTAGATCTTCTTATCCCCTGATATGTTAATAGCTTGCTAGACCCTGAAATAGCCTCCTGTAAGTTCAATTTACAGAGAAAGAGATATAATTGTTTAATGTATATATCATATATTGAGAGGCCTAACTGGCTGATTGAGAACGATTGAAGCAGTTTAGCAAAAGATTTGGCAAGATATTATATCCTGGTTAAACTGGCTCTTCTTCTTTTATGTAACTGAATCTTCTTCCAGGTAGGTCAATAACGTGTCTTCTTCATTCTTATTTAAACAAACAGCAAGTTGAAATAAAGTTTCTTACTAGGTTTAACTCCTTCTATCTCAGCTAAATTTAACATTTCTGTCCTAAGCAAAAGAAAAATCTAAAAAATAGTGATTACGTTCCAACGTTCCTATGTTCATAATGATTTTAGTTACCTTTCTTTATAAATGCTCAGGACAATGAAGCAATGAAATGTGAATGCATGCTTGATATGTATGTTCTAGCTTAAAGGTCTATGTCAAGTTTGAAAATGCAAATAGATACACAGCTGCAAGAATGTTTTGTTCTGCGTGCAATGCAAAATTCTGGCTAAATGAGTCTCTTCTATTTAACACAGATTGTTTGTTACAGGTAATTATTCAAACTTGGATTGAACTCATAATAGGAAACAGAGAATGCTATGGTTACTTCCAAATTGTGTGACCCCTTAATATTGTGTGTAACACATCATTTTGGTTCTTTCTAAAATCTAAAGTCATAATCTCCAAAGTTCACAGTATCTGACGCAGAATAGATGAATGGGTACATCAAGTGTTCTTTTTCAGCTTAAAGGTGTTATTTCACCCAGACAAAAACATGCCAAACACGTTTATTTTAAAAATATATATATTTTCCTTTTTTCTATTCTTCTATAGTTTTAAAATGTGCAAAAATAACTAACACAACTTTTTCTCTCATTATTTGAATCTTTCGCCTACCCATCTGCAAATAATTCAACCAGAAAATTAGAACACGTTTAGATTTCATCAAATAGATCAAATATTTCTGACCAAGAAATAGACAATCTAAAACAGGCTTCCTTAAACTCCGGCCCTCCAGATGTTGCTGAACTACAACTCCCATGATTCTATGAATGAAATAGGCTGAGAATCATGGGAGTTGTAGTTCAGAAACATCTGGAGGGCTAGAGTTTGGGGAAGCCTGATCTAAAGTAATAGAAATGGGGGGGTGGAGCCGACTGCCGAGGTGCACGGATGTGTGTTGGCTGAGATCCTCCACCGTTGTAGTGTAAATCCATTGCCATCGGGCTACCAAATTAACTATGGGACACCCTAAATGAGCCAACGCAGCATCCTTCAGGCAAAACTCCTGCAGTGAAAACAGGCGCCCTAACCAAATATTTTCGGGACGCAGCAGAGCAACAAACTGACTCAACAGGCCTCAACATGGCGCCGGACATAGGCGTGCGCACGGGGTGTGCCGGGTGTGCCTGGGCACACCCTAATCCCCGTGGCACGCCTATGGTTTGAGTCCTGCAGGAACAGCGTTCCTGCAGGCACTCAGTGCCCCCTGTTTCACCTTTTGCCCCTGTCATGGGAGGGCAAGAGGTGATGATTCCACCCACCCTGCAGTTAAGCCGCGGCGAGGGAGCTCTCTGCTGTCTGCTCCCTCTCGCCGCGCGTTGATGCCGGGAGCCGGAATATGACGTCATATTCCGGCTCCCAGCTGCAGCAGACAGCCCGCACGGCGAGAGGGAGCAGACAGCAGAGAGCTCCCTCGCCGCGGCTGAACTGCGGAAAGGCGCCCGCCCCCACTGGACCCCAGGGAAAAGTCCACCAGCACTCCAGGTAGGAGGCTGGGTGGACATTTTTTTTTTTAAATTAAAATATAATAATTTGTGTGTGTGTGTGTCAGTGTGTCTGTGAGTGTGTGAGTATGTGTCAGTGTGAGTGTGTGTCTGTGAGTGTGTGAGTATGTCAGTGTGTGTTTCTGTGAGTGTGTATGTGTCAGTGTGTGTTTCTGTGAGTGTGTGAGTATGTGTCCGTGTGAGTGTGTGTCTGTGAGTATGTGTCAGTGTGTGTTTCTGTGAGTGTGTGAGTATGTGTCAGTGTGAGTGTGTGTCTGTGAGTATGTGTCAGTGTGTGTTTCTGTGAGTGTGTGAGTATGTGTCAGTGTGTCTGAGTGTGTGAGTATGTGTCAGTGTGTGTGTGTCTGTGAGTGTGTGAGTATGTGTCAGTGTGAGTGTGTGTGTGTCTGTGAGTGTGTGTGTCAGTGTGTGTGTGTGTGTGTCTGTGAGTGTGTGTGTCAGTGTGTCAGTGTGTGTCTGTGAGTGTATGAGTGTCTGTGAGTGTGTGTGTCTGTCTGTGAGTGTGTGTGAGTGTGTGTGTGTCTGTGAGTGTGTGTGTCTGTGAGTGTGTGTGTCTGTGAGAGTGAGTGTGTGTGTGTATATATATATATATATATATATATACACACACACACACACGCGCGGCGTGTGTTTGTGCTTTAGGGTGCACACCCTAATGCAATAGGCTGCGCACGCCTATGGCGCCGGACTTACCATTAGCAGGCTCCCCACCATCAAGCCCTATGGGATCAGAGGGCTCGAGCCATAATGCAGACACAGACATCAGATAATTTTGATAAGAGCACTCCCATCCAAACAGGATCTAGCTCAGATGCTAGGCAAGCTTGAGGCCTCCTTCCAGACCAAACTGGACAAAATTGGAGCCGACACGGACCAGATTACAATGCTACAGGACGGCATGAAGGCACAGAATGAACTCATCTCCTATATGCAGAGGTCTATAGACGACCTGGATAATAGAGGAAGGCGGAATAACTTGCGGGTAAAAGGCCTGCCAGAACAGGACAGGGAAGACCTCCAGGCCATGCTTCAAGAACTGTTTAATCTCATACTGGGCCAACCCACTGACACTCAAATTATCTTCGACAGAGCCAGTGGCGTACATAACGGGGTCGCAGGGGTCGCGGCTGCGACGGGGCCCAGCCCACCACGGGGCCCGGCCACCCTGCAACCCGGTATGTATGCCACTGTGGCCAGCCTCTGCTCCTGGGGGGCCCAGGAGCCGGCCACCTCAGGGCCCCCACGAGGCTGGCCCTGGTAGCACTCAGGGGAGAATGCTCCCTAGCGCGCCAGCCTACCTGCCCGCCCGGTGATACCACTGGTCCCCAGGGCATCCCCCGACCTTACCTCCAGTGACACACGTGGGTTCACCTTCTATGACGACACACGTGGGATCACCTGTCTGACCACTGGGTTTCACTCGAACTCCCTATAGGCGAGGCTGGACAAAACCGAACCAAATAGCATGAGATAGGTTGTTAACAATCACTGCAGGCCATTCCCTGCCTTTACCCCTCTACCCAGACAAAGCTCCTCCTAAACCCATCACAGTTCTGAGCGGCTACCCAGGAGTCTATAGATAGTCCATTTTGCTGAAGTAGTAATATTTTAATAGAAAGTCTAATGGTACAGAAAATGTGCATATGTATGTATCCGTTTATGTGACACTATATGATATATGACGTGTTGTAATGTTGTTAAGTACCTGAACTCCTGAAACCTCACTACACATAGGACACACAAGACCTCCACCCTAGACTAAACCCTTCCCACGCCATGTAAGACCACGAGCCTCACCATTGACATCTAAGACACAAAGTCACATCCAGACCTACCTTAGAGATAAGGCATCCAAGAAAAGACATGCTGAACAAGACAGGAAACACACAATACCCCCACTCCCTCGTGGTGTGCCACAAACCACGCACACACCTGCTGATAACCCACACATACAACTGTCCCAAGTACATGACATGGCCCATACTCATGAAGAGTGTATATAACATAGTGGAATGTAACCATTTGTAGGGATGGGAGATGTTGTAAGATTAAAACCTGGTTGTAAGATCTCCTGATCTCAATCTCCCCATGTTCCACAGCCAGTCATGTTTTAATAATCATGACCTTAATTCAGTTCTATGACATTCCAAGACAGAGTGGAGGAGAGTGATCTTGTTGCCATTTTACATTGGATGACCAGAGATGATGGAGTACAATCTCCGTTGGTGGATACTTTGAACACTCCTACAGAAATTTTCCAACTATTACATCTTGCTACTGTTCATAAAATCCACCTTCAGACACATATTAATTTAAAATGATATTGTATGTTTACTGAACACTGCTCCTATTTTAGCTAAAAAAAACAATTAACATGAAGTAATTAGCATATATATTATATTTAACTTTGACCTTGACTTTGACATTGTGTGCTATAACATTCCACTTTGCATCTATTTAGCTCACCCATATTGAATTGTGCTTCATGAAAAAGTATTAGACACAGAAATGATTGTAACTGTTCACATAATCAAACAGAGAAATAGCAATGTAACAATGGGACAGGTTTATTGAAGTGTGACAGTCTTTATGGATTGTTAATGGACAATCAAGTTATTGTCTGTTAACAATCGTTAATGGCTTCCAAGCTCCACTGCTCTCCTCCCTTCCCTACTGTGTCAATAGCTCAAATGGAACCTCTGATGACAATGGACTGATTACACAGTCAGTCGCACACTCGGTTGAAATGCTCTGCATGTATTCGTTGAGTTTGCTGCTTTTATTGGTAAGCAATGTGCACTGTGATAGACATGTAGTGATTTTAAAAAGTCTGAATATTACACTTCAAGAAGCCCTGATATAAAGATTTTTTTTACCTCGGGAAGTGAAGATAGTGGTGAATGAGTTAGCGCTCCTTAGTGGCAAAGATGAATCTAAGGATGCCTTGGAAAATGGTTACTCTGAGTGGGCAGGGGTGCATTCTTTAAAACATATATTATCTATGAGTGCAACCAGAGATATTAGAATATAAGCACAATGATTTTTACCACACAAGTTGGTGGTAATATTGAGCATAGACCAACTTCGAGTGGCAGAGCAAGAGAGAGGAGACCTGTAGGTATGGAGAGGTCGACATGGGCTGTTGAGGGACAAAGAAATACATTTGGAATGGAAAGGGGGAAATATAAACTCACATACAAATATAAACAGAGACACATACACAAATATTGTATGGAAGGATGGATAGAGCATGTGAAATATGGAGAAATGGGCAATATGTGGGGAGATAAAATGAATGGTTGGTGTATATGAAATTATAAGCTAAAAACAAAACTTAAAGTAATGTGCAGCTTATATACCCTAATCATCCACAACAATAAAACCACCTGCTAGTATTGTGACAAGACATAAGGGAACACATTGGATGGGCGGCAACAAATACAAAAAAACAAGTCCTGCGCTCAAACTCCCACTACTCTTGGGCGGCAGCAATGACAAAATGATACCTGCACTCTTTCCCAAATCCCTATGTATATTTAAACAAATGGAGGTCATTTGGTAACTCCCATGGCCAATAGAGGGAAATGACCACCTGCCACGTCAAGGCAAAGGCACAATAGGTTTGCTTTAACGTGGCAGGTCGGCATTTCAGGTGACTTACTAATCACTTATGCAACTAAAATGTATTTTAGAACAATGTCTCTCATTTAAACCCAGTGGCGTACATACCATGGTCGCAGGGGTCACAGCTGCGACCCTGCCCGTCACTCCAGGGGGCCCGTCTGTCCTTCGGACCCCTGCTACCGGCTATCCGCCGCCATCTTTTGAGGCCCTGGCCCACGCAGCAAATTGCTGGGGCCGCCGGCCAAGGGGTCCATCAGATGGCCTATGCTGTTAGGGCCACCCGATGGAGATGGATTTTTAGGGGTCCCGGTCTGCGCTGGGCGCTTTAACAGCGTGACCGAGCACCCTGTGATGACATTAGATAGAGCTGGGAGAAAGTGACTGCTCCGGTCACTCCTCCCAGCTATCATAGAGCGGGAACTCTGACTCCCATCAATCTGAGCCACCACTGGACCCCAAGGAACGTCACCCTCCTGCACTTAAAAGGTAGGAAACAGGAGGGGGGCTTAAACATTTTGTGTGTGTGTGTGTGTCTTTGTGTGTGTGTGTGTCTTTGTATGTGTGTGTGTCTGTATGTATGTGTGTGTGTCTGTCTGTATGTGTGTCTGTGTGTGTGCCTGTCTGTCTGTATGTATGTGTGTATGTGTGCCTTTCTGTTTGTATGTATGTGTTTTTGTATGTATGTGTCTTGTGTTTGTGTGTTTGTCTGTCTGTCTGTATGTGTGTATGTGTGTGTCTGTCTGTATGTATGTGTGCCTGTCTGTTTGTATGTATGTATGTATGTGCTTTGTGTGTGTGTGTCTGTCTCTGTGTGTGTGTGTGTGTGTGTGTCTGTATGTACCTGTCTGTCTCTATGTCTCTATGTGTGTGTGTGTGTCTCTATGTATGTATGTATGTGTGTATGCAGTGGCGTACATACCAGGGTCGCAGGGGTCGCGGCTGCGACCGGGCCCAGCCCACCAGGGGGCCCGGCCGCCCCTGCGACCCGGTATGTACCCACAGGGCCAGCCTTCCCCTGGGGGGCCCAGGAGCCGACCACCCCAGGGCCCCCCGAGGCTGGCCCTGCTGACCCCAGCAGGCGGGTGGCCGGTCGGGCAGGCGGGCGCGCGAGGGAGCACTCAGTGCTTCCTCTTCAGCTCCCTCGCGCGCCGCACTGATACCGGAGCCAGAAGATGACGTCATCTTCCGGCGCCGCCATCCCTATGCGGCGTGCGAGGGAGCTGAAGAGGAAGCAGTGAGTGCTCCCTCGCGCGCCCGTCTGCCCGACCGGCCACCCGCCCGCCCAGGAGCCCAGCAGCACCACTGGACCCCAGGGAATCCCCCCAGCACTCCAAAAGGTAAGGAGGCTGGGAGGATTACATTTAAAAAAACAAAAAACTAGTGTTAGTGTTTGAGTGTGTGTGAGTGTTAGAGTGAGTGTTAGTGTGAGTGTTAGTGTGTGTCTGCTAGTGAGTGTTAGTGTGAGTGTTAGTGTGTGTCTGCTAGTGAGTGTTAGTGTGTGTATCAGTGTGAGTGTTAGTGTGTGTGTCTGCTAGTGAGTGTTAGTGTGTGTGAGTGTTAGAGTGAGTGTTAGTGTGTGTCTGCTAGTGAGTGTTAGTGTTAGTGTGTGTATCAGTGTGAGTGTTAGTGTGTGTGTCTGCTAGTGAGTGTTAGTGTGTGTGAGTGTTAGAGTGAGTGTTAGTGTGTGTCTGCTAGTGAGTGTTAGTGTGAAGGTGTTAGTGTGTCTGCTAGTGAGTGTTAGTGTGTCAAGTGTGAGTGTTAGTGTGTGTGTCTGCTAGTGAGTGTTGTATTGTGAGTGTTAGAGTGAGGTGTTAGTGTGTCTGCTGGTGAGTGTTAGTGTGAGGTGAGTGTGTGTGTATCCCGGTGTGAGGTGTTGGTGTGTGTGTCTGCTAGTGAGTGTTGGTGTGTGTGAGTGTTAGAGTGAGTGTTGGTGTGTGTCTGCTAGTGAGTGTTAGTGTGAGTGTTAGTGTGTGTGTTGTAGTGTTATATTGAGTGTTAGTGTGTGTCTGCTAGTGAGTGTTAGAGTGAGTGTGAGTGTTAGAGTGAGTGTTAGTGTGTGTGTCTGCTAGTGAGTGTTAGAGTGAGTGTGAGTGTGTGTGTCTGCTAGTGAGTGTTAGTGTGTGTGAGTGTTAGAGTGAGTGTTAGTGTGTGTGTCTGCTAGTGAGTGTTAGAGTGAGTGTGTGTGTCTGCAAGTGAGTGTCAGTGAGTGTGTTACTGTGTGTGTCTTACTGAGTGTGTGTGTTAGTGAGTCTGTTTGATGTCTGTTAGAGAGTGTATGTTTTGTAAGTGAGTGTGTATGTATGTCTGTCGCTGACTGTGTCTCTGTCAGTAAATGTGTGTGTCTGTTAGCTAGTGTGTATGCGACTGTAAGTGTGTGTGTGTGTGTGTGTCTTCAGCACTTACCTTTCTCCAGCGCCGGACTCCCTTGGCACTGGGGATCCCTCAGCCTCTCAGCTCCGAATGCGACTGCGCACACATTCAAACCGCCCATAGGAAAGCATTACTCAATGCTTTCGTATGGACGTTCAGTGTGCTCCTCTAGCGGCTGTCAGTGAAACAGCCACTAGAGGCTGGATTAGCCCTCAGTGAAACATAGCAGTTTCTCTGAAACTGCTATGTTTTCAGCTGCAGGGTTAAAACTAGAGGGACCTGACACCCAGACAACTTGTGTGATGTGATCTGGGTGTCTGTAGTGGTCCTTTAAAGGACCTCTATAGTGCCAGGAAAACATACTCGTTTTCCTGGCACTATAGTGCCCTGAGGGTGCCCCCACCCTCAGGGGCTCCCTCCCGCCCAGCTCTGGAACGGGGAAAAGGGGTAAAACTTACCTTTTTCCAGCGCTGGGCGGACAGCTCTCCTCCTCCGATCCTCCTCTTCTCCTCCCTGTCGGCTGTATGCGCACGCGTGGCAAGAGCTGCGCGCGCATTCAGCCGGTCACATAGGAAAGCATTCATAATGCTTTCCTATGGACGCTGGCGTGCTCTCACTGTGATTTTCACAGTGAGAAGCACGCAAGCGCCTCTAGTGGCTGTCAATGAGACAGCCACTAGAGGAAATAGGGAAGGCTTAACCCATTCATAAACATAGCAGTTTCTCTGAAACTGCTATGTTTATGAAAAAATGGGTTAACACTAGCTCGACCTGGCACCCAGACCACTTCATTAAGCTGAAGTGGTCTGGGTGCCTAGAGTGGTCCTTTAAGTGTGTGTGTGCATCTGCATGCACTGGCGTACATACCGCGGTCGCAGGGGTCGCAGCCCTGTAACCCCTGCGACCAGGTGCCCACCGCCATGTGTTGCGGCCCGGCCCGCGCGCGGGGGGGGGGCCACGGATCAATTTTCACACCAGGGCCCCATGGGTCATGTGTACACCACTGTGTGTATGTATGTATATGTGTGTGTCTGTTGGTGGGTAGTGGGGGGAAGAGGGGAGGATAGGAAGGGGGGGGGCACATGGATCAGTTTCATACCGGGGCCCCGTGGATTGTGTGTTCAACTCTGTTTACACCATCTGATTTCTAAGCTCTTATATAAGTTTAAGACACATTACTGTATGAATTATTGCTGAGCAGCTTTGGTACAAATTCCAGCACACAAAGAATAATGAGATCTTACAAAAGAAAGGGACAATGGTGGCATGTGGGCCCAAAATTAGAACAGTTGCTCCAAATTGCAGCTTTGAATTGCAGATTGCAGAAATGTATATGTTCAATGTCAGGGCAATTACACAATGTCAACATAAATTTGTAGGGGCCTTTTAACCTATTATAGGAAGCACGTCTGGCCTTTACAAAACAGAGGAATGAGAAGAGATGTGTCTTACAGCAACGATAACACCCACTGAACATATGATTGATGCTCTCAGCAGGAAATTTATATATGGACTGCATTTGTCTCTTCTCTAACTCACTATGATTGCTAAAACCTGAACATGTGGGCGGCATATAAAAGTAACGACATGTGGGGCCTAGCTAATAAAGCAGGTGTTTTCATAAAGTGCACTTAAAAAAAAAACCACACAGATATTCAGGAGGTCCTCGAGGCACAAACATGCAGGTTCCATTTTCATACCTTATAAAGTACACACTAATTTTAAGGTCACCAAAAGGTCTGATCTCAAGTTATTTTTGCACAGTAATGCATTTTATCCCTAGCTTTTGCTGACAGATGTAGAAAATATACAAGATTTGTGGTCTAATGTGTTTCAACTGGTACGAACGAATCAAATGCCTTTTTTTATCTGCACCCAAATAAACTGATCCACTCGGCATTTAACTGTGGAATCCAGAAGGGACTGATTTGCTTGGGCACAGATTAAAAGACATTTGATTCGTTTTTACCAGCTAAAAGCACATATGTGCATGTGATAGTAGTCACCATCACTAGGAGCTTAAGACGGACACTTTATGTAGGACTAGTCTTATGTTTTACTCAGCCTTGTGCCCATTATAGGTGCAGGGTGTGTGATGAATCGAACCTCGTCACGGGCTCCTGGAGGAGCCTGCTAGCCAGCCTCCTGCCCCAGGATTATGGGCCATGCAAAATACACTGAAAAAAGGCTTGGTTTGTGCCCGGACACTTGTTAAGCCCAATAGATACTTTGTAACAATTTCCACCACAGTGTTCTAAATGTTCATCTGGCTGGCCGCATTTCGTATGAACGACCACGAGATGGCGGCCATCTTGTTCCCACAAATGCAGGCAGTGGCGTTTGGGCATAAATCTCATGGAACTAAAATCAGACACAGAAACTACCGAACACCACTGGACTTCCATCATCACCTGCATTCAGTTCTACCCCACTTAGAAAGGCACTGTTCAGTGGAAACGTTCCCACAAACAAGGGGAACAGGCTACACAAGTAACTTAAGGATGCCGTTCAGTGTTTTATGTACTTTTGTGCTCCCGAAAGAGACTGGCCAGTAGCCCTGATTTCCTCGAACTATTTTGGGCATGGACCATGTGCATGGTCGATCAGGAGATATGACTTTTGTGGGGTTTTCATGTATTTTGGGGGTATTTTGGGGTTTTGTTACATTATATGTTTTTGTACCTGAGAGATAATTAGATAATATGTTTGTGTGGTGAGGTAATTATCTCCCAGGCACAGGGGAGGAGTGTGTGGAATGTTTGCTTGTAACTAGTTCCCTCTCAGGTTCAGAGTGGAAAGCCCCTGGCATATGTTTAAGGAAACCACTTGCATGGGGATTTACATAAAATGCTGTGTGTGACTCCCATTAAACACATTTGTTTTATCCCTTCATGAAGTCTAGGCTCATGTTTGGGGGATTGGAGAGCTCTAATCACTACTCTGATGGAAACAGTAGAGCTATAATCACTGCAGCACTTGGAATTCGGGAGACTACTAATGGATATACCCAGACAGAGTATAGGGGATCCATTACAATGTGTAATAGAAACATAGAATGTGACGGCAGATAAGAACCATTCGGCCCATCTAGTCTGCCCAATTTTCTAAATACTTTCATTAGTCCCTAGCCTTATCTTATAGTTAGGATAGCCTTATGCCTATCCCACGCATGCTTAAACTCCTTTTACTGTGTTAACCTCTACCACTTCAGCTGGAAGGCTATTCCATGCATCCACTACCCTCTCAGTAAAGTAATACTTCCTGATATTATTTTTAAACCTGTGTCCCTCTAATTTAAGACTATGTCCTCTTGTTGTGGTAGTTTTCCTTCTTTTAAATATAGTCTCCTCCTTTACTGTGTTGATTCCCTTTATATATTTAAATGTTTCTATCATATCCCCCCTGTCTCGTCTTTCCTCCAAGCTATACATGTTAAGATCCTTTAACCTTTCCTGGTAAGTTTTATCCCGCAATCCATGAACCAGTTTAGTAGCCCTTCTCTGAACCCTCTCTAAGGTATCAATATCCTTCTGAAGATACGGTCTCCAGTACTGTGTACAATACTCCAAGTGAGGTCTCACCAGTGTTCTGTACAATGGCATGAGCACTTCCCTCTTTCTACTGCTAATACCTCTCCCTATACAACCAAGCATTCTGCTAGCATTTCCTGCTGCTCTATTACATTGTCTGCCTACCTTTAAGTCATCAGAAATAATCACCCCTAAATCCCTTTCCTCATATGTTGAGGTTAGGACTCTATCAAATATTCTGTACTCTGCCCTTGGGTTTTTACGTCCAAGATGCATTATCTTGCACTTATCCACATTAAATGTCAGTTGCCACAATTCTGACCATTTTTCTAGTTTACCTAAATCATTTGTCATTTGGCTTATCCCTCCTGGAACATCAACCCTGTTACATATCTTAGTATCATCAACAAAAAGACATACCTTACCATCAAGACCTTCTGCAATATCACTAATAAAAATATTAAAGAGAATGGGTCCAAGTACAGATCCCTGAGGTACCCCACTTTTAATGTAATTGTTTAGTAGACATGTGCAATTTGTTTTGTTCCAAATCTACATTCGGATGAATTTCGTGTAATTCGGACATTCAGATTCTTACGAACGTCCAAAGTTCGGTAGTTCGGAAGTGCCAAAATGAACCAAATTGCCTAAGTTCAGATTTCTGAAAAGTGGCAAAACAAGAGAGTGGGAGGGGAAATTAGGTGAATAATGACAGGAATCTTGACCAATAAGCTAAATGGTTGTGGTTGTGGCCAGGACTGCCATCACAACCACTTACACATCTGTAGGGTTCCCAGTGCCTGGACTGCCACCACAACCACTTACACATATGTAGGGATCCTAGTGCCAGGATTGCCACCACAAACCACTTACACATCTATAGGGCTCCCAGTGCCCGAAATGCCACCACAACCACTTAGGAGACATGTGCAATTTATTTTCTAGCAATGCAGACTTTCCCAAGTGGTGATGTTCCGAATTTCTAACTTTCCGAATTACTGAAGTTCTGAATTGCCAAACTTCCAAATTGCCGAAGTTCGGAAGTGCCGGACCAAATGCCATTGGTCCGAATTTCAAAGTAGACCAATTTTTATATTTACCCAAATTTCCGAACTGAACAGAACCACATTTTTCACAATGCACATCCCTATTGTTTAGTGTTAACTGTTTTGTGTGCTCTCCTGTCCTGATGCTTTCTACCAAGTAGGTGGATTTGGCTGTGGACCTAGTGCAGAGACTGTGGCAGAACCAACCACCAAATTTATGTTTTTTCACCCTTTTTCACATACTTTACCCTTTTTCCATTCGGGAGTTATTGCATACGAACTATATCCATTCATCTTCCAAACGAGAACCACTCCTGTACCCCATTAGAACATTCACACCAGCAACTTAAGTGCCAAACCGCAAGGGATGTAATCAATGAATGCTTCCCCTGGGTGGCCATCTTGTCTCCCAAACGTGGGCAGTGGCACTTGGTCATCAAGTGCCTGGAACTCTTTTCGGCTAGGCACTCACACGAACCCTGGTAAAGATTAGACCACTGCCCGTTCTACTTCCCAACCAACTATGAGAACGATGTTTGGGAGATATGAACTACCGAACAAGGGGAGCATTCGTACCCTGGAATTAAGACAACAAGACAATTAGACCGCTGTCCGTTCTACTTCCCGACCAACTATGAGAACGATGTTCGGGAGATATGAACTACCAAACAAGGGGAGCGTTCGCAGCCTGGAATTAAGACAATGCCTTGTATGGTGTTCGCACAGGAGCCCACCGAACAGAGACCGGCCTGGCACCTATTTCCCTGGAACTGTTTTGGGCTAGCGCCTCCCGTTTCACCAAACTGATCTGAGTGATATTGGGATATGTTATAGACTCAGATCGGGGCTATCTGGGGATGTACTTTTTGTGTTGTTCCTAGTTATGGTGGGGGCACTTTAGGGGTACTGTATATTTTGTGTAGATTTTCTGTACTTGAGAGATAATTAAATTATGAGTTTTTCTCATGCAATTATCTCTCAGGCACAGAGGATCCTGGGAATGAAAATCCTGCATTCTTGTATTGGAGACCATGCATAAAAGCCGTGTGTGGTCTGGAATAAATCAGTTGACTCCCAGAACTATGTTTTGTCTGGTAACTGGGGGAATAGATGTCTGCTTGTTTCAATGGTTCCAGATTGGCTGAGTGAAGGAATTAGTGGAGGTAACCAGTCAGGTTACCCGTGGTTCACTACAGTGACATCTGTTGGTATCAACTGTTATGTGCACTACCTGAATAGTAATACTTGGTAGTTTGCATATTCAAGTAGATTTGCATATTATTATTATTATTATGTTATTTATATAGCGCCATCAAATTCCGCAGTGCTTTACAATGGGTGGACAAACCGACATGTAGTTGTAACGAGACAAGTTGGACACACAGGAACAGAGGAGTTGAGGGCCCAGCTCAGTGAGCTTACATGCTAGAGGGAGTGGGGTTAAATGACACAAAAAGATAAGGATAGTATTAGACTAGTGACAGTTGCAGAAGAGGAATAAGTCAGGAGCTATTAACAGTTTAATTAATACGCTTTTATGAAGAAGTGGGTTTTTAACGATTTTTTGAAGGAGTGGAGACTGGGTGAGCATCTAACGGAGGAGGGAAGCGAGTTCCACAAGAATGGTGCAGCCCTCGAGAAATCTTGAAGGAGAGCATCAGAGGTGGGAGTACGAACAAAAGATAGACGTAAGTCTTCAGCAGATCGTAAGGGCCTACACGGGACATACTTGTGTATAAGGGAGGATAGATGGGTGGGAGCAGCATTATGTAGCGATTTGAAAGCAAGAACCAGAATTTTAAATTGAGCTCTATAGCTTTAGGAAGCCAATGTAGAGACTGACAGAAGGGTGAGGCATGGGAGGTATGGGCGGACAGGAAGATGAGCCTCGCTGCCGCATTCATTATGGACTGTAATGGCGCAAGTTGGGAGCACGTAAGACCACTGAGAAATGGATTACAGTAGTCAAGGCAAGAAAGGACAGTGGAATGGACCAACACCTTAGTCGCATCTGGTGTTAAGTAGGGGCGGATGCGCGCAATGTTTTTGAGATGGAAATGACAGGATATGGCGATAGATTGAACATGAGGCTTGAAGGAGAGGTCGGAGTCAAAGAGAACACCTAGGCAGCGAGCCTGCGTGGTGGAGCTGATGGTAGCACCATTGACTCGGAGGGAGATAGACACAGGAATAACAACACTTGAGGGAGGAAAGACCAGAATTTCAGTTTTGGTAAAGTTATTATGAATTCTGCAGGCAGGGGAGTCTTATTGTTTTCCACACCACTTTATAAATATGTTAATGTGTGTTGTTATTGTCTTCCACACCACTTTATAAATATGTTAATGTGTTATTATGAGTCCCTGCATGTTCCACCATAGGATTTGGATATTTGTATAAATTGAGTTTGTCACCATAAGACTATAGTCCATGTTTGAGATCACATTCAGGAGTTGCTAGCTGAAACTGAACGCTAACTCCCTTTAGGCTGTTCGCATGAACCAAACCCAGGAGTGGTCCTCAGCGGTACTTGTAGGGGTCTGTGCATAAGAGCTGTGTGTGGTCTGTAATAAATCAGTTGACTCAATTATATTTGGCATTGCATTCAATACTCCTGCACCAAAAATATATGGAAGCAGGAGGTGGCTAAAAATATGTAATGTGTGCATGTACTATTTGTGTGCATGTGTTATCTGTGTGTGTTTGCATTGTTATCTATGTTTATGTGTAATCTGTGTGTGCATATATTTTATCTGTGTGTATTTTTGTTTTCTGTGTGTGTATATGTGTGATATATGCGTGTGTGCATACATTATATGTGTATGTATATGTGCTATCTATGTGTATGTGTTATCTGTATGTATATGTTTAATCTGTATGTGTGTAAGTATATGTGTTATCTGTGTATATGTGTAATGAATGCGTGTATGTGTGTGTATCTGTGTTTTTGTATATGTGTTATCTGTGTGTTATATGTGTTTGTGTATATCATTATGTGTCAGTGTGTTTACATGTGTGCATCTATGTGTGTGTAATTTGTGAATATGTGTGTCAATGTTTGTGTATGTATCTGTGTATCTAAATGTGTCTGTGTATCTTTTTTATGAGTCATTGTTTGCATATGTGTCGGTGTGTGTATCTGTGTGTGTTTCAGACTATATGTGGGGGGCACTGTATGTGCATATGTGCATACATCCCAGCAATCAAACACCAGTGCTACATTCAAACACTAAACACCAGCACACCACTGCTTTCAAATAGCAGCAGTATATACCAATATACAACTACATTTAAATGCCAACACTACACACAAATACATATATACATTCAAATAAACAAAACATGTTACATTCAAGCACAAACAGTGCTCACAAATGCCACAGGTGGAGATTTACCTTTTGGCCATGCTTGCAATAGAGGGGGCCCAATAAAAATTCTTGCACCAGGGCCCTCTCTACATAAGGTCCGCCACAAATACAAGTGCAATATCTGCACACAAACCTTTGCGGTCGAACGGCACCCTCTTCAGAGATAAATTATTTTAATGCAGCACCTTCATAGAATGCCACATTCTCAACAAATAAAATGTCGGCACTTCTAGAGATGCACAGTTCTGTTGTAATTGCTGTTATTGTGAAGTGGAAATTGAGAAGCATTAGCTCAATCACAAATTAGCAGACCTTAAAAGCAATCATCCTCAGGCAGGCAAATGGGTGCACTCACTAAACACTGAACTGTAGTAAATTCACATCCAATTTTTAAATTCTAGATTAAACTAGACTTTTTTTCCCAAATAAAAAGTTTTTTTCTCCAGATAACAAGACTTGTTGGACTTATAATTTCTGGAATAAAAAAATGATTCACAAAGATAATTTCAATAGAATTTTTGTAATACGATAAACTAAATGTAATAGTTGGGTTTAAAGAGCAATTGGGAGGGTTTTGCACAATCCAGTTGCTATGGGATGCGCTTGTTTTGGGGAGAAATGACAGAGTGAGCTAGCTCTGTAGATGTCTGTGGGCTCCTGAGAAATCAAGGGGCGATGTGGAGGCAAGTTCATTTTTCACTTATCTCTGCTGCACGGCTCAGCATAGTAAGCGCTTTAAAGGCCTTTTACTGTGACTGTCACTTCCAGACATGTTCTGCTTTAAATAGTTTTGCCAGTGTATTTTAAACATTTTTATATATGGGGTATAATGTGATGGAAAGGCAGACAGGCAGGCACCTTTCATTATATATGGCATTGCATTCAATCTCTGCTAATTTTCTTTAATCTCTAGGGAAAGCTCCAAGAAGTCGCATACAACTGGAATTAGTTAAATGAAAGGGGACAGAACAGGCATCTGCTTCGGATATTAGTGTAATTCTGCTAGACGTGCAAGTAACACAGCAAGGTTAATTCATTAAACCAGGAATTGTGGAGAACTCGAAAATTTAGGTCAAAATTAAACATTCTTCAACTAAACTATTGTTATAGTATTACCCACAGTATTGTATATACACCTCCTTTATACACTTCCATCTGATTCTGCTCTGTACCCCTCCGCTGAAAGAGCCCTAACCAGAGTGACTGATGACCTTATTACCGCTCTATCCAAAACTCTAATTCTTCTCAACCTGTCGGCTGCTTTTGACACTGTAGACCGCATGCTGCTTCTTCAGATCCTTAGAACCTTGGCCTTTGTTACACGGTCTGTTTTTGGTTTTGTGTTACTTCTGCCAGTGTCTCCTTTTTTGGTAAAACCTTTGGATTTCATTGTCATCTTAAAGCTAGAGACACACTTGATATATTTCTTCTACTCTCTGATCTCTCTCCTAACAAACTTCTCATAGTCTCAATAACATCAATCTTTACCTTTTTAAGCAGGCTTATCATCTCCTTGGGTAATTCCTCACACCCATCTGCCAACAATCATAGCATGTAGTGTCCTCATAACCCATTTTACTTTTTCACCTTTCACATTAGTTTCTGTTTTTAACTCATCTAGATGCATATTTTACACCTGTTTTTGTTTTTTAAAGCCATGTTTTTGAAACTTCTTCCTCTTATGTTCTCTATATCATTTCACCTCTAGAATGTAAGCTAACCTGGTCAGTTCTCTCTTCTTTTACTGTTCCTGTTAGCACACCATCCGTCTCTTATTTTCCACTTACCTGTATATTACAAAGTAAAATGATCAAACTTTCAGGGAAAATATTGGCACCATATAAATGCTATCAATAATATTGTAAAGTATTACTGAAGTTACCTCTTACCTACAGTTGATGCACGTGGCATAAATAAAAACCACTCAGCTCGAGTGCAAGAATAAAAGAAGCACTTGCCCCTTAGCAATTTACCTGAGCTAAATGTGTGTGGTGGCTGAGTGTGATTGTGGGGACGTGTAATTATGGTAATTGGCTGAGTGTGATTGTGTGAGGAGTTGGCTGTGTGACTGCATGTGAGGGCTTGCTGGGTGTGATTGTGTGTGGAGTTGTGTGATTTAGTATGGGGTTTGGCAGGGCCTGATTTGAAGTAGAGTTGGCTGAGTGTGACTGTGTGAGAAGCCGGCTGAATGTTAATGTGTGGGAGGGCTAGCTGAGTGTGATTATGTGTAAAGCTGGCTGATTGTGACTGTGATTAAGTGTGAGGTTGGCTGAGTGTTATTGTGTATGATGTTGTATGAATGTGGGGGTTGTATGTGTAATGTAAGTGTAGCTGATGGCACTGGATTGTCCTCCAGCATTGTGCTTAAAAGACTGTTCGTGTGTTTATTTTCCTGTGTAATTGAAATTGTATGTGGAATTTGAATGCTTGTTCGGTAGTTTTCATCCATATTTCATACGAATGAAAACTACCGAATCAATAGACCACCCCAGAGAGAAGTGTGTACCTCATTAAGGCTTTCACACTTCTCTAACCGCAGTTAATCGGTGCTTTATTACTATATCTGGGTGGCCGCCATTCGGTAAGCGAACACGTGGCGGCGGCCATCTTACGCACAAACTCTCAACGGTGTTTTGTCGTTGAGTGTCTGGAACTCAAATCGGACACTCGATTACCCGAACACCGCTGAGACCTCCAGAGCTCCATAACCCATTAGCCCTCGTTCGGTAAGTTCAACCTACCGAACAAGGGGATTCATACAAATGCATTATTAGCAATGGATGACAAAGATTTGTGAATGTTTTACCTCCCGAACGTAGACCGACCGCAGGGCCAAAACACATGGAACCCTTTTCGGCTACCACCTCGTGTGCGGTCGGTCAAATAGTTTATTCCCCATAACTCCCGAACCCCTGGTCTGATCTGGGTGAATTTTGAATATGTTGGTCACCCAGATCAGGGTTACCAGGGGATGCCACTTAGCTCCTTGTACCCCACAGTTTGGGGGTACAACCAGAAAACAGGGAAACATGTAACAGTAATAAGTGGATTAAATGTCACACTGAGGGGAGGGGATGTATGGGAGGTAACTACTGTACCATTGGTTACTGTCCTAATTATTGTAAATGCCTCCCTTGCATGGGAGAAACCTTTATATGGAAACGCTGTGATTAAAAGTTCAGTTCTGCTCCTGATGCTGTGTATCATCCAGTCATTGGGATATTGTTGGAGTATTTTGCCTGCTGGAAATATTACCCTGTGGATTTATAATACTTGTTCCTGAGCCTTACTGGGGTCTAAAGTGGAGATAGGCTGTGTAAGCATCAAAAATGTGTTTTAACCTCATCCTGCTTTCTACAAGGAGGGTGGTATAGTCTCTGGTGGTTCAGTGGACATATGGTCCCTGGTGATCCAGTGGGGTAGTGTGTTGTACCTCTAGCAGATGCAGACCGCATGAAATGCTCTTCTGGTCTCTAAATAAGTCAGAGCATTGCTACAATAGCCTAATGGCAGACTCATATATTCAGACCATGAGTGGGTGCTTGGAGGGCTCATTTCAGTCATTTATTTAATATATTGAAATGGCAATAACAAGGTTTTACTTGGAATAGGGCAGAACTCCATGGCCCGATGACAATGTCAACTGTTGGAACCCTTAGTTACATAGTTACATAGCTGAAAAGAGACTTGTGTCCATCAAGTTCAGCCTTCCTCACATTTGTTTTTTGCTGTTGATCCAAAAGAAGGCAAAAAAACCCAGTTTGAAGCACAATTTTGCAACAAGCTGGGAAAAAAATTCCTTCTTGACCCCAGAATGGCAGTCAGATTTATCCTTGGATCAAGCAGTTATTACCCTACATTGAAAGATTATATCCTTGAATATTCTGTTTTTTGCAAGTATGCATCTAGTAGCTGTTTGAACATCTGTATGGACTCTGATAAAACCACTTCTTCAGGCAGAGAATTCCACATCCTGATTGTTCTTACAGTAAAAAAAACCTTTCCTTTGCCTTAGACGAAATCTTCTTTCTTCCAGTCTAAACGCACGGCCTCGTGTCCTATGTAAAGTCCGGTTTGTGAATAGATTTCCACACAATGGTTTGTATTGGCCCCGAATATATTTGTAGAATGTTATCATATCCCCTCTCAGGGATGTTTTTCTAAACTAAATAGGTTTAAATTTGTTAACCTTTCTTCATAGCTGATATGTTCCATTCCTTTTATTAATTTTGTAGTCCACCTCTGCAGTTTGTTCTAGTGCCATAATATCCTTCTTTAGAACAGGTGCCCAAAATTGCACAGCATATTCAATATGTGGTCTTACCAGTGATTTATAAAGAGGCAAAATGATATTCTCGTCCCGAGAATGAATGCCCTTTTTCATGCATGACAATACCTTACTGGCCTGGGCCACTGCTGATTGACATTGCATATTGTGTTTTGTGTCAAACACTGAAACATGACTTTCAATGCTGTCTTCAAGATCAATTATAAACAGGTTACCATTAATGACAACTCTTTGTACTCTGTTTTTAAGCCAATGTTCTACCCAAGAACAAGCATTTTCATCTAGACCGATTTCCTTAACCCTGGTAGTTCTACCATTGTCATTTGAATACCATTTAGTCAACCTAGGAATATACAAATAAGTACTAAATAAGTTGTAATAAGTCTAAAAACATCAGAACTCCCTAATTATTCAAATTCAAATATTGTGCATTATCTCTATATTTCACATAGGATCTTGATGAAAGTCTGGGAAAACTGAGAGAATTCAGGAAATGTGATTTCTCAGAATTACTTTGCCCAAGGTGGAATTTTTCAAAGGTTCCACATGATATATTCAGATGATGCAAGGCAGTAACTTGATACTGAGAAGATAATACAAATTCAAGGAATTTGTTGTGTTCTGATCATAGCGAAAGTGATTTCTCCATATTCCACTGGCATTCCTTCTAATGAGGATATCATCAGTTGACTCCTGGAACAAGTAAATAATCAAACCTAACAAGATGCATACCCAGATAACAGTGTAAAGATAATTAACAAAGTCCAGATAAGAACTGTAGTTTTAGATAATCTAATTGTTTCTATGACCAATAAGCAAAATGCTGTACTAAAGAACACTTAATGTAGAAAGTCAAAGTGAGTTACTAATTAGACAGAGAATTTTAGTGAATGAAAAATATAATTGTAAAATGTAATCTAGAATAGCTAAACTGTGAGCAAATTTGGATATATTTTCCACGTCTTCTTTTTGCTTGCATTTTGAAATTAAGGTTTATTTCAGTACAACTCATCATTTTAACTCTTGCAGTTATATAAACATGCCCAGGCCTACCGGTTCATATTTATATTTGCTCCCACTTTACTTCCCTCCCCTCTCTTTTTATCCCATGCACTCTACTTATATCTTTCCAGCCTATCTCCACCAACCCTTTCTAAAACCTCTAAATACACACGCGCTCACAAAACTTTCAAATCCTACTCCCACCTTCTCTTACTCTCTATCCTTCTGCTCCTAACAGCTGGTAATGTCTCTCCAAATCCTGGTCCAACCTCTGCAAACCCACCATGTGCTAACTCCAGGAATCCCAATAATCTCCTACCCATCTCATGTCACTCTTCCTTTAAATCCTCCTTCCATACTGCACTCTGGAATGCACGCTCTGTTTGCAGTGTTACTAAATCCACTGCTGTGCACGACCTTTTCATCTCTTGTTCCCTAGACTTACTAGCCTTAACAGAAACATGTCTCTCTCCCTCTGACATTGCTACCCCTGCCTTGCTATCCTTTGGTGGTTTTCAATTTTCCCACAACCCAAGACACTCTGAAAGCAAAGGTGGTGGGTTTCTGCTCTTGCCTCACTGCTTCTTCAAATCTATACCCCCCATTCCCTCTCTTTCTCCTCAGTTGAATTATATTCAATTTGCCTTTTCAAACCCATCTCTTCTAACATTGCCATTATCTATCGTCCCCCTGATTCCCCTCTCCTTGACCACTCTTTTGCTTGGCTTCCCTACTTCCTCTCCTCTAATATTCCATCCCTAATTCTTGGGGACTTCAACATTCCCATTAACCTACCCTTGTTCTCAGTAGCCTCAAAACTGATTTCAATGACCTCCTCCCTTGAGCTATCACAGTAGGCTAAGTACCCATGTAGCTGGCAATACCATTGAGCCTATTTTCTCTCATGAATGTACAATCTCTGCAACACTCCATTTCCTCTCTCATATCACCACCTCTTGTCATTTGCTCTCAATAGCCCCTTACCCCATCATCCTCAACCTAACCCCCTTTAACTAAGAAGAAATCTAAATGATATTGACCTCCAGTAGCTATCAGCTAATATTGATTCGCAACTTCTATCCATCTCTACTGTCTCCTGTCCCTCACTGGCTATCTTTTCATATAACACTACCCTCACCTCTTCCCTGGATGCTGAAGCCCTGCTCCATACATGCACCTTGAGGAGAACACGTCCCTAACCATGGCACACTAAATCAACATACTACCTGCAGAGATGCTCCTGTTCTGCTGAACTCTGCTGGAGGAAGTCATGCACCCAGCCTGACTTCCTCCACTACAAATTCATGTTGCGTTAATACAGCACAGCCCTTGCCAAACAGTTATACTTTTCCTCCCTCATTAGCTCATGCTCCCACAATCCCAGGCATCTTTTTAATACCTTTAACTCCCTTCTTTGCCCTTCTGTGGCCATCCCCCAAACTAACCTTACAGCTGATAGTCGCCTATGCACATTCAGATCCACTCGGGAGCTGACGTCGGCAGGGAAGGAGAGGTCACCAGCGCTGAGGGAAGGGGGCTATGAGGGAGGGGGGCTCTCCAAGAGCCTATAGTGCCAGGAGAACAGGTTTAAAGGATCCCTTTAAAGAGTACCTGGCACCTTATCACTCTTCTGAAAAAGACCTTTAGAGTGATTTGTAAAAATTTAGCTATAAGCCTGTGGTAAAACAAATGTAGAGAGGGCCCTGGTTAAAGAAATAGTTTGGGCTCCTTCTAGCACAAAGCTAGATCCTTAACTGTTTTGCAACCCCCAAAATACTTTGCCAGCTAGAAACTTTTGCATCCTGGCAGGCAGGTTGGCGCTACCACTAAGCAAATTAGCCAGTCGTCTAGAGTGCATCAGCTGAGGAGGTGCAATGTGTGAGCTCTGTAACGTATCATCTACCCTGTCTGACACTAGGAGCAACAAAGAACTTCCTGTTAAAGGATACAGAAGAACCTCTACCGTAGTCCGCTTGACCACACTACACAGAGGAGGTAGACAGGCGTGCATGGGAGGAAAAGAGAAAAACATACAAAAGGGCCTGGGGCAGGAGACAATGACAAACAAACAGATGGTATGGGGAAGACACAGAGACACTCAGAGGGAGTGTAAAAGAGGACACAGAGACATTTAGAGTGGCTGGGGAAGGGAACAGTGACACACTCAGATGTGCTGGGGAAGAGGACATTTACGCACACAGAAGGGCTGGGGAAGGGGACAGTGACACAAAGTGGTTGTAGGAAAGAGACACACAGAGGGGATGGGGGAGGGGAAAAATAGACATACAAAGGGGTTTGAGGGGTGCTGACACACATACACTGACACACATACATTCACTGACACACACACACACACACACTCATGACAGACACATGCATTCACACATTCACTGACAGACACACACACACACACATCTTCTTATACACTACCCAATCCACCCAGCCTCCCTACCTCTGGGAGAGCTTGAGTGGATCCTGACTGCTTGCTGGGGCTGCTGGCTGTCTTGCTTGTGCTGGCTCTGCTAACTAGGCAGGCACTCTGTGGAGCGGTGAGGCAACTGAGCTCTTCTTGCTCTGCTCCCTCACGCACCGCTTAGCGATGCCGGGGCCGGAGTGACATCATATTCTAGCTCCCAGCATCACAGAAAGGTCACAATGGAGCAAGAAGAGCTGAGGACAGCGTTCCCCTGCCACCCAGCGAGAATATTAAGTTTAAATCCTCTGAGGCCCTAAGGTGGCCAGCTGGCCAGATCTTGGGCCCCCCAGGGCACGAGGCAAGTAAGGCATTTGCCTGGGAGCTTGGGACAGCGTGTTTTGCCAGCCCCCCTGAAAGTGCTGCTGTAGGTATTTGCCTTGTTTGCCTCACTGTATATACAGCCCTGTACACAAATACATCACATACTGATAGATAGATACACACATACATGTACACACGCACATACTAACACAGATACACATACATACTGACAGAGACACGGCCAAACAAGTATATATACACAGTCATTATTTCCATATTTGCAGCCACCATCCAGTTTCCTGTTTTGGGTGCTGTATGGTGGTTTCCCCTGGGTCTAGTTGAGGCCTGCTGGCTAAAGCTGAAGGAGTCTGAGGCTCCTGGAAGTCTTCTCCTCTCTCTCCCACCTTCTCTCTGCATCTCCCCAGTCCTCTCTGTGCAGCTCTCTGGTAGCTGGGAGGAAGTGACCTTAACTCAGTTCCTCCCAGCACCATCTATCAATGGCTGGTCGCGATGTTAATGGGCCGCTGGCAACCGGCCGGTCCCCTGATCAGAGATCAGAGATGCCCATCGAGTGTCCCTAAGTGTGAGGGACACCCAATAGGCTCCAACAGAGTGCTGACAGTTTTCACTTCCTTCTATTTGGTGTTATTTTCAGCCAAATTGTGCGCGGAACATCAAGGAGTCACTTTCATGCTCCCCGAGTGAACTGAGCAACAACAGTGCATCTGAGAACTGACAGCTACGGAGATTGATGCACACAGTGCAGTTCACAAAAATATGACATAAGCTGTATATTAAATGTATATTAGCTGTATATTATCACCGTATGTCAGTTTACCTAGCAGTTGTAACTATCCTATGTGATGAGCTTAACTGTAGTGGGGGAGGATACACTGATAATCACAAATGTTGTTGGACAAGTGTTTATGGGACAATATTGCTGCTGATTGGTGGAGCCTCTGCTTAGTGAATGATAGTCTGCCTGTAGCTGTAGACAGTCCCTCTCACTGTGCATATGCAGGACTGTGAAGGTAAGTATATGTTCTTTTAATGATTTAAATGTAATTTGCTCATTTTATTGCATTATTGATTTATGCACTGAAAGGGACACTCCACTGACCAAATGCATTTTTAATCACTATTAAATCACTATTTCGTAGATGCACCCCAATAAAACATGCCTACATTTAATTATGAATTTTTTAATTAGGGATATATCTAAAAACAGCTTGCGAAAATTGCAGATCTTCAGTCTATTGCAAGCTGTCCCTTCTTCCCCAGGCCAGACTTACTATGGTTGCCCATTTACAGACTTCCCAATGCAGCTCAATGAGAAATCAGGTGTTCTGGTCAATTGCTGCCTCTTGATTTTAGCCCCATTGAGTTAAACAAACCAGGAAGTAACACAACCAGTTGTTTGGTTTGACAACTAGGGCGGGGTCAATTTCTATAAAAATCTGTACTTTTTGTAAAATAAGAAGGATACACTCTTCACACGTTGAGCAAGCTGAAGTGCTTTAGGGGTCTCAAATGTTTCTGTAAAACAGGAGGCCAATTTGTGCCTACTGTGTCCCTTTAAACCCAGTGACATAATGTTCCAGATATCCCTGACAGGTGCTGGATAGGCTTCTCACATTGATGTAAGCTAGGTGATTACAGTTTAAAATAGAAATGTTATAGAAATCTGAGTGACGGCAGAGAATGTGGGAGTTATGGTTTGTATTACACATGCTAGCTGCTGATGCAAGTTTACTGTATAAAACTGTAACAGTACAGACTGAACTGTCAATATTTGATCTTAATTAATATTTCTCCAATTTCCCCCATGTAGTCATTTCTTCCAAATGGCAGAAGTGCAATTAACACTGCACAGCAGCAGGCTCGAAAACGAATTTAGATGGGTTCGGATTTGTTCAGGTAATTTATATCTTTTTACGCTAAACAGTATCTCGGTCACTTCAAGCAAAATAAATATATATATATAAATGCCAAAAAAAAAAAAACAATTGTTTATTCTGTAAACTGGAAATGGTAGAACACGGTCATGGAAAGAGCCGAACTTTGAAACTGGCTTCGTTGGGCAATTGTTCCCTTTTTGCTGTTTTGTCTTACAATTGCATTCCCTTTCAGCTTGTGTACTAAACATTCAAAGGTGATTTCACATTTTAAGAAAACAATAACCAAACTGAATCCATAGGCGAGTAGGAATATATTTACAATATTTGCAATTCAGCTATTTTGACCTCGGGTATGAAATTCCAGCAACAATTGGCGATTTAGGGATTTATTCACTAAATTCCAAAAATCTAGCAATTTTACTGTACACAGTGTGTCTATTTTAGCCTGAATTGTGCAACTTGTGTTTAATTCATTAAAATTCACTGTTTAGCAAATAAACCGCTGTGTCCATTTAAAGTCACTACAGTAACCTAGTCAATATCGGGTGGAAGTATCTCCATTTGTTCCCAATAAATATATCTGGACAGTTACATTTCTTTTAGTCCCTAGGAAAGTTTAAACTATCTCACCGTGTTGCCCACTAACAACACATGTAACTTTGGTACAGACCTTTTGATACTTCAGTAGTCATTTCTCTATGAAAGAAAAAAACATTACGATGCTTTTATTTCAATATTTATTTCCAGAACAAAATTTTATTCCTGGGCATCTAAAATAGCAAGAAAAGGTATATGGATCCTTTAGAAATGCATTTACGAGTGTGTGCTTCCATCTGGGCATCCATGAGTGCTGATGACTTGTGACATTGTGACAACATCATGGTACCTCAACCTGGTGTACAGTCTTTAGGAGAAATAAACACTGGATCCGGAAGTGGGATGCTATATAGAGCGCCAATTTGGGACATCACCATGAGCATATATAAGGACATTGACAGCAGGATAAGGTATATATACATGAGGAAGACCGTTTAATCAAAACGCATTGTGTGGACTACTTGCTGATTTATTTTATATTTGTTATCTATTTCAATGTTTGCATAGAATACTTTTTATTTTCTTCTTTTTTGTTGTAATACATTTACCTTTTTCCTATCTTCAGACTTAAGTCCTGATCTATACAAGAATACCAGGAGTATGGGAGCAGCAAAGCATCACTGCTACCTAAAAGCCTTTATAGCCAGAGCCTACTATAAGTGGCTCAGGAAAATGTAAGTTGAAACTTGTCACACATAATCTTTATACTGATATATACAGTATTATGATGAGTGTTTTTGTTGTCTTTCTAGATCTATTGTGAATACGTCTTCTCTTGTATAGTCGATCCAGTAACTAAGTATAAGCTCTTCTATATCCATTTATTATATCTACGTTTTTGATTGTGCCCTCTATCGCTTATTTTGTGCCTGTCTGGCCCTAAAACAGCACACCAGAATGAAGACAAACGTCCAGGAGCATATGTAAGGAACCCTATTTGTAAAGTATTCTCTCAGAGTTCAGATGATGAATTCTACTATACTAATATACTTGGATTTTTAAAAATAAATTCTCATTTTGTTTTAGAACTCTGAGATTTAAGTTTTACATAGTAATTTTCCTGTCAATAGGTGAAAATGCACCTTTCACATCACATGCATTTTGTGTAGGAGAGATAGAGGTTGAATTTCCAATTAAACCACTTAGAGTTACTTAATAGCCTCCTGCTTCACCTTACTTAAAGTTAAGTGGTTTCTTTTAATAGCCATTGACTTGGGAATTAAATTATAACAGTTAGTGATTGTACCTACTAAGGGATGGTAGGTTACTCTACCATCTCATTAATTTACTACAAACAGACAAAGAGAAAATATATAACTACACAGCTCTGTGAATCTATTGTGCAGCAAATAATAAAAAAAAACAAGCACATATATGCAATATAATACAGTGTACCTTGACACACAGATACACTCACAGGCACATACACACACACTCAGATACACACTGACATACATTCAGAAACACACACTGGCATATAAACACACACTCAGATACACACACAGTAACACACACTCAGACACACACACTGGCACATACACACAAACTCAGATACACACTAATACACACACTCAGATACACACTGGCACATTCACACATACTCAGATACACACTGACACACACACACTCAGATATACACACAGACACATACACACACACACTTAGATATACACACAGGCACACAGTCATACAATTAAAGAGCCACGGCACCCGACAAAGCCCCTGTTTAACAAATATTATTGGGTGGCCCCGAATTATAAACAATATCTGGGAAAACATTATATACAAAATCACCTTGTTGTTTCAGATTGTGTGTGTGATTTACTGGATATTGTCTATGGTTTGTGAGTGTTAGGGAGTTGCATTAAAATGACTTGAGATGTCTGGAAGTTGCTCTCCTACTTTACAAGTCTAGCATGATAACAATGCACAGATCAGGAAATAATAAGCCATCGGGATGCTCTGATGATTTTCGATGGAACTTTTCAAAATTCCTGGTTTTATTCCATAAATCTCTACTCTTTTGCACTTCAGTTATCAGTTTTTATTCTGATGTTAACTGAAACATTCACCAAGAGAAACATTTATTGTGCTTCCTAATCACATGAAGTGTCCTATTGGGGAAACACTGCATTTGGGATGGACATAAATAGAGGATAGAACTTCCCATACCAGATATAGTATCCAACAAGATCGGCTTATTTTCAAAATGATGAGGGACAGAATAGGCAGGTGTAGGATGGAGAATGCTGCAAATCGTAAAACCAAAAAATGACAACACTGATCTTACTGATCTGATAGCTTAAGGTGTGGGATTATCAGATACACCATGTTTTCTGTATTAAGATGGCCAGTAAAATTAAAATGTAGCATCACGTGCTTCTGAAATGAATTAATATTTTGTACAATGTACATGCACCATCATTTCAAAGCACCACCACTGAGCATGTTATAAAGTGAGATGTGTTCAGGAAAATACGGTGGGTCTGGCAACACTTCAAAAGTGACATTATTGTGTGAAAATTAATAAAGAGGTATGAATTTTGCTACGGTCCACCCAAATAAGGAGACAAAATGGATATGCAGACCCTATAAGGAGATTTTAGGATATCCATGTTACAATCCTGTAAATGTATGGTGCTTGTCTTAGCATGTCAGAGCATTGGTAATAAATAAAATAATGTTATGCTGCAGGATACTATTATTAACTATAAGTAAAAAGTATGTCTGCAAGCTTACATTTACTTATATGTTGTTTTTCTCATGTCCTGCAGGCACGTCCTTATATTTAGTGACAATACCCTGCAGGCATAATGTCATGTAATGGGGGCTCTGTGTACTTTAGAAAAATACTTAATTTCAGCTGTATGTTTTACATGGGAGTATTGTACACCCTATTGATGTCTAAATGCCACCTGGTTACTGTGAGACATGTAGGTGACTTATAGGCACATCATGCCACGTAGGGGGACGATGAGTGATATGTCCTTGTGCTGTATGGCATGTGGGTACAATGTGTGATTCAGTGACAAGCACCAAGCTTTGGTAGTCCTTGCTTTGAAATTTGTGTTATGGTTATTTTCATTAAAAGAGGAACTGTCTGTTTCTCTGGAATTTACACCATTAAATAAATTACTGAAACTCTATTAAAACGTGTGATTTTTTTTTTGATTTTTTTTAACGAAATGCTGTCTTCTTTTAAATGTGTATGTAAGATTTAGCAAATTACTTCATAATCAAGTTCAGACTAGGCAAAGCCAGGGTAAACGTTGCAAATGGAAAGGATAACCTTGGTTACATTTACAAAATAAGACAGATGAGTAATATTGCTAGGGGAAAAAAAGACAGTCACAATTTGAATGTTTATTTTCTTAGTTCTTTAAACAAGCAAGTAAATTGTAACTACTGCTTACCTGTTGCGTAAAACCTGCAAAACTGTTGGAAAGACACACAGTAGATGCATCCAATAGGTGAACCAAACAACAGAAACAAAATGGAACAGGGAAATAAAATGGCGTAAGAGATACAGAAGCATTATTTTGGCACAAATAAGGGGAGAAATAGGAGCGAGTAAGAAAAGTGCTAGTCAAAAAACAAAACAGCCTAATGAGTGTACACTACATTTCTAATACATAGCCCATCAATAAATATAAGTATTAAATATATAATATAAATATTTAAATTATACTTTTCTCTGTATGCTACTCTGACTGCCGAGTGCAAAGGACAGAGTTTATAATAATGATTGACAGAGAGCTATGATGGATTTGCATAGTTGCAGGATAAGAAGCGGAGTAGATATCTACATTGACTTTCATATTTCACTCTTTACAAACCACTTACCCGTATATTTAATTAATAAGGGATAAACACAGTATTAAAATCCTGGGAAGTAACATTTCCCTTTTAAAAGTACCTTTTCCAAAAACAAATGCAATTCAAATCTTGAAATACTTTTTTTTATTGGATTAACATAATTTGTTAATGACAAGCTTCCAGGATCACCTCCCTTTCTCAAGTCTAAAGTATTTCTTAGCAAAAACGACACATAGAATTCAAAATTGAGTTGTGGTTAAAATGTGGGGGGGCGAAGGAGGAATGTGTATCATGCCATATGATTTATTTAAAGCTTTATGCTCTTAGGCGTTGTGCCCAGGTGGGATGTGTGTGTTATTCCATGTGTGTGGCCAAATGGGGTGATGTTTTCAGGGTTCAAAGGTGGTCCTGGGCGTGTGTCGGTTGTGGCGGTAGTTGGTAGGGATAGATCAAGTTTCTTGAGAAAAGTCACTGTGTCTTCCATGGAGGTGAGGGTGTGCGTTGACCCAGCGTGGGTTGTTGTCAGGGTGATGTTTCTTCCCCATTTGTATGCCATACCGGCTGCTCACAGTTGAGAAGTGACTGGGGTGTAGGATTTCCGCCACAATAACGTGGCTCTGGTGAGGTCTTGGAAGTATGTGAGAGTAGAGTCCTCAAATGTGAGAGGTGTTTTGCCTTTCAGGGCAGTCATTATTTCAATCTTGTCCTGTACATTGTTGCATCGGAGTATAGCATCTCTGATCTTATTTGGCTGTGTGTGGATGGTATTAGAAATCCCATCTATCGTTAATTTCTTTGTCACTGTGTGGGGAAGATGGTGGTTAGTAGGCGCCGGATGTAATGCGGTTACTCCTCCGCCATTACAGTATTGGGAACGTCATGTATTTTAATGTGTGTGCGGCGTTGGTGGTCTTCCATTGCCGTTAGTTTGACTGTCATGGCCCTGTGTTAGGTCTGGAGTTGGTGCACTGAGTCACTTAGGGTGGCGAGGTTTGTGTGTATGTCAGCAATGTCCTCTTCAGAGGCCCTTACCCGCACTGTGACGGCTTGCACTTCAGTTTTAAGGAGCTCGGAGTCAGCTGCTAAAGGTTTATGGATGTCCGCCAATAGAACCTGCAGGTCACGTTTTGTAGTGGGAGCTGAGTCGTCCGAGGGGTCTGCTTGTGTTGTGTGCTGGGAGTCCTGCATTGTCTCCAGTTCCTCGCGACCCTGTGTAGGGGCTTGGTTGGGTACAGGCGAGTTAGCCGCAGGTGCTGGCTTGGCTGTGCCAGCCTCTGCCTGATAGCCCCTATGTCCCTGCTGTCAGCGGTGGCATTGGGCTTTTGCAATCGGTGCTGGCCTGTGTTCCTAGGTTGGCGTTGGTGTGAGAGGTGAGGTAACCCCGTCTCCCTCCACAATCGGTCCGCTGAGGAACTCTTCGAGGGCCCGAAGTCTCGGTGTGAGGTAGGCCGCAGATTTGCACTGCTGCTTGGGCTGTTTCTGGGTGGCAAAGAAAGGCATCTAAATGTGCAGCCGGTGTTGTATAGTCAGGCTAGATGGGTTATGGAGCTGTTGTCAGATTTTGTTTTGCTAGCATACAGCGGATTATTAATTTTTTTTGAGGAGCTGTGAGTAATGGTGTCTGTTCAGGTTTGTTGGCTAGCTCCGCCCCAATTCATGCATTCTTAATCTGTGTAATTATAAAAAAAATTCTCTCCCCCTTCTAGCACCTTCCTCTGTACTGTTTACTTGTTTTTTGTTTAGTTTTACTTTCTCCCCGCTTCACTCTGTGTTCTTTACACAAGATATTTACTACACTCTGCGAAAATGGTGTCTATTTTCATGTCGTTTCAACCCCTGTATCACAACTCAATTTTGAATTCTGTGTTGTTTTTGCTCAGAAATGCTTTAGACTTGAAAAAGGGAGATTCTCCCGAAAGCTTGTCATTCCAAAATTCTGTTAGTTCCATATAAAAGTATTAAAAGATATGAATTTCATCTGTTATTTTATAGTGACACTATAGGCACCCAGACCACTTCAGCTCATTGAAGCGGTCTGGGTGCTGTGTCCTAGGCCCTTTAATCCTGCAATTGTAAATACTGCAATTTTTGAGAAACTGCAATAATTTCATTAGAGCGTTAACTCCTTGCCTACCAGACAGCCCCTAAAGGGACTTCCAGGGGGTTAGACGACTTTTGGTAGCCGAACTGATGATGGACGTCCTCACACCATGCATTATGACATCCAGCGTCACCAAAAACTCAATGAAAGCATTATACAATGCTTTCCTATGGTGAAGTTCTATAGCAAGCGCAGCGTCCACTGAGTGTGCTTTATATTGGCATCAAGAATCATGGAGATGTTGAGGACACCGCATCAGCATTTTATTTATTTTTATTTTTTTAAATGTATTTTGTATTTATTTTATTCCGGAGGCGTGAGTATGAGGTATTTGATCAGGCAAATGTACAACAGATATGTATGAAATAATCTGTTAAAGAAAACTAGCTACCTATTATTGTTTTCTATTTTGGCGACATTGGAGACAGTACAGATTATGATAATGTGAATTGTTGTTATTGATATCGTTTGATGCAAACAGAAAAAAATAATCAAAATGAAAGATGTGATTGTATAGATCAAATGGTTACATAGAGAGTCATGTAAATAGCACTTTACATAAACGGTAAACTGTTTTGCTTTTTAAAACGTCCCATCATTAATTGTCTGACGCCAGCTCTGTTATCAAGTAACTTTATGCTGTTAAAATAAAATTAACTTTCTCAGAGCAGTGGTAATGAGTAAAGATTACAACTGCAATTTGAGGGAATGAGGAATTTGCAACAGTAGCTGTTATAATGTCTCTCTCTGACACAATCACTGCACAAGCATCATTCCTGAATCTGTGAGTAGGTGTTTGATTCATTATGTCTGCATACTCATTCATTCTGAAACCATGCAAGGAATTAACCCCTTACTGGTCTGATAGAGTCAAACTACATGTCAAATAGTAGTGCAGGCAATACATTTTAAAAAAAAAGGCAGAATTAGTAGTAGGTTACCATGTTCTAATAATTTAAATAATCTCCATATTAATATTAATTCCTATTTCCAATTTATTGTGCATTTATCTGATTAAAAACACAACATTCACATACGATAAAACAGGGATTCATATTATTTAAACCCACCTAGTCTTCACAATACATATCTAGTGCTTGACTATATTAAATGATTACTAATAAAAAAGGAAAATAGTGGGCTTTATTCGCTAAATAGTAAATTGACAAGTGACTAAATAACATAGTTTGCCTATTTTTTTAACTTAATTGTAAGTTTGAAATATGCTGTTTTGGATTATATCATTATTTCCTTGACAACTCACCAAATTCCACTAATTAAGAGTTTATTATCTATCTAAATATTAAATATTAGCGAAATGAAAAATCTAAATGCAAAATCTAGGTGAAAATGTCTAATTCAGACCAAAAATCTCAATTTTAGCAACAGTCACAGCGTCGCTATTTTGGCCAGAATGTTTCAGGTTCGGTTTTCAGTTCTGTTTAGTGAAGAACCCCAAATGAGTGTAAACGACATTAAATATGTTACTTTACACAAAAACTCTTAATGGGTTTCTCCAACCAAAAAACAGTGTTGTCATAAAACTCTGATTATAATAAGAGTAACCTTTGCTGTACTGGTCATAGCAGTTCCTTTGTGTCACAGGTAATTAGAGGATCACTATAGTGTGAGGAAAACAAACTTGTTTTTCTGACACTATATAGCCTTTAGGTCCCGTCCCCCCCACCCTCAGGGTCCCGCTCCCGTTGGGCTGAAGGGGCTAAACCCCCTTCAGCCACTTACCTTAATCCAGCGCCAGGCTCCCTCGGCGCTGGTGACTTCTCCTCCCACTCCGACGTCCGCTTCCGAGTGGAGCGGAATGCACATACGCGTCCACAGCTGCGCACGCATTACAAACGCCCATAGGAAATCATTTCTTAATGCTCTCCTATGGACGTTCTGCACGCTGAATGCGATTTTCGCATTCAGCATCGCAGAAGAGCCTCTAGCGGCAATGTAAATATAGCAGTTTCTCTGAAGGGTTAAAACCTGAGCTGAAGTGGTCTGGGTGACTATAGGTTAATAGGTTTCACTTCTGTAGCACATGAATCCTGTATACAACAAGGCGTTATTTTCAAATGCAGCCCAGAGAATTAGGCATTTTAAAGTGCGGCAAAAGAGTGACTATCTGTAAAACTGAAGATGTATTATAATATTTAAGGCTTATAAGAACTCTATAGTGTCAGGTATACAAAACGTATTCCTGACACTATAGTGCTGGAATACATATTTAGCTCCCCGTCCCCCTCTCTCTGGAAATAAAGCATTTTTAACTTACCTTTTCTCCACCTGCGCACTGGTCTCGCCGAGACTGTCCCTGAACATTCCCACCTCCATGGCTGAAATTATCAATCTTGATGTTCTCAGCCAATCCAATGCTTTCCCATAAGCATTGTTAGGCTATTGCGCATGCACGGCAAACCGACCTAGTGTGCCAATCAGCATCTCCCCATATAGATGCATTGAATCAATGCATCGCTATGGGGAATGTTCGGCGTCTCCATGCAGAGACGACATCTGAGCGACTAGAGGTGTTTCTAGGCAGTAAAGTAAAAAGTGCCTTTTCTCTATACTTTTGTTCAAGTGACATTGTGGCTCGATCTTTACACCTAATAATAACGTTATTCTGATTAATCTGCATATTACATCATATGATATAGAATTTCAGGGTTTTCTGGATATTTTTTTTATTATTATTTAAAGTATTTCTAAATGGCAAGTCTGATGCAAAAATACAAAAATAGACAAACTGTGACTGTGGTTGACTTGGAGATTTTTTATGATCAGCTATTGCCTCGGTTTATTCCTTATGAATATAATACCTATTTTAGATAATTACCAAAATTAAACTACAGGATGTAGTGACAGACTCTGATAAGGCTTATCAATGGCAAATTTCACCTGCAATTTTTGCCCCCTAAGTCTCCCTTAGTTAAAATGGTAAACTAGACGTGGACCTCGTGCTCACTGTGCCCAGAGTGGTATTATATACCCATCGCTGACGAGGCCCAAAGAACACTGAAACAATTGTCCAGGGTTGCTGTATCTCTCGTGCAGAACGAACTTGTTAAATTGAATGGGTAAGATCAGTCTGATATGCGAATGGTAAGTTTTTTTTCCGAGCTTTTACCTGTTATTATATTCTCTTTACAATAATTTTCCTGTCCATAATGGCAGATATATTTAAAGGGGACAGCACATAAAGACAATTTGACTGGCTTATTAGCTTATATCCTAATGTGTATGTTTATTTATTATAGTAAAGTTTGTTCTTACTTTTTTCTTATACGTATTGAAAGCATTTTTAAAACTAACTTGTATAATGGATTTGTTTACATATTTGAGAAATAATTTCAGAATATGTTCATGAATCGCAATTGGGGGGGGGGGGATTCATTTAAAATGAACTTAAAGTGCCTATAGCATTTATTGTAGCAGATCTAAATCCTCCTGATTTTTTTAATTTCTGGAACAAATCTGATTATTGCTACCCTGACTAAATCACAATAGATTGGTAACCTGAAATATAGTGATCCGAACCAATTGTCCCTCAGCCCCTGGCATAGCAGGCTGTCACGTTATATTTTGTGCTAATACCTATGTAGAGATATTGCAGGGTTATTATTTCATATAACCCTACACTTCTCCTCAATAAATCCCCTCAAATACAGCAATTAAGAGGTCCATATCTGCAGTGGCATGGTTACCTAAGGGAAATAAGGGGAACATTGTTATGTGGGGCAAATTGGCACATCTGCTAAATACATTTTTCTGCTTTTTGCAAGCGAGCCTACTGATCTCTGCAATATTTGCCCACTGACTGCACAGTTAGTTGGAAAATTGCTAACATTAAATTTTAATCAAACTATGTGAATTTAACAATCTAAATTAATAATATACACATAATAGCCTAATTAAATGATTTAATTATTGGGTATATGGGACTGCATGTGGATGTATCCCTTTCTTCTAAGGATTTAGCTAGCAAAGTGGTGCTAATGACTGCCTTTTGTAATGATAGCTTCTATTGGAATTAGCAGCTGTCTTTGTGCAAATTCGGCTGGACAGAATTTATAGGCGGGTGGCTGCCAATTCTGTCACTGTATTTGAACATTCATTTGTTTCTTATTTTCATCATTTGGGTCTGGGTTTCAGCCATTTGGTTGCACCCACTCTGATATCCAGTCTACATTCAAGGCAATTTGGAGTCTGTGTTGCAATTCAGGTATTGGTAAATCTTGTGAACAACATAGTTTGAATTCACCAGATTATTTTTGATCATCTGGACCAGCTAGACTTTGTTTTCAGTGAAAAGTCCTTTATGAGCATACACTGATCAGCTACAACATTAAAATCACTGACAGGGGAAGTTAATAACTTGATTATATTTTTTTTATTTTTTGATTGTAACTGATTATATCATTACAATGGCACCTGTCTAGGTTTGATGAGGGCTTAATATATTAGGCAGACAGTGGATAGTCAGTTCTTAAATTTCATGTGTTAGAAGCAGGAAAAATGGACAAGCAAAATATCTGTTTGACTTTGACATTGGTCAAATAGTGATGGCTAGATGACTGTGTCAGAGCATCTCCAAAATGGTAAGTCTCGTGGGGTGTTCCTGGTATGCAGTGGTTAGTACCTATTAAAGTGGTGCAAGGAAGGACAACCAGTGAATTGGTGCCAGTGTGATGGGCATGTGGGGAGTGAAGACTAGTCAGACTGGTCTGATCACACAAAAGAGTTACTGTAGCTCAAATTGAAAAAACACATAATTCTGGCCATTATAGAAAAGTGTCAGAACAGTTAATTGGAGTTTTATGCATATGTGGCTGCATCAGGTGGATGGCCAGATACACTATAGAAAGATGGCAGGCTGGTGGAGGCAGTGTTATGCTCTAGGTCAGTGTTTCCCAACCCAGTCCTCAAGGCACACCTACCAGTCCAGGATTTAGGGATTACAGGGTGTGTCTAAGGTGTTTTTACAAAGAAGAAAAAAAAACACCTTAGACACAACTGGGTAATCCCTAAATCCTGGACTGGTAGGTGTGCCTTGAGGACTGGGTTGGGAAACACTGCTCTAGGTAACGTTTTGTTAGGAAACCTTGTATCCCGACATTCATGTGGATGCCCCTTTGACATGTACCACCTACCTAGAGAGTTTGGCACATTACATATACCCCTTCAAGGCAATAGTGTTCCCTGATAGCAGTGGCCTCTTTCAGCAGGATAATGCAGTCTGTCACACTGCAAAAATTGTTCAGGAATTGTTTGAGGTACCTGGCAAAGAGAGCGCAAGATCTCAATCCAATTGAACATCTGTGACATGTGCTGGAGCAACAAATCCAATCCGTGGAGGCCCCACCTCGGAACTTGTAAGACCTGAAGGATCTGCTGCTAATGTGTTACTGCCAGGAAACATTGAGAGGTCCAGTGGAGACCATGTCTTAATGCATCAGAGCTGTTTTGGCAGCACAAGGGGGGACTACATAATATTAGGCAGGTAGTTTTAATGTTGTGGCTGATCAGTGTATATGGTTTTGAGAGGAATTCAGCATGGTAAGGCACTGGGGAAATATGTTAAATATGTTAATAGAAATATGTTAGATAAATGTGGCTGTCCACTTGGGAACTAGTCTTTGAAGAGAGACAATGCAGAGTGCTCTAGAAATAAAACAATCCAAACAAGACAGTGGAGGGATGACTTCAATGATGAAAGGGAGAATACACTGAAGGGAAGGTTGGGGGGCACACAAATTACATTAGAGTGAAGAAGACCACACAGTTAAGAGGGGTGATTAACCACTAATGGAAAGGTAAAGCCAATAGGAAATAAAAGGGGGAAGGGAAGACATGTCACAAAGGGACTGGTGTGGAAATCCATGAAGAGGACATGGACTAAAAGAGGGACAGAAGATGAGCAAGGAAACAGCAAAAATATATAAATAAAAGAGCTGAGATGCAAGGGATATCCATATCTACAATGTCTATATAACGATAGTAGCTATTCTGTAATGTGAGGCCCCTTATACCTGTGCAGGCATTGTTTCATATTTCTTAACAAATGACGCTGAAATAACATTAATAATAATAATACTGGCAAATTATACATGCTAAGGTTGTTAATGTAAAGCACTATTATTATTATTATTATTATTAGCAATCATATAGCGCCAACACAATTTACAACACCTTACAATTAATGGAAGGGGATATTTAGAGGTGAAACAAGGTCCTGTTCAAATGAGCTTACAATCGACCATAATCACTATAGACTGTAGGCACTGATATGCATGGCCAGCTCATTGGCTAAGAGAGTTAGGCCCTTTGACTATTTACACTTTGCGATCAGCATGGCACTTGGCACCATAAGCACTAGAGCAGGCTGTAGTGGTTATGGTGCTAGTAAGGTTCCTTTAACTTTATTTTGACTGTAATTCCTTTGATTCTAGTATGATTCATACTGTTGTTTATTTTGTTATGATTGTTCCCTATTAATTTATCATGTGACTGTTTATTAGTTTGAAATCTCCAGCTGGGTCAGCATGTTGCATAGATGCAAACATCATAAGACCTGACTCACGGATGTTGTTGTCTCCATCTTGTATTTTTTTGTTTGTTTTTTGTTTTTTTAAGTTGCTCTGCTTTGCCCATTAACTCATGTAGAACTCATGCATACTAGCCCATTTTTATTTTACTTTAATTTCCAGCTCCTTGTCCAGTTTATCTTCAGTGTTCTCTTTTCAAATACTGCCAGCAGGGGTGTCTACAGAAAATTTTCAGGGGGGAGAAATAAAATAACATTGAAGGTGAAGACTTTTGCCCTCTGTTGCCCTATGCTGCAGATGCCCTTGACTGTTAAAAACAATCAGATTTTGTACTGTATTTACATTATATTGGCACAGCCAGAGAATATTCCAAGCACGGCATTTTCCGTTGCTTGTACCCAAGGCACCGTGGGGCAGCAGAATAGCCGGAACTTGCAGAGGAGTTCTTTTTTTTTTTTTTTAACCCAATGAACACTGAAATAGTTTTAGAACATAGAAAACATTTGGTGGGTGGCACACATTGTGAAAAAATACCAACTATGAGTATAACACGTATAGGATGGTATAAATACCCTTATGTATATTCTTTATCAGATATAGCTGTAAAAATGGTGGCTGACATAGGGTGATATAGTTTGATCAATATATAAAGTGCAAATGCAGGATATGTGCAAATATCTCACTCACATTTTACAGAGCCTGTGAAACACTGAAATATTTTTATTAGGATGAAGGAACAAGAAATGATCACTTCTCGGGCAGCGACACTTCCTTTTTAAAAGGATTAGGAAAGTATTTGCTGTTCACAGCAATAAACCATTAACATGGAAAGAGAAAGCAGTGAAAGTGAGCATACAACTGCTTTCCAGGGGGGATAAGGAGTGCGACATCTGAGCCCACCACCCAAAAAGGTGAAACCCTTATATCGCCAGGCTCCAACACTGTCAGGATTATTCACTAAGATTTGAAATGTCAGGAATTAACCAGGGATATTTCAATTTCAAAGTTTAATTCAAAATAGTTGAGTTTAAGAAATTTATGCAATTTGGTTTTGGCCTAAAACGAGTGTAGTGTAATGTAAGGGTTAATGATTAGTTTCAGTGTAAGGATTAATGATTAGAGACAGTGTAAGGGTTAATTTTTAATTAGAGTGTAGTATAGGGGTTAATGTGTACAATAGTATAATGTAGGGGTTAAGGGAAGGTCTTTCCTGTGCCATTGCTGTTTACAATTAGCACAAGTTAATGCCCCAGGGTAGCATCTATAAAAATGGGAGCAGGTGCCACTAAGGAATATAACTCCCACTATTCTCAGGCAGACCTGGGACGTACACGATTAGGGCCTGACTCTCTGACATGAAAACAATAGCATAAATGTCGTCACCATCCTCACAATATAGGATTCTGAAACATGAACTACCAGTTGAAATAACAGGCAGACCATGTAATCCTTCAGTCCCCAATTACCACTTTTCTAGATTGTTGGTAATGTATTCAATGTATAACAGTCGTCTTCAGTAGGATAATGTGTTCTAAATGATTTACCCAATTACACAGATGACAAATAATTAGATTATTGTCTGTCTGCAGATGGCCATCAATAACATTCATTATAATATGTCTAACTCCAGCGACTTGGAATGTTGGGAGAACTGAGGACGGTAAAAGTTCAATAAAATCACACTCTAAGGACACACTTAAAGTGCAATACATCAGATAATTATTGTGGGGTGAGTGTGTGTGTATATATATGTTTAGATATATTGTTTTACTCCATAGGTCCAGCCTTTCTAGCTTTCCTCCAGTCTACATTAATTGCGCCAAACATTATACTATGACTTAGAGTTATGGGAGTTGTAATTCAGCTGACAATTGAACTACAGCTCTTAAGCTTGCCTTGTGCTCGTAAACCAGTAAATAAGGAATAAGCTCAGCAACACTGTAGCACCTAGGTGTTGAATAGGTAGATCCCTAGATGTTGTAGAACTACAACTTCCATGATGCTTTGCGTGCCTCTAGAATGACAAAGCATCATGGAATCTGTAGTTTTAAAACATCTGGAGATCTACCTTTAGGCACCCCTCATGATTTGGTGAGGGCTTAATGCACAAACTGCACTAGTTCCACAGGAACATTATATTTGAGTTTATTCTTAATTTTAATTGCTTTTACACTTTAACGCTCTGTCTTCGTCTCTTGTTTCCATAACTCTGTATAATGGGTTAAAATTAAATATCGGTGACCACGCTGAACACATTTAAGCATAACTGGGGCCCTGCTCTAGCAAGCTTGAAGTCAAAAATAATATTAACAGTATTCATATTGACTTAATTTTTTTTAATCAGACTATGGTAAAAACATGACTAGGTAGTAACCACAAACCTAAAAGGGAGGATGCGATGAGGGTGGAGCTGTCTGAATCACAGATCAGTTAAAAAAACCAAAAATAAATAACCTACAGCGTCTGTATAGAAGTTTGAGAAGAATAGCTTTGTGAAGTTGCCACTAGATTTGATTAATTGTAATATGTGGAATGTTTTAATAAGGTGCATTGTTTTGTGGAGTGATATTAAAATGTCTGTAAAGCGCCATATAAAAGCACAAAAACATGGGCAGACTGGGGAGAAGACCCATTATTGCATTTTGCAGCTAGTATCTGTGTCACAATATGCCCATTTACAATTGTAAAGTACTGTGGAATAGGTTGGAGCTATGTAAATGGCAATAATATTAATAATAGGCTCTGGTAAAAAATAAGCTTATTTTCACAGGTTTTAAGGGATTTATAATGTTATAAATAAAGATGTAGAATTTTTCATGACTATGTGTGATTTGTATATTTATGTCCCAATATTTGTAATATTCAGCACAGCACATTTTTTTTATTTTTTTTTTTGGTTATCAGGTTAACTGCTTCCATGTGGAGACACATTCGAAAATTGTGCACCTTGGGTACACGTTTGGCTTGGCTAAAATAATCTTTTAATATTATTGGAATTTATACAGCACCAACATATTTAGCAGCGCTGTACAATGTTAACGTGAGGATTTAACTGCAAATAAGTGGCAAACTATTTCAAACGTTAACAGGAAACAAGAGTCATCTCTGCTTGAACAAGCTTGTACTCGAGAGGAGCAGTGGCTGATGAACAAAATAATCACTGGAGGCTTGAAAATCATTTAGAGCAGAAAACCTTGTAGGCAACTCACTGATATTGGGGTGCCGCAGTTGGCATAACACTTCTATTGATTCACGTATATGAGGTTTAGGAGAGCATGGTCCTCTATTTTGCTGTTTATGGAATTTCGGATGTGAGAAGTTGCATGAAACGGGCTCCCTGGCGAGTAAAATTACAGAGGAAATCAAATCATCACAGAAGATGTCGCATATGACCCCCACCCCGTGACCAGTTGACCTCATTTGGCAGTATGTGAATTCCGGGCAGAATTAGTCATGTCTCTTCTAAAGCAGGCTTCTGAAACTCTGCCCCACCCCTGTCTTACCAAACTACAACACCCATGGTTCTCTGATCATCTATTGCATTCAAAGATTTCTGGGAGTTGTAGGCCATCAACATCTGGACTGCCCAGTTTGAAATCGTTGTTCTAGTCATGGGGAATTCGCAGCTGTCTAGGGAAATATGACCAGGGTGAAACTATTGGTGTCTATTGAGAAAAACTTAAACAATGTAAAACAATGTGACTCACTTCCTGTCCCTATAGATACAATGTTACAGATGACCATAGAATAATGAAATCTGTGCTGTCCTGCTATCTAATGCAGTAAAGGTACCCTACTGCCCAACTACAATAAAAAAAATCTATAAAAAAATAAATAAAGTTAAAAAAATCACTGTTTTGTAGTTGTATCCCCATGAAAGCATGCATACATTTAGCTATGCATTTTTTTCCCATTAGGAGTATATCTAATAACACATAAAGCATTTCAACAAGCTAAAGTGTCCCTTTAAACTAATTCATCAAATGCATTACAGAGAAGGTAGTCGATGTATAGAATAGCCTTCCAGCTGAAGTGGTAGAGGTTAACACAGTAAAGGAGTTTAACCCCTTAAGGACCAAACTTCTGGAATAAAAGGGAATCATGACATGTCACACATGTCATGTGTCCTTAAGGGGTTAAGCATGCATGGGATACGCATAAGGCTATCCTAGCTATAAGATAAGGCGAGGGACTAATGAAAGTATTTAGAAAATTGGGCAGACTAGATGGGCTGAATGGTTCTTATCTGCCGTCACATTCTGTTTCTATGTTTCTATAGCTGGATCTCAAATGACTGCAAAAAACTACACATCCTGTGAACTATGTCATTGGTGGGGTGGGAATCTTCTTGAATTTTGGTTCTCGGGACACAAATTAAGCAGGTGTAAATTGTGCTTTGAAAATGCATAACTCCTGATTCAGTAGCTGTCTACAAGTAAATGGTCATCTTTGCACTTGGTGTTGGAATCCTGATGTTAAGAAAAATGTTCAAAAGAATTCAGACCCTAAGCATAAAGTATCATTTCAATTTCACTCAAACAGTACTTGTCATTTTAAACTCAATTTTAATTGAAATATATTAAGTGTGCAATAAAAAAATAAAAATAAAAACACTTTCTTTAATTTTGTCAAGTACAGAATCCACTGTTAAAATGTTTGGTTTTCTGGTCTCGTGTTAAATAGGAAGATCGGAACAAATGTTATTTAAATTGTTTTACAAATTTTTGTACTATATAAAAAAGTTTTATATTGTGTATCACAACAACATGTTGCATTTGTTACAGAATTAATTGAGTCATTTTTTTCCCATGCAGACTGCAAATTAGAATATTGTAAAAACCAGCTGCATGTTATTCTGAAAATGTGTTAATGTTCCTTTTAAAGCTAAATGACTCAAAGAAAAAAAAGAAAAAAAAAAAGATCCTTGGGAAAGAAGAGAGGCATGCTTTTCCCAAGTGTACGCACGCAGCTGCAGTTTAAAAGGCATTATTTATATCTTAAATAATCAAATAGTTCAGCCATGAGACAGGATATGCAAAAAAGCAGTGTGTTGCATATTCAACTGTAACCCTGTATACATGTTAGTATTTGATAGGCCCTTGATTGTCTAAGTCTAGAGCTTCATTTCCTGGTTAGGGAGGGTGTAGAGTGAAAACTCCTTTCTGAGGCTGCCTTAAAGGGAGACTAGCAAAAAAAGAAGGAGGAAAAAAAAAAAAGAAAAAGACTCATACAGACACACAGGGATTGAGGTATCAGAGGAATTCGGTAAACAGTCTGACAAGCCGTGTAAAGGACAGAGTGGTGTGACTGTGTACAAATGACATTGTGTCACACAGAAATTTTTAAGAAGCCCGCGTAGAGACAGTGTACGTAAGGGAGGGGACAAACCTCTGTCTCCAATTCTTGTTAAAGGGATAATTAGTCTATCTCTTCACTGCAACAACCCCCCTAGGAAGATTAAGTACTGGGAAGCGTGGATTATTCTTGGGTGATTTGTGTAAAAATATGGAGAACCAACAGCCAGCAGGAGCATCTGCAGGATGGGAGGACGATACCCCAGGGAAGAACCCCGAACTCCCCAGCAGCAGGAATTCAAAGCGAAAAGCCACCGAGCCTGACGAAAGCAAAAACAAGCCCAAGCTGGTGAGTCAAAGCGATTGTCCTTGTACACTCCTGCCCACCTGTGTGAAAGGGGGTGAGCTGAGGGAGGAGGGCATGGTTAATGGTGGATCCCCAAGCCCACAGAGGCACCCCTCCCTTTCTCTTTTACAGAGGATGACACTGTCTGCTGGATGATGTGACTGTGTTTATTCTCTCATCTCTCTTCTCTGCCTTCTCTTCCTAGGTGATGCTGGGAGAGGGGAGGAGATGTCTGTCCAACCGTAGGGAAGGAGGGGTGTTTGGGAGATTGTGCAGAAGGAGGAGGGGGGGGAGTGACATTGAAAGAGAATATTGCTGTGTCCTGGGCAGGCTGATAATCTCAGTTATTGTAACACAACTGAAGAAAAAGACACGGTTGATGATGTGTCATTTGTAGTTGCATTGTGAAGTGCACAGGCAGCAACAGTCATTAATTACATACATGCTCATTAAATATCGCACTGCAAAACCTCACAACTAGGGATTGGCTGAGAGTTCTCAGGCAGTTCCTGTTGTCAGCAGGTGTTGGTAACTGAGAAGCAGAACTCTGGTATTTGCTGCAACATTCTGTCTGTCTACCATTGTAGTCTGAGTGGGCAAAGCATTCCTTTCAATCATAACAGTGTACAGCGCTGCAACATATGTTGGTGCTATATAAATGCCAATAATAATCTTAATGTTATATGGTAATTAATGGGTAAAACAGGCAGTGTAAACATATTGTACATTGTACAGCACTACGGAATCTGATTGTGCTATATAAATAATAAAATAATAATAATAAAAATATGTTGACCGTTTACTCATATTGCTAATTTACTCATATTGCTAATTTACTCAAGGAGTGCTCCAATGCATTGTATGATTATGCAGCAGGTTCTAAGTAGACCATGCTAAATTGATGTGATGCCCGTACATGTTTTCTATCATTTTATTGTATACAAGTGAATCAGAAAGCTTCAATGTATCACTTTTTTGCCTTATGCTATCTGAGTCACGTAGAGAATAAATAAACTGGTAGAAAAAAAAAAATTACTTTTTTACCATACACAATGTTAAGCAATCTATAGCAGTTCCCTCCAGCTGCTTTGAAATAAAAAAACAAATAATGCTTTGCCACAAAAAGGCCATATGGAATCATTTTGATTTAGAGTGGGTATCATGAAAAGTGAATTAGGAGACTCCAGCTACCTGAAGAACTTCAGCTTTAGAAGAGTGTGTTTGTTTTTTGTTTAATAAAAAGTTAAGCTTTTTATAAAGTAACTTTTTTACAATCACCTGGCTGTCAATCAGATACCCGGTCCAGTTACTCCCTGGTTGTTTAGCTCAGTGATGCTAAACTTAAGAGGCAGCAAATGCTCAGAACACCTGCTTTGTAAACACTTCTCATTGAGCTGCATTGGCAAGCCTGTGATTGGACAGTCACAGAAAGTCTGGGCAGGGTTAGAAGGGGAGGGCATGCAAAGGCTGCAGACAAGAGATCTGGAGCTTTTTTCAAGCTGTTTTTAGACCTCAAATTATGAAAAAATGTAAGTAGACGAATACCTGTTTTAGAGCGTTTATTAAATTGTGATAAAAAAAAAAAAAATGTAAATCAATTTTATGGGAGGGGGCCGGGCAGTGGAGTGTCCCGTTAAATAAATGACACTTTTGCTGGATGGGTATTATTGTTTACATATGCTAATTCTAATTTCCAAATAAAAAACTAAATTAGAAAAAAAATATGCAGGTCATTTCCCAATTGTGGGAGAATAGCTCAGCAATAAATTAAGAATTGATTCCTAAATTGAATTTGGAAAAATAAGCTCCTCACACTTCTCTGTGTGGTACTTAATCCACTGTTCCCTGATGTGCCCTTTAAACACATACACCTGACTATCCTGCATTTAGAGAAACAGTTCTGATTATGCTTTTAGTCTCTGGTGTCCAGTGGCATTCCTACCAAGTTGCAGTTGCTGGGTGACTGGTAGGAGGGGAGTGTGCTGCACAGCGCTCCCCTCCTGTTGGTCACTGAATGTAGTGTGGATGAGCGGATTGTGAGGAGAGGGGGAGATATACATGTAGAGACTCTGGGGGATGTGACACATGGAGGAGCTGGGGTGGGGGGATGAGACACAAGGAGTGACTAGGTAGAATGAGACACATAGCGGCAAATGAAACAAATAGAGGGGCTGGGGAGATAATATACATGTATGGACTGGGGGAAGGGTGGAATTAGGCACATTAAGACATTTGGGAGGGAGAATGAGTGCCATGGAGGGTCTTGGGGAGGGGGATGAAACACATGGAGCGGCTGGGGGTAGAATGAGACAAATGGAGGGACTGTGGAAAGGGCGGGAATGAGACACATGGGGGGGTTCCAAGGCAATTTTCGTACTGGGGCCTAGTGCTTCCTAGTTATGCCTCTGCTGGTCTCCCACTTTCCTTAAAAAACACAGTGCCTGAGTTGGGCTGGTCACTGTGGATGTCCGTTAACCTGGCATGTATGTGTGTCAAACTGGATTGCTCCCTTTGTGATTAATGAGATTTAGTGTGAAATTTTTGTAACACTTGTGGTGCAAATGGAATCAGTTCTTGATTGGCACTTCCGTTAAGAGAGTTTTTATAAGCTAAAGCCATGATCTGTTTTCACTTCCCATTTTTTTGTAAAGTAAAAGCAGAGACTTTCTTTGCTCTCTCACTCATCCACAACTCTGAACTTGGAGGAAAAATAAATGATCAAGTCACATAAACTTAAGTGCATGATAAACAAACCATTACAAACTGAATCCCAGCTTTTTGAGAATCTGTCAATGGTATTTACAAAAGTGAAAATTGTCCGTAAATCAAAGTAAACTTCAAAATGTAGACCAAAACATTCAGGCCAAATATTTAACCAATTTTGCCTCTAAAATGTGAAATTCAATGTTTGCTGATGAAGAGCTTTGTTTCCTAATCTTGTTATGCAACAGTGTTGTGGGTTCTCACACAAAATGTGTATATGATCGAATACAAAGCCTTAGTCACAAATTAGTTGGAATGGTCCTGATGTTGAGTCCTGTTCATCTGAACCTGTTTTGTTCTATTGTCCTCAATGAAGGCTAAACAGGGATAACTTTAAACAAACCCAAAGCCTTTCTATGCATTTACATGCACTACAACATGGCCAAGCCTGACATACATCCTTTCTGGAGGGGATATCCCCACTGTTTCAGAGTTAATCATTTCAGTGCTGTCGTTCCTGCCCTGCTTACATTGTAGACACTATAGGCACCCAGAAAATGTCAACTCATTGAAATGGTCTGGGTGTAGTGTCCCTGTCCCCCTTAGTCCTGCAATGTAAAACATTGTACGTTTTGTATACATTGCAATGCTAAGACTCTAGGGGCCTGCATTCTAAAGCACTGAATAATGCCTTCCTATGGGGAAATCCTAACGCGCATGCGCATCAGGTCTCCCCCGCTGGCTGATATATTGGCGGGGTAGGAGTGAAGGCGGACCTGTGCCAGCGTTGAGGTACATGGACCCAGGTAAGTGACAGAAGGGGTTTTTAAGCTTTGTATATACTTCCTGCTCAGTAGAGGCCATGATCTTATTTTTTTTTTAACCTCTGTCAAAGGCATAAGCTAAAAAAAAAATGTTATCTCTATTTGTTTTTTTTTTGTTTTTTTTAGCCTAGTGAAATATATAATTTAAAAGAATTTGTTTATTGCAGTCCTACCACTACAACTAAGTATATGGGTAAAAATAAAATGCTTTCAACAAATCAACAAGAGAGATTATTGCTAACAGACCGAAGCAATTCAATTTTATACTCTGTCACCATGGAACTGTATCATGGCAGCTGTTCCTGTAGATGAATAGCTGTTTGGGCGTACAGAATGAATTTGGAGAGGTACAATACAGCAACTTCACTCCTAGACCATACACTAACTCTAATTATAATGAAAACAGGTTTTAAAATCATTGACTTCATCCATCTAAGTGCCTGTATTTAATTCTGTCCAAACTGGCTTGTCAAGATATGCTTGAAGGAAAGGTGTGGAATGCCTATAGATGAATATCCATATAAACATTATGCAATCTACATTCACGTGCACAGTGAGGGATGTAGGGTACTTGTTAAGAACTTTCTAGGGACTGAAACCAACTTTTTTTTTCTTTTATTCCTTGCAAGTGTGTGTGTGTGTGTGTGTGTGTGTGTGTATATATATATATATATATATATATATATATATATATATATACACTTTTTTATTTTAAATTGCATATATATATTATGCAATAAAAAAAATAAATCAAAATAAGTCTTGCAGGTTCTGCATATACAATAAATTCCCATGTTTTAATGCCATCTGCCCATTAGGATGCTGTAATAATTTTCTACTGGACTTTTTCAAACGCATAAATGTATCTCGTAATTCCCTACATTTATATTTCATGGACTCAACTCGGCAGAGGTGTAGACAATATACCCAGCCCACTAAACCAGCTGGGCTTTGACGCCCCCTGCCTGTAAGACAGTTCATGCGATTACAGGGCATCAAACTAACATACTTATTTTGAATGGCATGCTTGTGCTTGGAGCGACCGCATAACATACCCAATTTGACTCCCCCTCTCTTATTGGGCTGCTCTACCTTTAAGTGCCCAAACAGGATTTTTGTCCCAGTCCGGACCTGAAAGCGGTGCATTGGTGCTGTATAGAGGGGATACACTAGATGGATACTCAGGCTGCTGTGTATATTTTACAGTTAGGTAAAATCTAGTTTGGATCTAGTTTGGCTTAGGGCAGGCATAGGCAACCTTCGGCACTCCAGATGTTTTGGACTACACCTCCCATGATGCTTTACCAACATTATGGGTGTAAGAGCATTATGGTGTATGTAGTCCACAACATCTGGAGTGCCTATCCCTGGCTTAGAGTTAGGCTTGTATAGGATCCTGGGCTGATGCTACCTAACACGCACGCTACGTTTTTGAATCAATTTGTTTTTTCTCTGCATCTTCCCAACAGAGGCAAAATCACAAATTCTGATTTTTGACGCTGACGCTGAAAAGGTTCTCTGTTTCATTACAACACTATAGGAGTGCTGTGTAAGTAAGCATGTTTTATAGGTGCCTCCACTGCACTCCCCAACCCACTAAATACTTCAATATATTTTCGTAGGGTGTAGGATTGAAGGCTGTCACTTTCAGACAATGTGGCAGTGCCTCTTTAAATTCTCTAAATCATTATTCATTTTTTCTTTGGAATGAAAGAGAAACTAAAGCCTAACAATGTGCTTGTATATACAAGAAAATACTTTTAACAGGTGTTTACAAAAAAAAGCACGTTTTTAAAGCTGAAAATAATCTCCAAGTAAAGTTTAGGATAAGACCTTATTAGTTACATAAACCCAAGTAATAGGAGAAAGCTTTGTAATTACATGAAGCTTAGGAGGAGAAGGATGGGGTGTAGTTAAAGGACCACTATAGTGCCAGGAAAACATACTCGTTTTCCTGGCACTATAGTGCCCTGAGGGTGCCCCCACCCTCAGGGACCCCCTCCCGTCGGGCTCTGGGGAGAGGAAAGGGGTTAAACTTACCTTTTTTACAGCACTGGGCGGGGAGCTCTCCTCCTCCTCTCCGCCTCCGATCCTCCTCTTCGGCTGAATGCGCACGCGCGGCAAGAGCTGCGTGCGCATTCAGCCGGTCTCATAGGAAAGCATTCACAATGCTTTCCTATGGACGCTGGCGTCTTCTCACTGTGATTTTCACAGTGAGAAGCAGGCAAATGCCTCTAGCGGCTGTCAATGAGACAGCCACTAGAGGCTTTAGAGGCTGGATTAACCCATTTATAAACATAGCAGTTTCTCTGAAACCTCTATGTTTATAAAAAAAAAAAAGGGTTAATCCTAGAGGGACCTGGCACCCAGACCACTTCATTAAGCTGCCTAGAGTGGTCCTTTAATGACATACAGCCAGTTGAGTGTAATTATACATTGTATAGATCTTGCTGTTTTCTACACAAAGAAAACAGCTTCCTGCGTGTTCAGTAGTCAGTGCAGACTAAAAAGGGGCAAAATCATGGACAATATTGGTACAGGCTAACCTGCACACACTCTAGTGACTGTGGAGTACATTCAATTTGATCCTTACAAAACTGTATTCCTAATGCTGTAGTGTCCCTATGCATTAAAAGGATTCTAGAGTGCCAGCAAAAAAAACAGTTTTCCTGGCACTATAGGCTCCTACAGTGCCCCCCTCCCTCGTGCCCTCCCCTCCCACGGTGCTGAAGGGGTTAAAACCCCTTTAACATAGGCGTGCGCCAAGAGTGTGCTATGTGCCTCCCTCTGTGGGACGATGAGGGAGATCAAAGATCTCCCTCACCGACCTATAGGCATGGAGGCAGGCAGGAGAGGACCCAGGGAGCTCTTGTCAACAGCTCCGCCGGGTTCCTCTCGCGCGGTCGGAGCATTGCAGGGGGCTAGAGTTCACCACAGGGGGCTAGAGTTCACTCTCCACTGGACCACCAGAGAAGGCAGGAGCACAGTCCCCCCTCCATACATAAGGTAAGAAGGGAGGGGGGATATTAACTAAATGGCCCCCACAGCCCCACACATTGCACACACACATACATCACCCTCACACTAACAGCACCCTCACACTAACAACACCCTTACACACACAGCAACCTCACACATACGCACACACAGCACACACTAACAGCACCCTTACACACAGCACCCTTACACACACACAGCACACACTAACAACACCCTTACACACACACACATACTAACAACACCCTTACACACACAGAACCCTCACACATACACACACAGCACACACTAACAGCACCCTCACACACACAGCACCCTTACACACACACAGCACACACTAACATCACCCTTACACACACAGCACTCGCACACACTAACAGCACCCTCACACACACACACTAACAGCACCCTTACACATACACATACACACACACAGACGCACACACTAACAGCACCCTTACACACACAGCACCTTCATAGTGTCCCTTTAAGCACCTCTGTTTTATATGATGCATTTTAGAGATAGATACATTAAGGGCAACATTTATTGGGGCAATACTGAACTTTGTGAACACGTTGTCCAAGAATTACTCCAGGTTTACATTGATACAATGTGAGGAGAGGTAAATTTGATATTACATTCCATTTTTAAAAAAATAGAACTTTTTTCAGTGCTGAATTACTGACCTACTTAACACCGCTGGTTCACTATGCCCACACAGGGTTAATAACTTAAAACACAGGAACACATTTAACCTAGAGTTTAGAAGGTATTCATGGCAGCAGTAATAACCTGCATTTGCAGGAGGTATTGAGGTAAACTATAGATAATCTGGTGGTAGGTTCCTTGGGGCCTTTTTAATTTTGTGTTGGGTACAGAAGAAAATTAACTCTTCAGAGAATGAGTCCCTGTGGGCCTCTGTCAGTAATAAGACACATTTTATAGATTGTGATTGCACAGCAGGTCACACTCGGATCACAACGTCTAAGGGATGCTACAGCCTGCAGCATTAATCATGGTGAGTTTTCCTCTTAGCATCCTACTTTTTGTAAAAGCGTTTGATTTAAAGCATCACCTGATGTTGTTCTGAGTGTGTTTCCTTTCCTATCAACTGTCTGCAGTGCAAACCTTAAAGGCAGAGAGGGGTGGTGTTTGGCTATGCTTGGGAATGAAATCCAGGAGGTCTGATGTGTGACTGACTATCATCTGTACACAATGCGTGAGGTTTTTTTTTTTTTTATATGGTCCTGGCACTTGAGGCTGTGGATTGCATGTTGAGCTATTTTTCAGTTATTGAAAATCACTACTGTTAAACTGGCTGGGAATCATGAGCCTTGGGGGGTAGCAGGGGTAGGTGGGGAGGGGGCACAAAGGAATGGCTATCTTTCATTTTTTAGAGCAATGATGGCAAACCTTCACTACATTACAAAATTATGATGTTCAGTCATAGGTAGTTGAAAATCCTCTGATGCAAGACGTTGTACCAGAATACACTGTAACTTTGGTTAAAGCAACATGTATTTAGATGGATTTAGATAGATTGGGGACTGGGCACAAATATGGCAGATTACATTTAATGTAGAGAAATGCAAAGTTATGCACTTTGGGGTCAAAAATGGACAAGCATCTTCAGTGGCGTACACATAATCCATGGGGCCCCGGTGCGAAACTGCTCCGTGGCCCCCCCTTCTCCCCCCCCCTCACCTCTCTCCCCTTCCCTGCCCCAATCCGTGGGCCCCCTGACACATACATAGACACAAACATATACACACACACAGACAGAGACCCCCACGACAGACACACACATACATACATACATACATACATACATACATATACACACACAGACAGACATACACACATACAGACACATACACACATACAGAGACACACACACATACAGAGACACAGATACATACAGACACACACAAAACAGAGAGACACACACACATACATACAGAGACACACACACACATGCACAAAATGCTTCCTACCTTTTGTTACTTTCCCTGGGGTCCAGTGGTGGCTCAGCCTGATGGGAGTCAGAGTTCCCACTCTGACTCCCTCCTCCTTCCTTCTTCCTCCTGCGTGGGCTCTCTGTATGCTGGGAGGAGTGACCGGGGAGTCACTTCCTCCCAGCAGTGATGTAATCAAAGAGGGCCCAGTCGCGCTGTTAAAGCGCCCAGCACAGACCGGGCCTCCTCACAATCCATATCCATCGGGTGGCCCTGACATCATGGGTCACCCAATGGACCCCTTAACATGCGACCCCAGAGGTTTGCCACACGAGCCGGGACCGCAAAATGTGGCAGCTGGTACCCGGTCGCAGGGGTCTGCAGGGGGCAGCTGGGCCCCCTGGAGTGCCGGGCCCGATCGCAGCCTGCGACCGCAGCATGTACGCCGCTGAGCATCTTACATGCTAACTGGTAGTGAATTAGGGATAACAACACAATAGAAGGATTTGGGAATTGTTATAGACCACAAGTTAGGCAGCAATATGCAATGTCAATCTGCAGTTGCTAAGGCCAGTAAGGTTTTGTCATGTATAAATAGGGGCATAAATTCTCAGGCTATAAAATATAATTTTGCCTCTTTATAAATCGCTGGTAAGACGACACCTTGAATATGCTGTGCAATTTTGGGCACCTGTTCTAAAGAAAGATATCATGGCACTAGAAAAAGTGCAGAGACAAGCTACAAAATTTATCAAAGGAATGGAGCATTTTAGTTATGAAGAAAGATTAAAAAATTAAAATCTCTTTAGTTTGGAAAAACGGCACCTCAGAGGGGATGTGATAACATTATACAAATATATTCGGGGCCTGTACAAACCATTATCTGGACATCTATTTATAAACAGTGCTACATATAGGACACAAGGTCACACATTTAGGCTGGAAGAAAGGAGATTTCATCTAAGGAAAAGGTTTTTTTACAGTAAGCGCAATAAGGATCTGGAATTCTCTGCCTGAAGAGGCGGTTTTATCAGAGTCCATACAGATGTTTAAACAGCAATTGGATAAATACTTGCAAAAACATAACATACAGGGATATAATTTCTAATTAGTGGGGTAATAATAGCTGCTTGATCCAAGGAGAAATCTGACTGCTATTTTGGGGTCAAGAACAAATTTTTCCTAGTTTGTTGCAAAATTGGAAGCTCTTCAGACTGGGATTTTTGCCTTTTTTTGGCTCAACAGCAAAAACATATATGAGGAAGGCTGAACTTGATGGAAGCAAGTCTCTTTTCAACTATGTATTAACAATGTTCACTAGTGGGGTAGGGTTACCCTTTCCTTAAAAAAAAAAAAAGGAAAAAAAAAATACTTAAAGAAACACTCCAGGCACCAAAACCCCTTCATCCAAATTAAGTTGTTCTGGTACCAGGAGGCCCCTGGAGGCCTCAAGGGGTTTAACCATTCTCAGATTATTTGGGCTTAACCCTTTAAAATTGCCTCCAGCGCTGGTCTCCACTCCTCTCAAGGAGGCTTTCTGCTTTTGAATCTTCAGATTCAGTAAGAGCAGAGTGCCGCCGAGCAGGGGTGCCACTGATTTGCAGAGAGTGGTCAGCTGATACTCTCAGTCAATCAGTGACTCCCTATTCACTAAACTGGCTTAGAAAAAAACCGTACCTTTTGCAAGCCAGTTTAGTGAATGGGGAGTCACTGATTGAGATGTTTAGATGTTGTTTTGGTGCCTGGAGTGTCCCTTTAAGTACAAAAGCAGCTTTTCCAAAAAAAAATTAAGATAACTCTGCCTCGTTGTGCTTTAATGTAAAGTTTTTATATTTTTTTGTAATATCCTAAAAATAGCATTGGCAGATTGCTGCTAATACAATTCATGCAGCAAGACTGTGACAATTAAAATACAGGCCTACATTATGACTTGTTTATAAATGTCTATTATTAAAACGTAGATATAGCAACCCTTATAAATAAGCAAAAACATTTCTTAAACTCCATTTATATTCAGTTTTTTTCAATGCCTATTGCTCATAAAGATGATTATACCCTTTTAGCATTCACTTTGGAAACACTAAAGTATTCTTTAGCACTTTATAGTGAGTTGCAAAACAATCTTCCATTGGCATTATTCACCATATTTAGGTTAAACAAGTAATAATTATTTTCATATATAATAGAGCACTCATTATAAGTAACTAAAACAACAGGAATCTATTGATAGAATTGTGAGATCATTTTGCTATTGTAGTAGTAACCCAATTCAAATTAGGCAGTACATAAAGGGAAACTGTCACTTTTTCTAGAATTCACACCATTGAATAGAACATGGAACGCATAGCCCAAAATCAGAGACTCCTGATTGATGATCATCTTCCTATTGAGGGTGGGATCTGCTTGCCACTTACACTTGCTGTGAAAATGGCCATATTATTAGAAAAATTAAAAAATTCTTACATTTTTATTTGCACTATTGTTAATGCATTATCTGTATAATTCATGAACAGTGGGTTGTAATTTCTACCCATAACTTTCAAGTTTAAAATATTTGTTAATATTTATACCACACTCCCAGAATGCTAGGCAGCAAAATGCAAAAAAAAAAAAGGAAAAAAACACATAAAGCATGATGTTTTTAGTTTCAATCCTGCATTTCTGCTAGTAACTCCCTGTTGCTTTATGACGTATTAACCAAAGAATGGGTTTTGAGTGAAGAACCAAGACCGCAACTGTTTGGCATCAGTGAACTGGTGGTTTGTGGAGATATAATGGTCAGCTAAAATAGCAATTACATGGACAATACACCGCCAAATACAAAAGGAATTAAGCTCACAGTTCAGTAGATATAACCTATATGTAAACTTGCATGCCTTTAATTGTTTTTGTTTTTTTTCATTCATGGTATATTTTGAAAAACGCTTGCTAAACCTGCAGTTCTCTTGTCTTCAGCTTTTACAAACCCTCCCCTTCTAACGCTGCCCACACTTTCTATGGCTGTCCAATAACAGAGTTCCCAATGCAGCTCAAGGAGAAGTCTTTCCAAGTCAGGTGCTGCCTCTTGAGTTTGGTTCCACTGAGCTAACCAAACCAGGAAGTAACAGGACTTGTTTGAAATCCAGGGGGTGTAACCAGGTTAATTCATAAAGAAGTGTTTATGTCTATTGAAATCTACACTTTTCACAAGATGGGGAAAAATAGGGCACACGCTTCACACATAAAGCTTTTCAGTAATCTAAAGTGCTTTAGAAGTCTGGAATGTCCCTTTAAGTAGCATAATGGTCTATTCCCTTCTTATCCCTGACTACATTCCATGTTTGCTAATGTTATGGGCTATAATATGAGATTTGGTGATGAATTAAAGATATTCACAAATCACAGAATTGAAAAATACTAAATACGTTATCTATACATTGATAAGTCAATAAAAGATAATGATAGTATAGACAATCAATGGCATCTCCCATTTTTCCAAGGCTTACTTTTTAATTATAATTTTTGCAGGGTACATCTTTTCTATTTGTGCCAAAATGATATGATCATTAAATTATATATAGAATGTAAATCTAAACATTTTTACGCATAGACTTATCACAGTTTTAATATACATGACCCTCATTTCACTTTTTATCCTTATTGTTTTTTTCTTTCTGACTCTTAAGTAAGATAGATAGACATATATTTAACTTAATGGTTTTATTATTTTATTTTTTTTCTGTTTTCTTTGTTCTTTAAAAATAAAAGTTAACCGGTTATGGGTTTGAGTGCTGTTGCACACTTTGTTGCTTTGCTTGGTTTATTCCAGTATTGTCTATCTCAACATGTCATGAAACTTGATAGATCTAAAACAAATTGTTTCGGCACAGAATTTGTAACTAACGGTTGAGCAGTATGTGTACAAATTACAGCTTTGTCCAGTGTACATTGGATGCGCTCTGTAATTTTCTGCATAGTAACAGTGGTGACTTAGGATAGCTTGTGTGTGTTTGTGGTTATTCTGGTTTCTCCAGTTCTTCTATACTTTTGTCAGCTAAGCAATAAAGCACTGACAGTGTTGGGTGTATTGCAGGCATCCAGATTTTTTTGACTTTTTTTCTCGAATTTTAATTTTTTTTAAATTTGTTTTTTCGAGCCTTGGATGGAACTTCAAATTAAAAAATAAAATGAAAAATGTTTTACATTGTCTATTTTATTTGCTTTACAATTCGTCCGTAAGTTGATTCCTAGTTACAAGAGTCTAATGATCCGCTGATTGTCCAAAATATGGACGAATCGCAGTTAATTTCAAACAGAATGCCCAAGTCTAGTTTCCTCAATAGGTCGGTCAAGTTAGCGGTGGCAAGGTGATATTCTGTGCAATGCTCCTTGCTATTTTGTAAGGTCCTTTTACATCGACTGTGCTTAATGTGTTGTAAGCACTATGAAACATCACAGGTAGAACATTCTTATTTAACTTCACCGCACCGACCCGAGGAAGCTGCCTGAGGATGATAGGCTTTGGAGTTAAATAACTGCATGCAGTCACACTGTTTCCTGCCCCAATATATGATGTGGGCATTTATTTGGAAGCAGGAGGTAATGTCTTGGGAAAGTTGGGATTGTTTTCTTTCCCTCACTTAGCAACCAAAGCTGCCTAATCACAGTGTTTACTGCGTGTCCCAAGGGAAATCTTTTAAATCTGTCTTTTAACCCCTGCGGTTTATTGATGTGGTTATGCATCTACATCAGTGTTTAGGCGTCTTTGATGGTTTCAAAGAAAATGTACTCCAGAAAATGAATTTTTGAAATTATAATCCATGTAAATATTTCTTCACATATAACAATCCATGGAATGCTGCATTCATAACATGGCAAAAAAAAATAAAAAAAATCCTAAAATAAAAAGGTACTTGGTCAGTAGTGTTGGAAATATTACAAAGCAGTGGTGAAATGTCAGCGTGATATTGATTTCTATAGAAAGGATCTTAACAGGAGAAACGGGGATCCTAGCGGCAGTTTGTTGATCCCTGGTCCCTCAGTCTGCACCAAGGGTGTTGTATGATGTTCTGTAAAGTTTGTCTCCATAAGGAAATTCAAAGAAGTTCATCCAAAATGGTTTCTTATTTGAGATTCAAAGCTATCAAGAAAGTATAGCTTGGGGGTAACTGATCCTTCAGGGAACATGACTGAAATGGTATCCTAGTGTGCAAGAACTAGGTTTTCTTGAACTCCCTCTTCAAAGTAGAGCTTGAAGTTAGATAAATGAACCCATATTGATTGGTTGAAAAGTCATTGTCACAAACATGGGTTTATCACTGGTTTTATATCAAAATTGAAACATTCTAAAGCCTTGGGTAAATTAAAATGGGGGTGCGGTAAATGGTGGATCCAGGTGAACTTTCCTAATCCTTAAAGTTGGTTAAGTGCAGACAAGTAATAGTGAATTCTGGGGATAATGAACACACAATCATTTTTTTATTTTTTATTTTTTAAGCAAATAATTGAAAAATGCAGTGAATGTAGAAAAATCTAGGAGCCACAATTTTTTATTTTTTTTATTTATCCCCTTTATTAACAATTGCCAAAGTATATAATTAATAATACTCAGTGCAATACTATTTGGGGGTGTTTTGTTGCATGCAACACATCGAATATGATAAAAGATATAAGTGGGATGATTCAATTTCATTTCATATAAATAGATTAACAAAGCTGTCTTTATACTTAAAATACATTTTGATGTATAAATCCAAATAATTGGGCACCCGATCATAAACACCCACTGGTTCTGCTTAATTCTATTTATTATTCTCTATTTTCTATTGTCTTTAAAGGTCTGACCTAGAACAATAAGATAAAACCTTATCTTCATGGATTCTCAATCTCTATAAGATGATGAGTGGTGAATATGTGATTGGGATGAGTTTGGCTCTGTCTTTTATTTTTTCTTTGGACCCTGTAGGAGAGTGATGATGTGTATCTTCTATGCTGTTCTTACAGGGTCGATTACATGCTCTACAATTTATGACCAGTTAACATTAGGAAGAATAAATGTGTGATTTAACACTCCATCTATTTATAGCCGATCATAAATCAAGGTTTTAAGGTAGCTACAGAAGTTGATTGACCAGTTAACTAAGCTTGATTTACTAAGGCCATGCCATGGTTCAATTTCCACAGGACTGCACTGAGCAGAGCGATCAATAAGATTAAATTATATACCGGAAGCTTGGTAGAGAACCTCTACAGAAGCCTATTGCATTTTGAATAATCACAAACCCATCATACATCAGAAGTATTACAGTTCCGATAGTAACCGTAATCTTTCAGGTAATTCTACTCTAGGGAAGGATCTAAGCAAATGACTTGACTTTAGTTATCTTAAAGTAACACCTTGTGTTTCCATTTCAAACAGACCGATGTGCAACTTAGAATTTTTTATTTTAATATGTCTGAAAATAATCCAGTACGTGAGCTGAGTGGAAGGTTAAACTCATGTCAGCTGTTGACTTCTTACTAATGGCAGAGAGTATCTACATACAATATACATATGTTTTAATATTTTCTTGTTTAATTGTGTTTATATTTGGAATGCACTCTGTGGATAAAGGCAGTTTGGAAGGTGAAGGGTTACTCCAGGCGCCAGGACCACTTCAGTGATTTGAAGTGGCCATGCTGCCTGGAGTCTGTTTGTGTGTTTTGCTTTGAAACATGACATATAACAAGTTTAACCCTTTACCTGCTGGAGATGTAACTCCACCTCCAGCAGCGTCATTGGGGTGTAATCGGCTAGATGGGAACTCTAGGATGACTAATGACCTTTTTTTTAATGAGTGGCAGGATATGCATCTAGTGTCTGCAGCTCTGCAGAAGCTAGATGTTATAAATTCGGCTTCAGGGGGGATTCTCCACTCAGCAGGACCAGGTAGGAGGGTAAAAGGCTGTAAAACAGTTTCCCCATTACTGGGCAATAGTACCCGGGATCTCCTACCATCATAATGAGGGTTGGAGTAACCCTTTAAGATATTTAGACCTAACAGATTGGTCATGCACCTTGTTCCTACTTGATGTGTTCTACCAAGTTCTACTTAGTTGACCATTCAGCTGGATGGCTGCATCAGTTAAAACACTATCAGAACGATTTAATAAAGTAAGAATTATCTCAAAAGCAAAGTGATTGTCTTAAATTAGCCAAAAGTAGAGCTGATATGGGGAATTTTCCACTTAGCTAATTTGGCCTCAAATTTTAAATTAATTTTGAATTCCCAACAATTCTCACTTTAGTGTAAAACCCTGTATGTAGTGCTTGGTTATATTGTACATTTATGCGGCTCACTTGTATATTTTTTTTATTTTGCACCCGCCAGCAAACTTCTATTCCATTTGCATCATTAAAAATCACAATTTTGGAAAAGCTGTTTATTTGTGACATTCATAATCACAGTGATTTTTTTTTTTTTGAGAACCAGACAACTCTGCTGTATACACGTTCCTCATATTAAAATGCTGTGTGGACACTTTACTGTAAATGTATTAAAGAATCACATATCCGAATGGTTTGATTTCTTGTGTATTTTACAAGAGATGGAAAAATCACATCAAGCTGTGATGCTTCTGACGATTTAACATGTGTCTCTCTACCTTGGATTTTCTGAGCTAGTTATGTTTTCATATTTAATGTGGTTACATTGGCACAGTGTGGGTTCCCAAATTGAGTCATTGGGTAGTACCGAAGAAGCATTTTTAATTTGTCACAAGACACAAACGACTTCTCTTGAAATTTCAAATGTACCATATTCAGACAGGAAGATAAATCTTTTGCTGTGATACTTGTACATGCTTTGGTAAACTTGCCAATGTTCTTATTACTGTTATTAATTCACCTATAGATCTCTAAATAGTATTTATATATATATATTTTTTTGTTTTTTATTCTTTTTAACATTGGAGGCAATAAAGCCAATATAACCTAATTGCTAAGTTGACATTTATTACAACTCTGTTCATGTTGATGGCATTAAGAAAACATTGCCCAAATGCAAGTTGGACTTTTCATCTTCTCTTCATCTAAAAATGTGAGAAATCATGATGAAGGCGTAAGCTCCCTGTTCCTCCTTGTATAATTTAAACCATATCCTTTTATTTTTTTCATAAACGGTTTCATAAAACAATCTAGTAGAGTATAGGTTTTTTATGTTTGTTTTGTTTTTTTGAACAATTACATTTGTTTCCCCCTTTTTTTCTTGAAACAAATAGCATGCCCTTATAATATATTCATATACCAACTTCATTCAGTTTCAAGAACAAATCACAATAGAATGTTTACTTAGAGAGACATTGCAAGCACCCTAACAGTTGTGTAATTATGTATGTTATGACAATGGTTTATTGTGTGTCTGTGACTTTGCGTGTGTCCATATTTGTATGAGTGCATGTCTACGTATGATTAGAAGAAACACACAAGAAAATCAGGAGATACACACACACACACACACACACAGTTCAAGCGATACACACATTTGAGTGGGTGCAGAGCAGCCACAGAAGTTGAAAACTCAGGGTGAAGTGGGGTTGCCAAATGCATATTCGCCCAGTGCCATATTCACCATGCCAAGTGACCTATGTACACCTCTGGTTCAGCTGGTCCTTATGTGCCCTTCATTTTCAGTGATAGCTGAAGATATCTACTGCAATTGCCTGTTTGACATAAAGTTCTTGGTAAAAGTTTCATTCACCAGATATACACTAAGGGATTAAAATACTAAACAGTGAACAGTGCTGAGTAAAAGTGTTAAATCTGCCATTATTTTTTTTTTAAACCTTTTTGTTTATTTTTTTAACAAAAATTCCCAAGTTGCGTCTGTAACATAGCTGGAAAAACAAACCTATTTTTGGGTGAAAAATACTATACTGTAAAATTTGTCGCTAGTGAATTTCCAAAACTTCACCAAAAAAAAACAAATAAACCTGTGTATTCTTTGCCATGCTGGAGTGACTAAATATGTTCATTAAGTACAAGTTCAAAGAGTTTGCTTGTTATGCCGCTGGATGGTTTTAACCAGAGGGTGCCTTGCCTCATCCAAAATTGCTTCATGAACTAATCAGACCCAAAATGATTTCAAAGTGCACATTCCACTTGCAAGCTGTAGAGTTCCATTTACTTCTTCGTTATTCACCTGTGAAGTGTATGTCTTATCGCTGTACCTGTTGGCAGCTAGTTTTAGATTTTCTCTTCCCTCTGCTCCATAAAGCAGTTTTCACATGTGTGCACACGGCTGAACCACATGCCTTTTTTCACACCCCTGCAGACATCCCTTGTCTTTCACCGTGGGGAAGTTTGTATATTGAAAGCTTTTTGATGTAGCAGAGGAAATGTCTCTGTCAGAAGGTTTCTGCATTGATTAACAGTATTTTCTGTGTATGCCTGGGATCTTTATAATGTTGCATGGGATAAATGTCTGTGTGTGTGTGTGTGTGTGTGTATGTATGTATATATGTATGTATGTAATAATACTTAAATATTAAAAGACATTCACATGGAATGGCAGAATATTGACAATGCCAGAGTTTTTCAAAAATGAACTGTGGCAAAAATTAGGACCAAAAAATGTCAATGTTTTTCTTTCTTCTTTCTTTTTGTTTGTTTGTTTACTTTGATTGCAGTTGTGTCTCCGTTCACCATAACATGCCTGCTAACATTTTAAATTAACAAAGAGGAATGCTTATATTTCAGGAGTTGGGATGTGGCCAGAGACAGGCCTGTTATGAGAAATTTGTGACTTACTAATAACAAATTTTGCAACTAATATGTAACTTAGAAAAAGAACAATGTATCTTTTTTTTTTTTTTTTTTACAAAGACTGATTTCTAAACACATTTGTAGTAGTTTAAATACCCATTACTGTGAGTATTCTTGTTGTGGAGCTCTGGTATACCCTCGGATACACCAATAATATAGAGCTCACAGCAGTGGCGTACTAAGGGAGGTGGGGGGAGGTCAGCCCCGGGTGCCATCAGGTAGGGGGGTGCCACCAGGGCTGGCCAGGCTTTGAGTTCAGTGAGTGGTGTGGCTGCACCGGGCACCATAGCAGCAGGGGCGCCGGGCAGCCGACACAGCTCACATGCAGGGGCAGTGGCAGGGAGCAAGCAGGAGACCTGGCTGCACGAATAGTTGGAGGCGGAGCTACATCGGCCTTGGGGGCGGAGCCAAGTCGGATGTGGGGGCGGAGAAAAATGCAGCCTCATACTGCTGCACACAGGGGAATCAGGAAGGAGTCCCTGCTTCCCCAACTACAGCACAGGAGGGACTGAATCCATTCCTCCTCCAGCCCAAGCTTACTGTAAGTGAGAGAGTCTGTGCAGTGTGTAACTGTGATTGTGACTGTCTTTGACTGTGTGTGTGTGTGTGTGTGTGTGTGTGTGACTGCCTGTAATGGTCTGTGACTGTGTGTGTGTGATTCTCTGCCTGTGATTGCCTGTGTGACTGTGTGTGTGATTGTCTGCCTGTGTGTATGTGTGTGACTGTCTGTCTGTGTGTGTGTAACTGTCTGCCTGTGATTGTGGGTGTGTATGTGAGTGACTGTCTCTGACTGTGTGTGTGACTGTCTGACTGTGTGTCAGACCGCATCAGACCGCCAATGGCAGCATATTATCCCATCCCCTAGTGAGAAGTTTTACTGCTCCCCCTCCCCCTCCTATTTTGACTGTGGTATCTTATGTGCCCCCCCATATATATTGTTCCTAGAGTCGCCACGATGTCTGCATGTGTGTCAATGTGTATCTGTGTGTGACTGTGTTTGTGTGTATATGTATCTGCATGTGTGTATGTCCGTGTATGTGTATATGTGCAGACATCTAAAAATCTTGCCAACACTACACATAAATACACTCATGCATTTCAACATCAACACTACTTACAAACCCCACCATTATATATAACCATACCACTGCATTCAAATACCACACAACACACAAATGCATGCTTGCATTCAAACGCCAACACTACATACAAACACACCGCTTCATTTAATCACATATACTCCATACAAAAACATGCAGACATTCAAAAACACAAACATTGCTTAATGCTAAATACATAAAAAAATCTGGTTGTTTTTATATTTAAAGTTGTGGGGAGGGGGTAAGCGGGGTTGCCAAAAATAGGACCCGCCCCGTGTTCCAAATGCTCTAGGTACGCCCCTGGCTCACAGAGAAGAGGACATTCGGATAGAAAAGGGGATATAGTTATACGAGCTTAAAATAGGGACGTTCTCTTCTAAATCAGTATACTTCTGAAATATGCTAAAATCTCTGATTTAATGAATAAACTAGTAGTTTATCGTTTGTGCATGTGTGAACACTTGTTTGTACATGAGTGTGTTTATCATCCGAATGATTGTATGTGATGTACTGAACAAATATTCTGCACTCATAAATAAGACCTCTGTTACAATAGAATGAAAAGATCGAAGAATTGGGTCACCAAAGAAGGACTCTCTTTGTTAAACAGGGACATCGGAGAGGTATGGCAGTATTTATAGAAATACTAAGATATATAATCTCCTTGAATTTTATAGAGCACAAGTAATGGGTGCTGCAGGGACCCTAGCTCTTCTTCTGCTAAAATTGTCATTTATAAAAATTTAGGAATAAAAAAAAAAACAGAAAAAATAATAATGTCAGAATTAAAGGTTAGAGTGGGTTACCAGAAATATTATTATTTTTCCAACTTAACACAACCTTGCTCAGAATGTATTATTATTGTTTTTGGGCCCAAAAAATCTCCCCAAGTACATAAACATTACAAGTGAAAAATGTGTGTGTGTGTGTGTGTGTGTCGGTGTCTATACATATATTTCCTTTTAAGCTGTGTTACATCAAACTGCAGTGATTTCTAAAGCATTTCTGATCGGTATCGGTCCCAGGCGAAAGTGATAGAAGTTGATAGATAATGTCTCTTATCTCATTCCCCGCCTGCTGTATTCTACTGTACCTGCACTGTTCTGAAGCATTTTTTTGTTGGGTGATCTGTCTGAATTTTCCAATAGTAGATCAAATTGGTACCAAATCCATTCACTGCTTTGCTGAAATGGCTGCTTTACAAGTAGAATTCATGTGCTTTTCTTTAATGTTTGGAACTGGCTGACACAAATTGTGTTCTTTTTGTGTTTTCTACATGAATATTCTGTGTGTTCATGCACATGATTTTGAACATTTGTGGGATGTTCAAAATGTTTTTATATTTGTAGAGAGATTGTTACCATGCTCACACAACTCAACATTTTCATTGTCTAGTTGAAATAAAATGTCTACAATGTGACAAAATAACCCTACTTTAAAGGGAAACAATGGGATTAAAAATGACATGCACTGATCCGCCACAACATTTAAATCCCTGACAGGTGAAGTGAATAACATTGATTATAATGCTACAATGGCATCTGTCAAGGCGTGGGCAACAAATGAACATCAGTTTTTTAATTTCATGTGCTTGAATCACGAAGCAAAGGCAATTGAAAAGATCTGAGGAACTTTGAAAAGGGCTACATAGTGATGGCTAGACCGCTTGGTCAGGGCATCCCTATAATGGCAAGTCTTGTGGGGTTTTCACTGTATGCAGTGGTTGGTACTTTCCAAATCTGCTGCAAGGAAGGAGAACTGGTGAACCAACATTAGGGTCATGGGTGCCCAAGGTTCATTGATGCACACGAGGAGCAAAGGCTGTCCTACCTGGTCTGATCACCAAGAAGAGCTACTGTAGCTCAAATTGCTGAAAAACTCAACACTGGACAAGACCGAAAGGTGTCAGAACACACAGTGCATCCCAATTTTTTACATATGGGGCTGCTTAGCCACAGGCTAGTCAGAGTGTCCATGATAACCCCTGTCCACCTTCAGTGGAGACATGTAATTCAGAACTGGACAATGTAGCAATAAAAAAAGAGGTTGTCTGGTCTGATGAATCACATTTGCTTCTACATCAGGTTGTTTACCTGGTGAAGATATGGCAGCAGGATAAAGGCAGGCAGGTGAAGGCAGTGTTATGCTCTGGTCAATGTTCTGCTGAGAAACCTTGGGTCCTGGCATTCATGTGGATGTTACTTTTACACATACCATCCTTTGACATGTACACTCATTGGTGTTCCCTGATGGCAGTGGCCACTTTAAGCAGCTTGTGGACTTTCAGATAATGCACCCGGCCAAGCATTGTTCAGGAATGGTTTGAGGAACATGGCAAAGAGTTTAAGGTGTTGCCTTGGCCTCCAATTTACTCAGATGTCAATCCAACTGAGCATCTGTGGGAGGTGTTGAAACACCAAATGCAATCCATGGAGAGCCTACTATGCGACTTGCAGGACCTAAAGAGTCTGCTGCTAATGTCTTCCTGTCAGGACACGTTAAGAGTTATTTTGGAAGCATGAGGGAGACAATATGAGGCAGGGGGTTTTAGTCATGTGGCTGATCAGTGCAGATGATTATTTACTAAAATGAGAATTTAAAGTGAATTTCCAATTAAAGGTCCAAATAGCCAGGACACATCTAAACCAGCTGTACTTTCAGTTTGACTATTGTGGCCTTAAATTTAAAATTATTTTTGAATTCACTTTGAATTCTCACTTTACTAAATAACCGTGCATGTATTTGCTTTTCTAGAAAGCCCAAAGTATTACATCAAGAAAATCGTGTTTAGTTTAGTGCAGCAATCAGCGGAGCAGACAACTGTGCATGTTTAGAAAATAGAAAATACTACGAGTCTCAAGCAGGGAGAGACTCAAAAGCTGGTTTTAAAGAAAAGCAAAATATAGAACTATACCTAAAAAGTCTTATGATTTAAAAGCAGCACTGAGTACCCATAAATGCAATCTATCCATATAAACTATGAGAATAATTCTAAATAGTACCACAAAGATTCAAATGTAAAGATAAAAGCAGCACTGAGTACCCATAAATGCAATCTATCCATATAAACTATGAGAATAATTCTAAATAGTGCCACAAAGATTCAAATGTAAACATATTTTATTATATTATTTAGAAAAAGGCACTATCATGAAAATATGGAGAAAAAAAAGGGTTATAATGGATAAATACAGTAGCTGTCAGTAGGGGGATTAAACTGGCAGAAAGAAAAAATAAACTAATTATTATTGCCGGAACAACTTCTGGCCATACCAGAGATAATATTACAGGCACCCAAAATACTGAATATATTAAAGCCAGAGAATCACTCCCAATTATCCTCAAGTAAACCTTAATTAGAAGGATATCTAGACTGAAAGCTCTATATAAATTGAAAAATACACCTAAGGGGGTATACAGAAATCCCCTGTGGTGTATGGTATAGAGTACTGCCTGAGTAAGAAAGATTAGAAGGGTAGTTTGGCAAATAGGGAGACACAGATTCTAATATAGTAGTTCTGTTCAGTCTTGAAATAGCTTAACAGGTAAGGGAAAGCAGAATTATAACTATACAATCCCTATCAATCCTAGAAAACACCTTCAAGGGTGTTCTATGCTAACCCTGAAAGCTAGGAGGAACAAAGCGATTGGGCTGCCTGTATCAATCCCCCCACCCCCAAAGTAATTAACTCAGCGCTGAATATGAGAAAAAGTGAATCAAACAACTAGTGCCACCATGTGCAAAAACAAAATAGGTGAAAGCTACACGGAGACCCCTACTGTGCATGTTTGCAACTAAAATTTGATTGCAGCAAGTGTATACACAGCTTGAATAAAATAATCAAAGCCTGGAACCACATCCGCTATAAGTCACGCTTCTTACAGGTGACTGAAGAGCAATTTGCTCTTTGCACCATAACCATTTACAGTAATGAAACGTTAATATGGTGCTTAGATGGAGCCTTTAAATGTAGTTCCAAGCAAGACTGAAGAAGTAATTACAGCAAATAAACTTTCATGTGATGTCATGTGGCACCCAGTCACAATCTGAAAAAAATACTATAAAAATGAATGATAATAGCGGACATATTCATTCCATCTAGATTTTATCATCTGTGCTGTGACTGCCAAAAATCAATATAAAGAATATAATTATGCTACTTTGATAAATTAGTGAAGGGAAATGCACATAAAATAGCATGTTAACACATTTCTATTTACCATATATAGTTTGACATTAATTCACAGCAAATAGTTGCAATTTGTAAATATGTTTGCACAGTTTTAGAGTTCACAACCAACTTTTTTTTTTGTTTTGTTTTTAGTAACTAATTACTGGATTTAAACACTTTTTTATTTTTTATTTTTTTGCCATTTATTAGCAAAGTCTCTGTTAATTTAAATCTTCTAATCTAGTGGACACAGAGCAGATAAATTAGAATATTTGTTCTTCTTTAAAGGATTTTGTAAAAAAAAAAAATAGTAAATATAAATAGGTGTGTGTGTGTGTGTGTGTGTGTGTGTGTATAGCAAAAAAGCACAGTGGATGAAAAGTTATTGTAATGTCAATTACTCTAGTATTTAACTTTAAAGGACCACTATAGTGCCAGGAAAACATACTCATTTTCCTGGCACTATAGTGCCCTGAGGGTTTCTCTGAAACTGCTATATTTATTAAAAAAGGGTCAATCCTAACCTATACTTAAGTGGCAGGGTTTTGGAATTATCCATGATCTGAGTTAACTTAAAACACCAAACTGCAGAATACTGAAGCTAAGTCAAAAATATTTGCTGTAATTATAAGCTTTCCCTATAATTAATCTTACTGAAAAGTTTCCATATTTTGTGGTGGCCTGTACAGAGGTTGTTATAGGTGCGCGCACACGTTTTTGTAGTAACATCCTCATGTCCAACCAGGCCCTGGGATAATTTAATCATATCAAACTGTTTCCTTTCTTTGAATTTGATTAATGATAGCCTGTAGCAATTTGAACCAAAAACGAAGGCCATGGTCGTGTGAAGGAATAGTGACAATAGCAAAAGGAAGTACTTCTTAAATGATTTTGTATTATGTATTAAAAACTATAAATAATTGATTACAATTGATTACAAAACTCTGATTTATTTAATTTCATTTCCAAAGTACTCACTTAATGTTTGTGTGGCTAGATCAACTCCTGTATGGAATGTCTAAAATATACACATAGCCTTTAAACAATAGTATTCTTTTAAAAGTGTTCCTAGAGCATTCCGTCTTTATGTTCGACCCCTGTAGGAGAAATAAGAGAGGAAATGTCTTTACTTCTCATTTCCTGTTGAGCTTAGTTCCTTAAAAGCCAACAATGATTTAGCAGAAAAGTACTTACTAGTAAAATTCCTTCCTTCCTTCTATACAGAAGGCAGCTTTTAAAATCCTACATAACCACAAAACCGTTTGTGACATAGTTAACCTCTGACTAAACAAAGCGTACCTCTCATTTATGATCGCCAGTTGCTTGCACCCGCCTATCCTTAAAATAGCAGGATATCTCCTTATGGAATTAGTTTCTCGAAAGCCATATTGTTATGATGGTTCATATAGTTATTGTTCCTCAAGATTTTATGCTGGAAAAAAAACGCGCTAACAGATATTTATTTTTGGGATACATAATAAAATGTGTCATTTTGTAGTCATATTAATAGTCAAACCTCCACTGTACATTCATATACTTCCTTATTGATTAGGCAATAGAAGAGTCTCTATGAGTGTGTGAATTGCTAACTAGTTTATTTGCATTGTTTTAAACGCATGGCATTCTCTTTATACCCTGGTTTAACACAATTTTAAAACTATGCCTGGTTTAGATATAGCTGTAGAAGAGGCTTGTGTAGAAGAGTCAATCTATGGACCATTTGAGGATGTGTTATGTGTGTACATGAAAAGTTATCAAACAGGTTTATTTACTAAACTTTTCATGAATTAAATGTGATTGGCAAAACTAAGGTTAATGAGCCATTAGGTCCAGCTTTTCTAAAAGAGTAATAAGTATTGTAAATCTGTATGGTTGTCTTATTCATATCAAATACACCACGTAATAGAATAGGTTTCAAGGTTGAACTTGATTGACTTTAGTCTTTTTTTTTTTTCAACCTAGACTACCATGTAACTAAAATGGTTGTTATGGGAGATGAGACAGAATGGCAAGGACCAGCTTTGATTGTATAAATCACTATCAGGGAACATTGTTCTTTCATAAATATTTAAATAAACTGAGTGCTTTAGAAAGTGAGATTTTGATTTTTTCATATGTCCCATCATAGTACACCATAGGGTTCTCAACTTGTTTCTAGCTATTTGGCAATAAAGTCCTGTTGTCTTCATGACTTGGATACAAGTAACGACAGGAGATGTTCTTTTTGGAATTTGTAATCGCACTACATCTGGGTTTTATAGACTTATTTTATTTGTTTATTTTTATTCAATTATTACTTATTATAAATTATTATTATTTATAATATATTATCATTGAAGAGTAGCCAATAAGAAATGACCTTACAGATATCGGTTGACCTGAAATTTAGTGGTGGCTCCTGCTATTTTATATATCACAGTGGGAATTCCGGAGCAAGTAAATGAGTATGTTCTGAAAACATTACTTATCAAGACTTTCACAATTGATTTAACAATCTATCGGACTTTTAGACTCTCTCTACACTTTTCCACTTCCCACTATGCTAAAGAAACAAAATTTCAGTGTTAAACATATGGAAACGTAAATCCAATAAATCTCTTTGATGTACGCCTGCTGTGTTGGTAGAACAAAGGTCAATGCAATGTAAACATGCAGAATCAACGTAGCTTTCCTCGTGTCTGTTAATAATTCCTTCTCTGTTCGTGTAAAAAACACTTCCGGATTCACTTAATGCTGGATTCAGTCTCATACACTGTCATGACTCACTCTTACAGTAATAGAACATGCAGATTGAAGCAAACTGAAAGGAACACATCATTTCTGCAAAGTCCGCTTCACTGTGAGAATAACGATGGTTTATTTACAGAAGGAAAACTTCTTACTAGGTCTGCAGAGGATTTCTTCAGCTTTGTGTATTTTCACAAAACTCTTTAAGTATACTTTGTAGAGTAGAGCTGATACATTTGGAAAGTTAGATTTTTAGATAATATCCTATTTTGATTCTGGTAATGAGAAATTTGCTAGCTCAATATAACTGTAACAGATCTCCTGTACTCTGGTTGCATACCCCGTTAGGTCAGCTTCCTTGGTGCCAACAGAGGAAGTCTGAGCACATCAAACCCATTAGGCAAAGCTGGACTGGATACCTCTACCCTGGATTGGGCAGACATGGTCATAGCTCCCTGCAGTGGTCATAGCACCATGCAGTGGTTATAGATCTGGAGACCCTCTCTCCTATAAAGCATTGATTCTAGCTTTTCCCCACACATTAGTCGAGGCTGAATGTAGCGGAGTATAATGTAGCTTTATTGTACACAACACAGGTATTTATACACAGAAATTAAGCCTCTTTGTAATGCAATGGCCCTTACAATAGACCCACAGCGGCACCATTCTGTCTGGAATCTTGATTGTATCTCCTGTTCTGCCTTCCCAAATCTAGAGGCAAGATGTAAAAAATGTCCCACAGAACCACCATTCCTTGGACAGCACCCCATGCATTTTATGTCCCTGGATAGCTCATTACAGCCCTCACTGTCCAAATAGCACCATAATCATAGAATCTGTGCACGAGTTAATCCTGTGTTAAATTTTACCGGGTCATGGCTATTCTCTCATCTGAGTTCCAGGTAATTGGTGGTTGCTCTTGATCTCCCAAAATGGTGTTCCTGGGGTCTAGGGAGGGGAGCAGCCCACACATTAAATGTCCCTGGATAACTCACTGAGTGCCCTTACTGTTCAAATTGTGCCGTGATTGGGGGTCGGGTGAATCACCAGTTCTCAGCTGGCACCTTTACAGGACCACTGGGATGTAGATGATCTGTTATTGCACCACAAGCTCCCATGAATACAAACTGCCCTTGCTCTTCTGTTGCATCCACAGATAATCAATTGAATTGCTTTTTTATTCAGACCTCAACTCACATAGGAATGGATGAGGGTATCTCCACTCATACTTGGTGCTGTCATTAGAATTGAAAATCTAAAAAACAAAAATCCAGTATGGGAATAATGGCAGCATTAGACATTTGCTTAATGTTGGGAGCTTAACTCAACGTGGACTGGTGCTGGTTATTATAATCCTTCTCTTTCAGAATTCATATTACATAGTTACAGAGCTGAAAAGAGACACGCGTCCATCAAGTTCATCCTTTCTAAATGATATTGGTCATCAAGATCATCATCATCATAATATATGTTATTTAAAATCCTCAATTTAAATTAACTGAGCTTTATGTAATCATAAGAAAACTACTATAAACGTGAAGGAAAAAAAGACATTGCGAGCCAAATAATAAGATTTAGGGTACACTTTGAAAGGGGGGTAACCCCTAAGACGTAACCAAACTAGAGTGAAACCATAAAGTGTAACGCTGTGGGGAACTAATCGTAATATATAGGTTGTTTGAGATATCTATTCACATGAGGAACAGAAGAATATTGGTATTGGTATTGGTAATATTTCTAAAATAGAAGACAAAGTATTTTAGAAATATACAATAAAGCTGTTTCATATATTGTTAGAACAATGTCTATCTGGTAGACCAATATTCTACTGTTCCTCATGCGAATAGAAATATGTACTGACCTATATATTACCATTACTTCCTCACAGGGTTACACTTTATGATACCACTCTACTGTATCATGGCTGCAGAGAGAGATTTATAAACTTAAAAAAAAAATTGTAGTGATAAACTTTATTCTAAAGTCCAACAACTTCTCATTTCCAAACCTACAGAATACACCACAATGCAATGACACATTTAAAGGGACACTCCAGGCACCCAGACCACTTCTGCCCATTGGAGTGGTCTGGGTGCCAACTCCCACTACTCTTAACCCTGCAACTGTAATTATTGCAGTTTTTTATAAACTGCAATAATTACATTGCAGGGTTAACTCCACCTCTAGTGGCTGTCTGTTTGAGGACCTCCAGCGTTGCTCATTTCCCCATAGAAAAGCATTGAAAAGCATTTTCAATGCTTTCCTATGGGGAGCCCTAATGCGCATTAGATCTCCCCAGCCGGTGGGCGGGATCAGTCTAGCCCACCGGCCGACGCAATCACAGGGAGGAGCGACGGCGGAGGAAGAAACAGCGATGTGGGACATCGTCGCTGCCTCTGGTAAGTAACTGAAGGAGTTTTCACCCCTTCAGCAGGTGGGGATTGGGGGGTGGGAGGGAGAGGGGACCTGCAGTGCCTGGAAAACGGATTGTTTTCCTGGCACTGGAGTTTCCCTTTAACTTTCTAAACCGTTATCAACTCAGTTACTGGTGATGCCACTCCTTCTAACGACTTTAATTCTAAACTTCACCCATATCTACAAACTTATTTTGTTTCACAGTGTAACATTAATGAAAAGGAATACTTTGAATCCAAACTAATTCTGATGTAATAAGTTGATCATATAAAATACTCTTTGTAAAAGTATAATGCACAAATCAAATATGGCAGGTCCTTCACATTTTATTTATGGTATTAATGACATTTCACAATGAATTTATCGTAGCCAAAGGGATCATCTGTGAAAAAGCCCGATAAAGATCAGGTTTTGTAGATCATACTTCTCATTTGAAATGCATTATTTATAGTAGAATAAACTGCCCTAAACTATTCAGTCATTTTTGTGAATAAAAGGAATGTAAAAATGTACTTTTAATTGTTTTATAATGATGAATCTATGTTTCTAAACACATTGTACAAAAAGGTGCTTACTATCCAATAATACACTAAAGTTTATATTGTAAAAAAGACAAAGTGACTTGTTCTAAGCATGGACGTAGGTACCCCTTGAACTATAACCGTTGAAAGTTCTTCATAACTCCCTGATTAGTGAACAGAACCTTTAATATACTTGTACTCTGATTGCAACTCTACTGGTCTCTGACTACATTTATCTGTATACTGATAGAAAAGATTGTGTTCTCTGTGGGTAGATCTGTTGATGTTTGGAATAAACCCAGAACAAAAAACGTTATTGAATATTCACTCCATTAGTAAAAATCGATGTTTTCTATCTGTACAATATTATACTCCATATATATATATATATATATATATATAATTTTTTTGGAGGGGCAGGGGGATTCTTCATTCAAGTACAAAGGTTTTAATTGTTACGCCGTTCATAACCACTAAAGCCCTCTACACAGGTTATGATGCCAGATGTACCCTGGCCCTTCTCCCATGGTAATGACGTAAACCATTTTGTAAAGGTTTACCCTCTTATCTGGGTTCCTGTCGACACTTGGTCTCCTGTAGTGCTGTCTTATGACATCTGTCAGTGTTGCAGAAACCAGATGTCGATTATGCCTCTCATTCATTGGCCAAGAGCATCAGCTGACTGCTTTAGGCCAATTAATGCAATTCAGTGCATAGGAATATGCACGGAATTGACGTTAGCATGACAGAACTCCTCCTCCAGGCTGGCTGATGACATTCCAATGAAACCGAATAAGATGTCAGTTGCACATAAAGACTTTAGGCACCATGACCACTTCAAATCACTGATTTATGTTTTTAATCTAGGGGAAGTTTTTTCCATTACTAACCATTTCTAGTCCCTCAGGCAAATGCCAACTATCTGGGAAAATCACTATCTCTTCTCATGAAATCTCGAGTACCGCCAAGTTAATAAGGACTTATACATTTAACTTATTAGGTCCCTCAGTCTAATTGAAAAAATCAGGCTTTTAATCAGTTAAGTTATTTCAAAGAAGTTCATCACAGTACTTAATGATAACACAATATTTCTCGGGGCCAAGAAGTGGCCAAAGGTCTGTTTACTTGTTTATTATTTTATTTTTTCTATGCAAAATTGCTATTGGATTGGCCAAATATCATGCAAGTACTTTTCAACAGAACCTTGTGAGTCAAATGTTTCCACTCCATAAAATTAAATTGAGTAGAAGTACATTATTAGTGGCAATAACAATAGAATATTTCTCTTAATGAACTTTGATTTTTCTTCATCTAAAATATAATTTCCTTAAAATAATAATACATTTACTATGTGATTGCATCTCACAACATGTCACTGTTTGGTGGGTATTTATTGACACCAATAAAATTGAAACACGCCCATTGCTGCACTCTCCTATGTCCTATCCTGGCATAATCTACACTATTTGAATTAAATAAATACAGTTATGAGGACTGTACAAAAAGTTAGAATTTTGCTCTCTAATTTTCTCGTTTATAAACTACATTCAGGCATCTTTTTATATATAAATGTAATTCTCCTTTGTTTTAGAAACCAAACCATTAAATTTAACATTTGGCACTTACTCCACTGTTTACTCTTAATAATAACAACTTGGCGTCCAAAAAGGAAGACAATGTTACACAAAGTTTCACATTGGGTGTGTTTATACCATAGAGCAGTGGGTCATGATCAGTCCATGGGGTGATGACACAATTAAGGATTTTGTAATGTTTGGTGATGTGACAAGCTTGATGAAATATATTTTAAATTGCTGTGAAATGTTCCCTACTGCTTTTATATTATATCAGAGACAGAGGGTGGCCATTCAAGCCAATGGGAAAAAAGTACAGGGATGCAGTTATACTGCAAAGTTTGATCAAATGTTACTTTAAACAGTTAACTGATTATGTGGTGTTGAAGTCAATGACAGAAACAGGACTACCAGTAAATGCATAGGTGTCAACTTAGCAAGTCACTTAAAACTCATTATTATGCTTGCTTGCTTTGTTGCCCTGTGCCGTCTGTGGCTATAGCTCCAGCTCTGGCTTTGAGGAGACTCTCCTTGAGCAGGCAGGGAGATCAAAATGACCCCCCCTGCTTGGACCTGAAACTTCTTACTTCATTGAGGGAGCATTGTGATCTGTACCACGAGCGAATGCAAACCATTTGGAAAGCTCCCTTGTTATCCACTGACACTTCTCAATGACACAGCTAGTGTTCTGAATCATTGACAAAGTGCCAGACAGATCTACGAGGGATACTTTCAAATGAACTGCACCTGATATTGGTGCAGACCACAATGCTTCCCAACTGCATCACCAGGGAAGACTTTCCATTGGACCACCAGGGATAGGTGAGCAGAAGGTGGCAAACACACGCACTCACACTCCGACACTACACACACATAACACTTAGTCACACACCGCACACTCAGCCAAACACTTTCACACACATACAGCAATAAGCCACACAATTCACACTTATAGAAACTGAGCCAAGGGCTCTTGAAGGGGACCCCAATTGACATCCTACCTCAGGTTTTAGCCCCTGGGAAACCTTAAGCTGGCTCTAGTGGGGAACTGTAGTGAGCTCATTTGTCAAAGAAAATAGAACATCAAAATCAAACCGCTTTTGTAGCCTACATTTTACCCTTTTAACACCTGGCTGCACATCACAGAATAACTAACACAATATTTTATTAATAACAGTAAATCAAAATGGCAGATACTCCATCAGTGTAAGTTACGCAAAGCACAAAAACTAGTTTTATCAACATTTCTTACAAGTGCTGAGATACCCAGTACTCCCTACACCATATGTTTCAATACACCTATGCCCTATTTGTGCTGGAAGGAAGTGATCTGAGATCACTTCCTCTACTTGCTGCAATGCATAAATTGAGGATTGTCCTTCACCACCTTTTCGGATTAGCAGATATCTGAAGTTTCACTGGGACTCCTGATAGGCCAGAGCCTGTTTGGCTCTAGCAGCCTTGAATGCCGGTCACTGACACCTCGAGTGCCGTGCATGGCACATGTGCCGTAGGTTGCCTACCCTTGTTCTACATGCTGCTATCCCATCTTTTGTAGCAGTTTTTAGAGAATAGGCTCCAATCTGCATATTATAAAAATAAAAATCTCAATAACCTGTGTACTCAGAGGATTGTTATATGCTCTATTTTTACAGCTCTATTTTTGTGTTGAATTGGTGCTGTTAGGAGCTGCACTACTACTCTATATGTACTAAGTGGTGACATTGTTATCAATAAAAGTCTATTAAAATGTTGTTAAAATGAAATGTTCTTCCTGAGAATCCATCCATTTTTCTCCACGTTGGTACCATGATGTTAGCAGGAAGTGAGAGGAGAATGGAAGTTATTTTTGAGCAGGCAATGTGTATATATAGGATATAAACAGAAAAGGTTTGTATATTAAAATTAGCAAAATGTATTAACTTGTGTTCCACAAGACTCCTGTTGATACTGGCCTGACTTTTGTCAGCAGAAAACTATAAACTACTTAGAGAATGTATTTATGTGAGAACTGTTGTTTATAAAGTTACTTGGAAGTGGTTCAATGCAAGCCAAGATGTCTATTAGAATGGAAACAGCTGGAGCGATTAAATAATGCATTTAAACATGCATAACTCTTTGTTAGAAAAATACTCTCTTAAAGAGGCAGTGTTCCATAACATGACAAACCATATTTACTCTGTGCAAACCACTGTGAAAGAAACTATTTGTGTGTGCTGAAGTCAAAATCTCTAAAATAAACTATATACTGGGACACTAAAACCTTGACTTGATTGACTTTAAAAAAGTTAATTTTGAAATTAAGAATGCTGTAGCATTATTATTGTGCTCCTTATAATGATGGGCATCATTTCAGTGCTGAGTACTCTGCTTTGTCAATGGCCTGCAATGCTGAAGAGTACAGGAGGTTTAGCAGAGTTTAGAAGATGTTTTAGGTCAAGCGAAATATAGACTTTGTGGACCTTCCACTCCTCTCTGTCTGAATGTGCCACAAAATCAAGCAGGAACAGAAAAGCACCAACAGATGGGTTCATATAAATAAAACTTACTATTTTCTTGCCTCCCCCAGACAGCCAGTGGTAATGTTTCCATCGTGGGTCTCTGCAAAGTCCCCAGACAGTGACAGGTCTGCTCTAACTTTAGCCTAGTGGTATTATTTCAAATATTGTGTTATTGTATGCAACTTGAGTTGCTGCCGATTTATTATGTGTTCTATAGTATATATAGATAATGCACACACAAAAAATCTAAATGTTCATCTTTTTGAACTTCCTTTACAGTATGACTCCTACAGTAAACTCTCACCAAACAATGAAGTAACACTCTGACATTTTGCAAATTTAAGGACTTGATTCAATATTTTGGGATAAGCTTTTAAAATCATTTTTTTTTCCAAATATAATTTTTTTTCCCAAATATTACATTTTTAAAAAAGTTTTTCCAAAAATATTAAATCCAGGTCTAAATCGAAATGTGGCAAAAAAATTAAATAAAAACAAAATTACATAGAAAATAAATGAATAACACTGTAGTCACGGCTTGGCTATTTTAGTCTACATTTTGCAGTTCACATTTGATTTTCTTAAATGTAGTTTTGTGAATAAAGCCAATTAAATTGAATGGAGTTCTATTTGTATAGCTGTTGCAAAGAAACAATTGGAATTCTTAATAGGTTACCTTTTTAGTGGACATGTAGGGGCTGTATAAAAAGGTGTAGGTGTTATTAGTTGAATTCAATGTTTTTGGTCATTAAGAAAGATACTTAATTATATAAATGAGCAACTGTAACTGCTTATGGTAAATGCGGCCACTTCAGTGACCTTGCGGTCCATTAAACTTAACATACTGCTGTCATCAGCTCTGCTCCACTGGGTATAATAACAAGAAGGGTTCCAAACTAGACCAACACATCTAAAAGTCCTTAAACTAAAGTCCTTAAAATAAAGGACTCTTGCCTGTGTTTGCTCTTTATAGAATGTAATAGTTATTGTTGAGCTTTTGACGCATGCGTATGCAGTACAAACTTGGCGAAGCTTGGCAATGTAAACTTTGGTTAGCATTCTGAAAATAACTAATTGATTTAACCCCTTAAGGACCAAACTTCTGGAATAAAAGGGAATCATGACGTGTCACACATGTCATGTGTCCTTAAGGGGTTAAATGAACACTCTTCTAAAAAAAATATTTGATTATTAGATCTGTTTCTTTATTACTTCAGATTACTTATGGCTCTAATGTCAGTGTTTTTGAGGTAAGTACCCTTTCAGAACTGTAAGACATTCTGTTTGGTTAATATTTGACTCTCCTGGATGACTGGGTTTTTATAAACTTCAATCTAGTTAAATTTTTTGTTTTTATTTTTATTTTGGAAGAAAAACTATATTTGGCATCAGGGCTGGACTGGGAATTAAAAGCAGCCCTGGAAAAAAAATATTTACCAGCCCCATAATGCGTTGTGCCAGCATAGTGTGCAGATACAGAGTTAGAACAGATAACTTAAAATTGAAAAGTACTTCAACGTAAAAAGCGCACTCATAGGCTTCAAAATAAACAAAAGTGCAGATTTATTTTAAGCAGACGTGCCTTTGCATGTAATCAATGTTTCAGTCCAACTACCTTGACATATTAAGGAAAGCTTGTTAATGGGACTGAAATGGTGAATGTGTGTAGGGCACAACTGTAAAAATTTTTTATTTTGAAGTCCTGTGGGTGTGCTCTTCACTTTAAATATGTTATTGTGCTTGAGTATGCACCTAGCAACAAGATTGGGCCAATATCTGCTCATTACATATGGTACATATTAATGAAATTTCTCTGTGTATTATGCATATATAAATGTACATTAATATGTTTATATATAAAACTAATATACACATTAATATACATGTCATATACCAGTGACGGATCCAGAGCCTGAGCCCGGGAGGGGCACTTGTAGATTATTTAAAGAAATATTCCATGCACAATAACCACTACTCCTCTGTGTAGTGGTTATGGTGCCAGGAGTGTCGGCACCCCCTCCCAGAGTAAGTAGTCAAACCGTTTAAGAACAGTTTGACAACTTACCTGGAGTCTGCTGGGATATGGGGCTGTAGTAGGGTATAGGAGCAGTGGTGCAGGGGTGCAGTGTGTGGGTTTGGGGGGCAGTGTGTGAATGTGTATTGTGTGTGTGGGGGCAGTGTGTATGGTGTGTGTGGGCAGTGTGTGAATGTGTATGGTGTGTGTGTGTGGGCAGTGTGTGTATGTGTCAATGTCTCCCCTCTCCTTCCCAGTCTCTCTCTTCCCCCTCTGCCTCTTTCTTCCCCTCCCCTTGTGTGTCTCTCTCATTTCTCCCTCTTTGTCTCTCTCTTCACCCTCTGCCTCTTTCACCCCCTTTCCCTGTGTCTCTCCCTCCTCCCCATCTCTCTCCCTCCCCATCTCTCTCCCTCCAACCCATCTCCCCCCCCTTTCCCTGTGTCTCTCCCCTCTCCCCATCTCTCTTCCTCCCCCCTTTCCCTGTCTCTCTCCCTCCAACCCATCTCTCCTCCTTCCCTGTGTCTCTCCCCATCTCTCTCCCTCCCCCTTTTCCGGTGTCTCTCCCCTCTCCCATCTCTCTCCCTC
>OW240920.1:35553521-35607445 GCA_933207985.1 Pelobates cultripes | reverse complement strand
CCCCCAATTTACCTTAAAGAAGGCAAGGGGGCCGGCCGTGTTCCAGACTGGAGCCGCCGGGCCGAGTGGCAGCTTCCCCGGTCCGACGGCACTCCAGTCACTGGCTGCTGATGGCTGAAGGAGGAGGAGCCTGTCTACCATGCTCCCTCGCGGTTCCTGTGCTGGGAATTGTGGGAACCGCGAGGGAGCATGGTAGACAGGCTCCTCCTCCATCAGCCAGCAGTGACAGCAGTGACTGGAGTGCCGCCGGACCGGCGAAGCTGCTACCCGGCCCGGCGGCTCCAGTCTGCAACACGGCCGGCCCCCTCTCAGTGTGCCACTGGACCGGCCACCCGGTGGCACATATGTGGCAGCAGCCCCCAGGTGCCGCGGCCCACCGGGAAATTTCCCGGTATCCCGGTGGGCCAGTCCGGCCCTGTTTGGCATAAATGCAGTTTTCTCTTCAATTCATGAACATTTATTAATGACATTCTGAACCTTGCTGGTGGTACAGATGATACATGGGCAGAGTAAAGTAATCTGTCAAATAGAAGCTACTATGTGTAGCTATGGTGCAAAAGGAAACTATTCCAGTTTTTCACCTATATGTCATTTTATTTTCTACATTCTGCTATCCCATCTTTTGTAGCTGTTGGTAGATAATAGGCTCCAGTCTGTGTATTTATATATATATAATATATATATTATGCAGAAGGACAATCCTCAATATATATATATTAGGAGTCTAGCCAGCTCCTTGCTTTTGCACCCCTCCCTGTCACAGGCGTCTTATCTCAGGACCCTATTTAGCATTGTACTGCAGAGACCTCGAGATGGAAGGATTTCCCCAAGTGAGTAGCTCATTTAGTAGACAGTTGGTTGTTAGAGTAGGACCTGCCAAAGATGGGGTACATTGACGTTGTGGCAGGCTTATGCAATGTATGATCATATAATGTAACTAAACCTCCATTATTTGTTGCCTAGATTAGGAGAACAAGCTAAATCTGTCAGCATCAAAGTAGCTGTTTAGTAGATAAGGGAGTGCGCTGGATTTTCATTTTTAATATATATATATATATATATATATAACTATGACCAATGTTGACATTCAACCAGCCGTATGGATCCTTTTTAAACTCAAACAGAAGCTCACTTTAGGTAAATGTAACACAACCATTCTTAAAATTGGCTAAGGATCACACATGCCTACCAAGTGTTCCTAGTTTAGCAGAACAGTCCCTATTTTGGGTCTTTCTATCCTAATGCCTTTCTTTTTGTAGGAGCTCCATATTATTGGTGTGTTAAGAGTATAACAGAGTTTAACCCCTTAAGGACACATGACATGTGTGACATGTCATGATTCCCTTTTATTCCAGAAGTTTGGTCCTTAAGGGGTTAATAGCAATAATACTTATAGTTATGTGTCTTTAAATTACTAAAGTGTTTTTAGAAATTACTCTGCATAAAAAAGATATATTGTTCTTGTTCTAAGTCACATTTTAGATGCACAAATTGTTATTTGATACATAATCCTTAGATTGTAAACTTTTTTTGGGCAAGGCCCTCTTCACCTACTGTTCTGGTGTGTCATCCGTGTTTTGATACAATTAATTGTTTGTCTTGTTTACCTATTGCACATCGCTGTGGTATATGTTGTCGCTATATAAATAGATGGAATTTTAATCCCCACTCACATCTCTAAAAAGAAAAGTATCCTTCCTTGTCTATTTGAAGTTGGGAGGTATGATCGCATAATACTGTTGCAGGGATGTCTACAATGCTTAAACTTAATAGTTCTTTTGTTGATGATGAGAGCAGGTTAATTGTGTAATCTCCAATTCTCCCACTGAGACAGAATATTCTTTTATAAGATATCCCATATGTTATTAGCAGAATTCCTCATGCATATTTTTCTCATAAAGGTGACATAATATGTACCACACTTAGCAATGAGTCATAGGTGTGATGTCCTCATTTAACTTCATTCTTTCAGATGCTCAAAAAAATGACAATCTGTGTTTTTACCTTTTTATTAAATGTAAAATATGATGCCTGGATATTTTTGTATACAAGCCGTGCCTCCTTCTAACTACTCTTGCTGAAGTGACTCTAATATGCTGTAGTAATATTGGTGTAGCCACATCTAGATACATATAAACCAAAGTTTATTTCTTCTGATGCAAATTTCATTAGCACAATGCACATATTCAGATATAATTACTTTATTAACTGAATCCAGAAATAGCATTTCTTATTAAAGGGACACTCCACTGCCCAAATACAAATGAACATAAAACTCACTATTTAGTAAACATACCGTAATGAAAACATGCAGGCATTTAATTATGCATGTTTGTTTGTTGGGGTATGTATAAGGACAGCTTGCAAAAGTTGCAGATCTCTTGTCGGGAGCCCTTGCAAGCCCTCCCTTTCAAACCCCTGCTCAGACCTTCTCTGGCTGTCCAATCACAGACTTCTCAATGCAGCTCAATGAGAAGTCTTTGCAAGGATGGTGCTCTTGAGCACTTACCTGCCTCTTGAGTTTAACTTCACTGAGCTAACCAAACCAAGAAGTAACAGGATTGGTTGTCTTATTGACTACCAATTTGGTTTAATAAGCTCATAATTACTACTGAAATCTGCACTTTTTGTGAAAGGGAAAATAAGAAGACATACTTTTCACACATAAATAATTTCCGCAAGCTGCATTTCTTTAGGGGTCTGGAGCGTCTCTTTAAGGAGTGAGTCTCCATTTCTATATGGAGAAACAACACGAAAAATGCATCCAAAAACCTAAGATTTAAAATGACTGTTTTAATTTATTTTTCACTTACTTCCAATTAATATTACTGGATTCATGCAACCACCTCCAGAGTACTCGCACAATCCACAGCCAAATAAGTAACAAAACTAAAGTGCCATGGGGACAATTTGGAACATTTTTTTTTTTTTTTTTGCTTCGAGTCATCTGATTGTGCCAATTATTTTTGTTTCTCTCGCTCTCTCCCTCTCCCTCTTTTATTATGCTCTCTGAATAGCATTTTATTTTTATTATTCTACAAGTTTTATTTTTATTCATTTTCAAGTCCTCCTAAGCAAACCTATCCTATTTCCTGTTCAGTGTACCAGACAAATCGACTTCAATAATTAATGTAATACATAATAATATGAACACCATCAATAAATAAAATAACATTGCTTTTTTACTTTTTTTTCTTTTCTTTTTTTTCTCACTTCTTACTTGATATGTGAATAAATTCAGGAGTTAGTGGATGTCCCCTAGCCATCAATTATCTTTTTGCCCCCATACGTTTTTTGGCACCACAGGCAGAACGAAAGGTCACTAATCAAGGAGAATGTGTACTGTTACTGGCCAGCTCATTTGGTTCATTATTCTTACATCTCAACGCAAATTCGTATCCATTGCAACTTGGACCAAAACAAATCTCCGAGTCTAGTAAAAACTGGTCAATTGCTTTTATGTGATAAAATACTATTTTTAAATGATAAATGTTGTCTTTCTGGTGAAGACGATGGATTGTGTTTGTTTTTAAAATCTGGTTGGAAGATATGGCATCAAATGCTTAACTTTAAAATTATTTGTAAAAATAACATTTTAATGTCATCCTGCAGCACAGAGAATCTTGTTTAGCCTGGGTAGTTTGTTTAGATTTTGATAAAGAGCCATATAGGATGTAGTTTTCTAAATGAAGGAAAAGAACCTAAATGGAATAATTTGTAACCAAACTTAAAATACAAGAAATGACACACGTAGGATAGTGGCGTGTATGTGTTCGGTTTGCTAAAGCCCAGTTTTGGCTAGTGAATTAAATCACAGCTGTAGTTGTGAACAAATGTTATTGTCGGCCAAATATCTGATATTCTCATTAAGTTTTCTTTGACTTCATTCAAGCTGGAACTTAAGCAGCACTAAGGCCAACCTACAGTTTTTGAATCAACCCTTTGTCATGAATACATCCCAGTCTGCTAAAGACAACCATCAACACATTCAAAAATGAGACTAGCTCTATTGATAGCCTGATTTTCCATGCCAGGACAAACCAATGTACTCTAGATGCAGTGGACTCTTTGTTGGGTTTCTTTGCAGAAGAAGAGGTTTGAACTTGCTTCACTAATCACATATATTTTTGGAGAGTAAGGTTCTCGATCTTCTTCCTGTAATTGGGTAGAACACATTCACAGACTAGCAATGACTCAGATGACCTGTATGTTGCTTCTGCTGCTCTCTCAAGTGGTTTCACTCTAGCTTCCACCGATAGCATTAGAGTGTGACCACAAGTAGAGGAGCAGTGAGTATGAAATCGTGGGTTCCTTTTGGACTTTGAGGACTATTACAGTTGTACTACCTGTAAGCCTTACATTTGTGACCCTCATCCTTGGCTTGAGATTGGTGGATGAATAATGTTCATCAATTCAATAGTCATTAAACTTACTAAGAATATTAAGAGCTGTAACATACAGGTCATATTTGCCATACAGTGCCTCCTTCACTGGCATGTGCTGGAAAAATGTCCCCTATTCCGCATGTTAATTATTTAGCGTTCTGCGAGTAAAGTGTCCGGTATCCTCTTTAAATAAAGTGTTTGTCTCTTCTCCATTCATATTAAACATTCTGCAGCTCTGTTGGTGCATTCAGTAGGGCAGAGGTCCCACAATGAACTGCATTCCTAAAGGGATGTATAACAACCCAGGTTTCAAAGATATATTGTTCACAGAAGGTGGTTTGATTTATTAATCCACCTTTGTAAGACGTGCTTGAATTTGTAATCCAATTTAAGAATGCTGCACTATGCACCTTGCGATTTGTCCATTACCAATGTACATGCAATAATTTGCCCAGAAGTTCTGCAGCGAGTGAGCGATTGGGAGGTTTTGCAGTTACCCATTGGTATACACGGTAAATAATTGATGGGTATTTTCAATTATATTGACTGCTGCTTGATGGCTGACCCTTCACAGAAGCAGAACCTCTCTGCATGTCAGATTGCTAAGGAATTCGCATAGCTATAAATCAAAAATCTCCTGTACAGAATTCTGCAAGACTGGAACTAATGCATGCCACAACTACAAGTTCCATGCTACTCTGACTACAGTCAAAAGTATACCCATATTTTGCAATATACCTACATTTGGCAATTCCTTGTCAATAATCACAGGAGCTATTCAGATAATGTCAAATTAAATATATATCTCATGGTTTTGTTATAGTGTCTGTACAATCCCTTGATGGCATAATTTTCCATTAATACATCATTCACCATTGTGTATGATAAATATGTAAACCTATATGTGACTTGATAATTATCTCTAGTCTAGAGCATGTCTATTCTATTGCAGATTTACTCTTCACATTACTCCTCACGCTTTTGGCAACTAAGGCATTTTGTCTTGTTATTGGTTTCCAGTCATGCTAAGCAAAAGAGAACTGAACACACGGTCTGCACAACTTTGTGAACCACAAATACAGAGTTGATATGATTACGTGTGTGTGTTTTTTTTTTTCTTTCTTTTTTATTCATTTTTATTTGGGGAAAGAGTAGTAAAGTGCAATAGTCTAAATAAGAATTAAACACATCTCAAAAAAAGGATACAAAATTATGAATTAAATGAGTATGTACAAAATTGTACAGTAGGTTTGAACAAGACACCTAAATTTGGAATTTATTTTGTCTCAAGTTGGATAAATGTCTTATGTGGGTCCTTCACTCTCTCTTAACTATTTTCCATCCTATATTTTGTGGAGGCATTTGCCATTAACTCTGGCGTGGGTGAAGAAAAAAAAAAGTAATAGATCCCCCTACCTCTAAAAAAAAAAAACACACAGTAAGGAACAAAATGATGAGTCCCTTATTATTTCAAGAACTAAGAACAAAATAATAATAATTATAGCAAAGTATTTAACCAGGAAAGGTACATTCAGATATTCTCTGGTTTCCAAGTATGTCCTGGAGATGTTACTTTTGCCCAGCATCCATTGGATGTTACTATAAAAAACTCTTAAAAAGCTAAGGGAATACTGAAAGGAAGAAGTCAATACACAGCACACAGAAATAAAAATATAAAACAACTTAAAGGGACCCTCCACTGCCCAACTTTAAAAAATAAATAAATTCTGTTTAGTAAATATACCTACAATGAAAGCATGCATGCATTTAATTATGTTTTTCATTGTGGATATATCTACACATGGCTTGTAAAAGCTAAAGTGCAAACCCTCCCCTTCTATCCCAGCCTAGACTTTCTGTGGCTGTCCAATCACAGACTTCCCAATGCAGCTCAATGAGAAGAGAAGACTTTGCAAGTCAGATACTCTACGCAATTGATGATTCTTGAGTTTAGCTCAATTGAGCTATACAAACCAGGAAGTAACATGACCAATTGTCCGACAGCTTGGGAGGACAAGGTAATTTATAAAAGTGACAATTTCTAGTGAAATCTGCACGTTTTGTAAAATGAAATAAAGGGGACACACTCTGTATATGCATAAAGCATTTCAGCAAGCTAATGGGCTTAGGGGCCCAGAGGGGCCCTTTAAGACACAACTACAAAAACAAATCTATGAAGAAACATAAAGACACAGAAGAAAAAATAAATTAAAATGCACACAATATATGTATAACTCTGAAATCACTGAATCGCTGACTCTTTGAGATATATGGTTCTGTGATAATGAAAAACACAATTTTTAAACATCATGATTCATGTAAGATAATGATCAGTGATGCTCTAATGGGTCATTGTAATCCGTGTGAAATAAGGTTGTGTGTGTGTGTGTGTGTGTGATGCTCTTACAGCTTAATTGTTATCATTACCAATATATTGAAAAATGATTAACTCATCAGAACATCAGACTGCATTTTACGTAGAGGAATGTAGCATTGTCTCTTGTGTGACCTGTCTCTATTTTGTTTGGCAATGTATAAAAAAATTTTTTTTGGTTGTTTTAGCTACATTTTTAAAACCTTTCCATTTGCATTCCTACTAGTACTTGGTCTGAAATGTTTGCTTTGAGATCAACTGATAGAACATACAAACTGTTCTAGAAAGTTGATTAATGTTTATATAAATGTGTGTGTAATATATATAAATCTGAAAAATTTTACTCGTTTGCAGAATAAGGAACATAGAGTGTGTGTATTATATCTGATCTAGCTAATCTAATCTAGCATTGTATTAAAAATTGTATAGATGTAAATTGTATTTTTCCTGTTCCTTTACAAAGGCAGTCATCATCAATCTATGCCTTCATACAGTCCGCAGGAAAAATGAAATCTGCAATAGGATAGTTGAGTGCTTAAAAAAACTCCCACAGCAATAAAAATGATTCTTATCCTTGTAATATGGGTAAGTAGAAGTAGTTTCACTATGACATGAATTATAAATTGAATAAAAAAAGCATATATTGCAGACGGTATTGGACAAATGTTGTTGTAAAATGATATTAGGAACCACTCACATTTGCAAGAGCCTTAAATATTGTCCTAGTAGATTATGCCCCTTGATTTTTAGGGCAGCATTACACCTCCTCAATATAACTCCAAATATCAAAAGAGACGAAGAGGTGTGGTGATGCCCAAAAACTACAGAGGCATAATCTACTGATCCAATCTTTTAGGCTCTTGCAAATGTGAGTGATTCTTAAAGGGATCCTATAGTGCCAGGAAAAGAAAGTCGTTTTCCTGGAACTATAGGGTTAATAGGTCACTCCCTCCCGCGGGGTTACAGGGATTAAAACCTCTTAAGCCACTTACCTGAATCCAGCGCCGATGTCCCTGGATACCTTTGTATGCATAACTTTCAATGTATCTGAAAATGATAAAAATATTAAGTTAAATGTATATCTGTTACAAGAGAAAACACATTTCCTATTTGTATTTGGTATATGTTGGTAGCATCCTGTCTCTGCTCCGATCTTATTCTCATCACACAAAATGTGATTGGTTGTGTACCTTGAAGCAGCCATGTCTAGTAAAATACAATCTAGAAACTTGTTGACAGAAATACTGCATTTAACCTCTGTTTCCCTCTGTGTATAGTGATTCCTTAGGGCACAATTATTAACTAAATCCCACCTGCACAAACCGCACCATCTGCTAGTTAGACCTGCTGTTTGTGCTCTATAGAGGTACCAGACTAAATACCAAACTTACTATAATAAATAGTGCCAACTGGTAAGATACAAACTTTCTTTTTTCTCCCAAAGCTTGTTGGAAAACACATTTCTGTAGGAAACCTTAAAGATGGCTTCTTTTAAACAAAGAAATAACGATGTGATGTTTCAGTTCATCATCCTTTTTTCATTTTTACTTAGAAGTAGCATTTCTATGAAACAGAATGATGGAAAGGCTTCATGTTCAGTATAAATACTATGCTAAAAATAAATGAGTATCTCGTCAGTGTGAGTGGTGGAGGGGGACAAGAGCTGTGGTGGGAAAATAGGGGCAGCAGAGTAGGGCAGAGATGATGTGGTTGATGGATAAAGCTATGATGGGTGGATACTGGCAGTGGTGGGGATACAGGGGTAGTAGCAGGGGTCATGGGGGTTGTGGGTGAATAGTGGCTGTAATGGAAGGAGCGAGCTGTGGTGGGTTAGGGGCTATAGTGGGATGAGAGTGGCTATGCTGGGTTATAGGAGCTTTTGGTGGGATGATAGACCCTGTGGTGGGGGGACTGGGATTACAGTGTGTGAGTCAGGAGCTGAGGAGAAACATTTAAAGGACCACTATAGTGCCAGGAAAACAAACTCATTTTCCTGGCACTACAGTGTTAATAGGTCCCCCCACCCTCAGGGTCCCCCTTCCGCCGGGCTCATGAGGGGTTAAGGGGTTAAACACTTACCTTTCTCCAGCACCAGGCTCCCTCGGCGCTGGGGACTCTCCTCCCTCTTCCGACATCATCCGCCGAATGCGCATGCATGGCAAAAGCCACACGCGCATTCAATCAGTCCATAGGAAAGCATTTCTCAATGCTTTCCTATGGATGGCAGAGTCTTCTCACTGTGAAAATCACAGTGAGAAGCGTGGAAGCGCCTCTAGCGGTTGTCAATGAGATTAACCCTATTGTAAACATAGCAGTTTCTCAGCTGCAGGGTTAACCCTAGATAGACCTGGCACCCAGACCACTTCATTGAGCTGAAGTGGTCTGGGTGCATTTAGTGGTCCTTTAAAGAACTGTTACTCCCATCTCCCTGATGCTTACCTTGAGCCAGGGAGGGGAGAAGACAACTTATTTGGTGCAATGCTGTGATACAATGTTGAGCACCAACCCTGCTGTCTTGCCTGGCCCCACGACGAGATCTCCTCACTGACTATGCAGCCCCTCCTTGTCTGCCGCCCTGAGACGGTGGTGTTATGTCAAATCCGGCCCTGTTTATAAGGTGTTTATAAGGTGCCTCTGATTTTCTTATTTAAATGCCTTTAATGCCCTATTCTTCATATTTCCCTTTTATACGAACAGAAATTTACTTTCACCTCCCCAAGCATTCGCTATTACTGTGGCACCTAGGGTTGTTCAAGTGAGAATGGTTTGAGAATTTGGGGTGAATTCAAATTTAAGGCCAAAGTAGCTGAATTGGAAAAATTCTCAACTAAATTTAAATTTTGACTATTTTTTCCTAAGAATTAAAATTCACTTTAGTGTACAACCTCTGACCGTAAGGATATACACTGGAATCATATGATAGAGACTATTGAACTGCTGCCTGTACAAACAGTTCTATCTAATTCAGACTTAACCAATTGATCATGTCACAGTTTGTTTATAAGAATATATCATTACGTCACGTAGGGGGCATCAATCTCCCCTGATCCTTGGCATTACCTGCTAGTAGATAGAATCTCATTAAACTGATTTACATGTAACTTCCAATATGTGACATTTTCAGTGTGCCTGTGTCTCTTTGTCTGTGTATTAAAAATAGGGTCACATTTTTACATTTGTATGGATCATGTCACACTATTGGATAGCTGGTTCGGAATATACAAGAATGATCTTCCACTGGAATGAGCAGATATTCTCACTTGCTAATTGCCTTTGCAAATCTTTCAAATGCAAGAGAAAATTACTTGAATTGTTAATTCATGCTTGACTGCTAAAACATTGACAAAAATGTATAACTGTTATATTTATTATTATTACTTAAAACAAAAACAATAAAAAATATTTTAAGGAAAATTACCCAATTTGTGTAAATGGGCACATTTTAGGTGATATCACTGAAAAGTCAGTAACAATTTTTGTTTGTGAGTTTTTTGTTTTTTTTTGTTTTCTTTGTTGAACGGTGTTCATTCTGAGTGCTTCTTCTCCTTTATGTCTGAAATTCTCCTATAAATTGAATGCTTATCAAAAAGCGAACAGCCCTACTTTTTAGCCCTGACTAATACAATACGGAATATTTACAACATCTGAAATTCCTGACCGCTCACAGTTAATAACTCTGACAGGGATTTTGTAGCTGTTTTGCATGAGGAGAGTAGAGAATGTCTATTCTTCTGAAGCTTTGCATTGTGCTGTTTATAAATGCTTATTAGGCAGTGTGTGTGGTAGGGGTAAATCCCCTGTGCCGGTAGCTGTCTGTGCAGGAAGGGTTTCCTTTGTTTATGCATCCCTTGGGTTTCCTATTTGAATGTCTGTTTAAACAGGATGGCAGCTAATCATTAGTGTTTGCTTAAAGGTAAACTGCACGAAATTGCACCTATTTAGATACATAAAATATAATTTGTCTTCATCTGTCAAATGAAGTCTTTGAATTCAAAATCACTTACTATTCTGTATGTAGCACTACAAAACGTGTTGCTGTTCTAAAAATTATTATAATGTTACATATATAACCAAATATATTTAAAGGGAAAATATAGTACCAAAAAACAACAACTTTGTTTTCCTGGCACTATGGCTCCCTATAGTGCCCTCCACACCAATCCCCCCCACCCCCCATTCCCCCCTTTACTCCCTTCTGTCACTTACCTGATTGCAGTGCCGGTACTACTCTGTGCTGATTCAGGCTCTGCCTCCGCTTCTCCCCCATCAACGTCAGCCGGGACCTAATGCACATGCGTGGCGATCACCGAGCTCTCATTAGGACTTCACCCATAGGAAAGCATTGTATGATGCTTTCCTATGGGGTTCTAGGTAATGCTGATGTCCTCATGCATAGCAGCCACTAGAGGTTGAGTTATCCCTGGCAGGTAACTATTGCAGTTTATTAAGGGAGCTGGGACACTGCACCCAGGCCTCTTCAATGACCCAAAGTTGTCTAAATGCCTATAGTATCCCTTTTTCAGAGCTCAGGCCAAGTCCCTGGGTTTGCACCCCTCCATGTCACATATGCCTTATTTCAGGACCCTATTCAACCTTGCACTGCAGAGAGTCCCAGGAGGAAGCATTTCCCAGGTAAGTGTATTAATCTCATTAGAGCCAGACCCTTGATTGTTAGAATAGTATCTGCCAAAAATGAGGCACATTGATGTTGTGGTGGGCTTATCCAATGCTTGATCATATACTGTAGCTAAACCCCCATTATTTTTGCCTAAGTTAGATAATAAAACATTAAATAAAAGAGACTATTAAATTGTGTGAAATTTGAAATTGCTGCTGAATGAGTGATTAAGAATTGTGCTGGTTCTAGATATAATATATATTCATACCTATCTCAGATAGATAGAAACTACTTGTAATGATTATTATAAAAGCAGCAAAGGACACTTTTTTTCAGGTGAGACTTCCTTACCCCAAAAAGCTGTCACTGGGGGCAGGGCCTGGCAGCCATGCCGGCTGGACGAATCCCGAGTGAGCTCCGACGTTTATAACGCTATAATGCAAATACACTGCTGTCTATACCCCCACTGATGACTCTACTTACCCCTACTTTGCATCTTGATAGAGTGGTGATGCTTAGAAGCGTGTCTAGATGGATAGCCGCAGGTGCCTGCTAAGACCCAACTCCGCATCCCGGTTCCAGTCCTGGGATGAGTAAGGTTAGGGTGGAGGAGCCGGAGCCATATCAAGCCACTGCATGCAGCACTGAAGTGACCAATGGGGGCCGACGCCCGCAAACCTATTATAATGCCTTCCCAAGAATACAGATCGCAGAATGAGACAACGCTCCAGCGTCCCAGCTATGCCTGCCGTACGTGCTGCTGCGAGGGGAGCCGCAGTGCTTGGGCCGACTGCCTGATTTATATACTTAAAAATGATACAGTCATAACCCTAAACAACATGGCCTGGACGGTGGGGGGTGGATGGCAGGAGCAACTTTGGGGCATCCAGATAGCCACCTGTTAAACTGTAGTTACTGTGTCACTGAAAATTTTAATTGCATAATGTCCAATATTGGAAGGTTTAGTATCCAGGGGCATACCTAGAGCATTTGGCAACTGGAGCGGTTACTATTTTGGCACCCCCTCTCCACCTCCCATCCCCCACTTTAAAATGTAAAAAACTACTGCAAATTTTTAAAGTATATTTAGCACTGAGCAGTGTTTGTGTGTTTGAATGTTAGCATGTTTTTGTATGGAGTAAGGCTGGCTGGGGAGGAAGGGAGGCAGGAGAGGACCCGGGAGCTCTAGCCAGCAGCTCCGCCGGGTTCATCTTGAGGGATTCTGAGCGTTGCCGCGGTTACCATGGCAACGCTCAGATCTTGCGAGAGTGAACTCTAGCCCTGAAGGCTAGAGTTCACCCTCACCACTGAGACCACCACGGAAGGCAGTATGTCTCCTCACTCCATGACAGCATGACCCCCCCCCCCCCACTCCCAGGCTAAAGGTAAGAAGGGGGGAGGGTATATAACGTGTTTTTTTTTTATTATTATTTAAAAAAAAAAAACATATTTAAATAGACATTCACTCACAGTACACTCATACACTCCTAGCACCCCCTTACACACACACACAGCACCCTCATACACACACAGCGCCCTCCAACACACACCACCCTCACACACACACAGCACACTCTCACACATATACAGCACAAACACATATATACACTGCTCAAAAATATAAAGGGAACACTTAAACAACACAATGTAACTCCAAGTCAATCACACTTCTGTGAAATCAAACTGTCCACTTAGGAAGCAACACTGAGTGACAATCAATTTCACATGCTGTTGTGGAAATGGGATAGACAACAGGTGGAAATTATAGGCAATTAGCAAGACACCCCCAATAAAGGAGTGGTTCTACAGGTGGTGACCACAGACCACTTCTCAATTCCTATGCTTCCTGGCTCATGTTTTGGTCACTTTTGAATGTTGGCGGTGCTTTCACTCTAGTTGTAGCATGAGACGGAGTCTACAACCTACACAAGTGGCTCAGATAGTGCAGCTCATCCAGGATAGCACATCAATACGAGCTGTGGCAAGAAGATTTGCTGTGTCTGTCAGCGAAGTGTCCATAGCATGGAGGTGCTACCAGGAGACAGGCCAGTACATCAGGATACGTGGAGGAGGCTGTAGGAGGGCAACAACCCAGCAGCAGGACCGCTACCTCTGCCTTTGTGCAAGGAGGAACAGGAGGAGCACTCCCAGAGCCCTGCAAAATGACCTCCAGCAGGCCACAAATGTGCATGTGTCTGCTCAAACAGTCAGAAACAGAATCCATGAGGGTGGTATGAGGGCTCGATGTCCACAGGTGGGGGTTGTGCTTACAGCCCAAGACCGTGCAGGACGTTTGGCATTTGCCAGAGACGTGACAGAGTCTGGAGACGCCATGGAGAACGTTCTGCTGCCTGCAACATCCTCCAGCATGACCGGTTTGGAAGTTTTTTAAGTAATGGTGTGGGGTGGCATTTCTTTAGGGGGCCGCACAACCTTCCATGTGCTCGCCAGATGTAGCCTGACTGCCATTAGGTACCGAGATGAGTTCCTCAGACCCCTTGTGAGACCATATGCTGGTGCGGTTGGCCCTGGGCTCCTCCTAATGCAAGACAATGCTAGACCTCATATGGCTGGATGTGTCAGCAGTTCCTGCAAGACGAAGGCATTGATGCTATGGACTGGCCCGCCTGTTTCCCAGACCTGAATCCAACTGAGCACATCTGGGACATCATGTCTCGATCCATCCACCAACGTCATGTTGCACCACAGACTGTCCAGGACTTGGCCGATGCTTTAGTCCAGGTCTGGGAAGAGATCTCTCAGGAGACCATCCGCCACCTCATCAGGAGCATGCACAGGCATTGTAGGGAGGTCATACAGGCATGTGGAGGCCACACACACTACTGAGCCTCATTTTGACTTGTTTTAAGGACATTACATCAAAGTTTGATCAGCCTATAGTGCGTTTTTCCACTTTAATTTTGAGTGTGACTCCAAATCTAGACCTCCATGGGTTGAAAAATGTGATTTCCATTTTTTAAAAATGTTTTTTGTGATTTTGTTGTCAGCACATTCAACTATGTAAAGTGTAATAAGTAGGGGGATGCGATTAACAGCCAAACTGTATGCCAATGAAGTGTTATTGTGTTCTAATACATGGATTCAAGCCCCCATTCTACCCTTAGGTAGAAGCACATGGCCTTTCACCAGGCAAAATCAGTTGGGTTGATGATAAACTCCTCCTCCATTCCCTTTCAATGCAATCCCCCTTCCCCCAGGAGGCACTCTGGTTCTGTTACATCCTAAGGGATTGACTGTGTCCAGCAGAAGGAGGGACTAACCTGTTTAAAACCCTGTGAATAGCAAATTTTCTGTCTCTTTGAATTACCTCTCTTCACCTTCTCTCTCTCTCTCTCTCCACTCTCCCCACTCTCTCTCTCCCTATTCCCTATTCCCTCTCCCCTCTCTTACTCTCAGCTGACGATCAATGGAGTGGTAACTGTATCACGTGTCTATGCCTGTTTTACTATGTTAATTTAGCCTATTTTCCATTCAGTCAATGATTAGTTTTAGTAGCAACATATACTAGTCTATTTCAAATGTATATGTATTGTTTATTTGTTTGATTAGCCTCTGTTAATAAATATTATTGAATTTCCGAAAGCAAGGAGTGTGGACTCCGACTTTACACTCGGTTTTTAAGTTATTATTTTAAGTTATTATTTTTAGTTATTAATGTTATTATTAATTTAAAGTTTACTACAACTTGTGAGTTAAATGTTTATTAAATAAAGAACAAAGTATTTCAGAAGAATATTTAATTCATTCAGATCTAGGATTTGTTATTTTTGTGTTCCCTTTATTTTTTTGAGCAGTGTATTATGTATAAATTAACCCTCTGTGAGTTAACAGACAAAGACAATTAAAATCATAGAATGTGACGGCAGATAAGAACACCCTCACACACACAGCACCCCTCTTACACACACACACACTGCACCCCTCACACTCAAGCTGCACCCTTCACACATATACCCAACACATAATACATGCCCCTCACACATAGAATACGTCCAAACATAAAATATACACTCTGAATCCTCTATACACACACACACACACACTGGGTCCTTTTCACACTAGGTCTCCTACACACACACACTGCACCACCTACACATACTACATTCCCGACATACAAACTCTGGATCCCCCATGCACACACAACATTCCTCGTATGCAAACACATACAACATTCTCTAAACACACACTCTCTACAACCCCTACACACACTTTGTCACCTATACACACACACACTATAACCCGTATGCACACACTCACTACATCCCCTATACACACTATGCCCCCTATGCACACACACTCTCTACAGCCCCTAGTCACACATATTACATTTCCCCTAAAACTTGAATTGCTCTGTCCTGTAAAGTATGCATGCTTTTATAGAGTGCAAATATACATGACCGATTATCCTTATCTTGCCAAAGTTTCCATTTATAATAGGACATTTTCTCTTGTATCCCTGGCAATAATAAAACATTTGGCTCAGTGAAGCATATTTATTTTCCTTTATTTAATGTTGTCCATCATTTCACATTGATATCATGTCTTAGATTCAGTAACTGTTTTGGTCAGGCCAATTACCAGCATGCAACTGTTAAATACATCATTTAATTTCATGTACTGCGCTAAATTCATTACATGGAACGCCGTAAACTAAAGCATGTTTTCTTATTCTAAATAATATTTCTGTTTTGTGCACAGCAAGTTTTCAAAAAATGAATAGCTTAGTTTTCTCATAAAACCCGTCTTATCTGACAGAACTTGGAAATACAGCTAGGTAGAGTGACCCTTTTGGTATTTGAGTTTTGTTTTATTGAGTGATCTATATAAATTGTGCTGCAGTTATTATACTTTAATATATTTTTCTTTCTGTTAAGCATGAAGATGCACAAGCTTGCTATCAGTTCTTTACTCCCAGTTATTAAGGGTTTAGCTAGGAAAACCAGGATAATAACAAGAATGACAGAAAATGGCAGAATTTTAAAATATAGACTGTCAAGTCTCACAGATTTCTTTCATATTAAATGGATCAAAACTGCACGGGGTATACATATTATCCTGAATAGCTCAATAAATAATTAAGGGGGATGAACAAGCATTTCCCCGTTTACATTATTAGTTTCCCTTTGTCTGACTGTTGTATTCAGTAAAGATAACTTTTTAGAAATGTTTGCTAAATGGAGCTTGTAAAAAAACATTTTAATTTTTTTAAATTGAATTCAGGAATTTAAGGGCTATGACAGGTTAATGGTATTTTGAGGAGGGTGGTATTTTGTGGATTACATTAAAGGCATATATGAAATCAAATTATCTGAAATGGGTACTTTAGGTTATGTATGTATTTTTAGAAGAATTATGTACATCATCAGTAGGGAAAAAGATTGATTGTAGAACCCTTTGACTACAATGGCAGGCGGCAAGCTCTATTGCTGTTTGTTGTGTTTTCTATAAGTTATTCCACGCTTCAAATTCTAAGTCATAGGGGGCGGGGCCTGACTGCCAAGATGGCCAGATGTGGCTTTTAAGAGCTCTTGCACTGATGAGCTAAACTTTGGTCACTACGGCCCAAAATCGTGATATTTTCAGACTTACTTGATGGTGAAGCGCTGTTGAATCGAGGGGGAGCTGGTGGATACCAATCCCACAAATTTCTGCTGACAAAACCCAAGTCTAAATATTAGGTCTAGCACGGAAGGTGGCCAGGTGGCTGGGGGAAGCAGCTGATCTCCCGCTCTGAATGGCACATCTGAACATAGTGCCCTTCGAACCGGTGGTGGGGGTGGCCAGTCAGCATCACTGCCTGACATACCAGAAGACACCGCAATGGCAGAGGCATCTCTGAGCCCATTTATGGGCCAAGCTGAGAGGAAGACCCTTTCAATGGACTATACAGGTCCCTCCTATTACAGTATCATCGGGGAGTGTGGACTCCGACATCAGCAGCCCTACCATGACCAACTTTGCAGCTTTGTTGCAACTTTGGGGCCATGAGACGGTGAGAGGTGACCTCTAATGTGGCTTGGAGACTGACCTACTCCTGAGGCACACTAGTGGCATTGGCTGAACCCTTGTTGGTGGAGCTCATGTCTCTATCATGCTGTCCTACCTGAACTGGATTTTGTGATTAAGGCTAACTGATCTAGGCTGATATAACTGAAATAAGCAAGCTAATTCCCATTACAAATGATTACTCTCTGTATGCTGTGTAGTGCCTTGTAGTGCCCCTTTTCTTATACCCTCTTTATATTCCAATAACATGACATGAGACGTAGTTGGTGAAAATAGGTCCCAGCTTTTTTTATTAAAGTATTTCACGAAACAATATTACCAATATTTACTTTTTATCAAATATATAATTTATATTTTGAACATCAAACAATATAACTTAACATTTTCAGAAACATACCCATCCTTGCCAATCAATTATCCATAATCTCGGAACTCTCCTGGGCACTTGTCCTCCCTCCTCATCCCAACCAACACTGGCCACAAAACCTGGCCTTCCACCAAAATTTGCTACCCACTAGCCTGCCTTTGGCTCAGTGGGCATGTCCGAAATAAACCATACCTTAATTTCACCGAGGCTAGGGCAGGGATCAGCTCCAATTTCCTTCACACCCATTGGACTCCCGAGTCCAAGGACAACCACCCACCTGCTGTGACAAAAGGCAAGTGAGAAAACCGCAAAAACATGAACCGAAACAGAAGAGCTAACATGGAGGGGAACAATTGCTAGCGGGAGGGGAACAATTGCTAGCGGGCATATAAAATGGCAGGGGAGAAGGAAAGAACATGGCTTCTATTTATACACCCCATACTGCCAATAACTAACTGCTGACCACACCCAGCCCCACCCTATCACTAACTCCTACACACCTCCCACACTCACACATGCTCCTTGATCTGACTAGCTTTTCCTGCCTCCTCAGGTTCTGAAATGACCGTTTTGCCTATAGACAAAGCCATTTAATGGAAAATGAGCTTCATTAGACATGATGCGTTGATTAATAAATTCATTGCTTTTCCTTACTTGTTCCTTAATGAAATTACCCATGATAAATCTCCCAAGACTCGGTTATAATATGTACCTGATTGAAAGAAAAAAAAATGTAACTACTAACAAATAAATTATTTCCTCTGAATTTTGGCCCACTGTGCATATCAGGAACCAACTGTTCAAACCTTTTGAGAAAAGTATAATTTCTATCTTCTAAAGACTGCATGCCCGATACAAGCCAATACAATCTAACACCAGTGAGCGACCAGTGCACTCTTGAATAACTGCAATATCAATTGGCGTGAACCTGACACATAATTTGTTACACTAAATGAACAGTAAACTATGGATTCAAACACTGAAACCTACATTACAACATGTCCTAATAATAAAGTGCACCCAAACGTGTATATTTTCAACAAGTATCAAATTTTTAACAGTTTTATTATCTCTGAACAAATTGTATTCCAAGAGAAAATAGATAATGAAAATAAGTATTAAAAATCATAATCTGACTATTTTATATAATTGAATATAGGCATAGGAAACAGCATGTGTTTGAACCAAACAACCCTCTATTTTTTTTCTACTTTCCCTTTTAGATGAAGCAAGTATGATTCTTCTCTGATCAAAAAAATAAGAATTCCTTACCCATAATACCAAGCGATCAGGAATGTAAAATATTTGCCAGTGGCAATCAATCTGTAGTACGTCACTTTTGCTCATTTTGATTTCAAGCAAATAACATTGGCAGCAGATGTGAGGACAGAGAAATGTCTTCTGCTCATAAACACTTCGATGTTAATAGAATGTGTGACTGGAGCTTGAAATGCTTCTCTCTTTTGTGCCAAGGGGTTAACTCGACTCTCTTTTGCAGATTTTCATTTACCAGACGTCCATAAAGATATCTGGGTTGGCTGATATCCATGCATGCTGTGTCTGACATTAGGGACCCTTTCTATATTCTAGGAAACCTAGTACATCCTACAGAGATTAAAAACCTTTTTCTTCATAATTGGACTCTTTGAACATCAGACAAGCCATAGATCATACTTTTTGGGTCGTTACCAAATGAATCTGTTTGTGGCCCTTCAAAGTGTAAAGTAAATTCTTGTCTTGAATGTTCTTGAATTTGTTATGAAACTTTTTTCCTTAAAGTTGGTTTACTTTCTCCTTCTCATACTTTGTTCTAACCTTGGCTCTCACCTAGCTCTCCTGCTGGTGATCCTTCTAGTAACAGTCTGTACATCGCAGGTTGAGACAACAAGAATATTAAGACATGATCATGCTTAAGAAGTGTTCTTGAAAGAATCTTTCTTAAATTGTCCTAGAACTGGCTGTTCTCTATATTATATATTTGTTACTCTCCAATAGCCTTTCAGTCTCACACACTTGTACACCCCTGTTTTCCTCCATAAAAAAAAAATGTTTAGCTCCTTTCATGAAAGAGTCTTTGATTAAAATGTTAGTGATGGTATTTAAGTAGCCAAATGCTAGTTTGGTGCGTACAGTGAATAAAAATAAGTACACACAGACCTAGTATGGTGTCTTGAATAATCCACTGGGAACAGAAAATACATAATTCTGTTCTGGGTCCAGATCATCGTCTTGTTAGACTAATGGCTACTGGTATGAATTTTATCCAAAGTTATTTATAGAAGTATGGGCATGATTATCTAACATTGCAAATAATTATTGAGCCTCACATATGCATGCCTCCCAACTGTTCCAGACATAGGGAGACAGTCCTTAGTCACTGTCCTTTATTCTATATTGCTTGCTAAGTGACACCTGAAATAAGCACAATACGTAATATCAATAAAGATGTGTAGTGGTGACAGACATAGGGTTATTTTAACCCCTTAAGGACACATGACTTGTGTAACATGTCATGATTCCCTTTTATTCCAGAAGATTGGTCCTTAAGGGGTTAAAGGAGCTGAAATAATCAACCCTTACTCATGGGCATATTATTTATGAATAATTTACACACTTTCTAACATTACATATATATATTAATCATAAAATCTTAAATCACAACTTTGTGTTAGAGAAATTATATGACGTAATGCATGTAGCACAGCGAATGCTAATGAATTCATAACTCTTCAATACTTACAGATAATGATCATTGTGAGCCTATGAGCTCAAAATCCATTTTAGATGACAACCAGGACTGTTGACTAACGCAAATCTTGTTTTAAAATGTATATACATTTAAAAGGTGATGTAATTGCATACATTCAATATAACTAAAGCCATAAAAAAAAACACCTCTCTATTGGAGAAACTGAGATTTGTCTTTGGAAACATTAGAAACTCCATACTTGACTAGCTGCAGTGTATAAATATGGACAACGTCCTGCGTGTTGTGTTATAGGTTGCCAGTGTGTCTTTTATTTTATTGAACATAACAAATCCTCTGATAAGACTGAAACATATAATCTACTATCTCTTAGCATGGGTTTACCAGAACATATATTCACCCTGGAAATCTGAGTCTGTATGTTTGAAAGGATCACTAAAGGCAGTCAGACCACTACATGTCAATGAAGAAGTCTGAATGCAATGTCCATTTAGTATTAACCCTGCGACACAAAACATCACCACTTAGTAGATACAGCAATGTTACAGTTTCTGAGTACATGCACCCCTAGTGCAGGGTAGGCAACCTTTGGCACTCCAGATATTGTGGACTATATTTTCATCATGGCAATAAGTGCAGTGAGTTGTCATCCAAAACATCTGGTGTGCTGAAGGTTGCCTACTCTTGCTCTAGTGGCTGTCTTCCTGATAGCCAGTAGGGGTGTTTCCCCTGCGAGAACCCAGTCACACTTGGTGATTTAATCAAATACTGCTGATTTGTTTTGCTGAGTGAGGTATTTTCCTGTGCGTGCGGACAAGCCTCCCAATGCTAGTCTATGGGGAAGGTTTGGATTGGTCGAGATCATCAAGATTGATGATCTCACCCAAGAAAGCAGAGCAGCAGGACAACGAGTAGCACATCATCAGCCTAAAGGGAAGTACATTGCTTTACATATTTTATTTAAGGGGGCCTAATAACCATGGGTATTAGGACATTATAGCATTAAAATACTTGTTTAGATTTAAGCTTTTTATTGGCCTCCGTTGGCTTTTGGCTAAAGAGCCTGTGGGAGAATGAGATGACATCCCAAAGTGCACATTGGAAGTATTTTTATTTTGTTGCTGAGTACACAAATCTGTAGATCACAAACCATCTCCATATCCTGGTACCTGTTTACTTGAAACATTTAATTAAACATGGAACTCTGTCATGGGCATATTTCATGCCTCCCAAGTGTATTTACTTAGGAGCGAAAGTCCATATATTGGGCCCAGATCATTTTGCCTTTCTTTTTTGTCCTAATCTGCTTTTTGTCTAGAATCAGCATATTTTTGTTGTGTCTCCGTGTATAAAATAGTCCCGCAGTAATAATATCATGCAATGTGTCTTTAAACTGCAATAAATGTGTTTAGAAATCAGTCCATGTAAAGAATATACATTGTTATTTTTCTAAATGACACTTAAGTTGCATAAAATATGATTAGTAAGTCACCAACATTTCTCAGAACAGCCCTGCCCTTGGCCACCACCGAACTCACAACCCTAAAATTAAAGTGTCTCTCTGTCCATTTGAAATGTTGGCAGGTATATGATCAAGCAAATATCAAGATGGCTTGATAAATGGAAGAACTCCTGAAAGTTTGTCCGTCCCGGTCCAACTTCTGTTAGTCCAATAATAAAAAAATTAAAAAAAAAGGTATTAAAAGAAAGTGTGATATCTCATTATTTAGTATCAACAGTACTAGACAACTCTGAAAAGAAAAACGCATTAATGTCGATTTTGCAATGTTTTTAGTTTGTTATTGAAAATTAACTTTCCCTTTCACCTCTTGTAAACCGCAAGAAAGCTTTAAAACCTTTTAAAAATTTGCAGTATGGAAGCATATTTCCGAAGCAAACACATAGTATTATAAGGCATTGAAATACATTATGCAAGTAGACAAAGGACTTTTCATCCAATGGAAATAGAGTTTGAATATTCACAAGGGGGCAGCCTGACCAGTTACATTCCATCCAGGGAATTATCATTTGTAAATGGATAGTAAAGAAATGCCAGAATTAAGCAGTGGGATCTGGGTAAGCAGGGGGAAGGGGGATAGATAGAATATGAAAATAGGCATAAACTGGGCTATAGTGAAAACTGGGGCTTCTGGAGGGCAGACTCTTTCATTGGGTATTATAGGCAGGTATTGATTCACTTGGTATCTTTTAGTATCTGAAAATGAAATACAAAAAGCTATACCGAGAATATAAACACAAAGATTTGGTTATGTTACATCTTTATATGCTGCAGTCTGTTTTAAACCTCAAATTTAAGTTTTCCTGGGACATATTATATCGGAAACACACTAGTTTGCAGGATGTGGTGTGCTGAATAAATGCATTTTCGAATAATTATGTCATCATTTTCATGTTTTAAGACTGTGCTCTGTACCAAAGTGTTTTCTAGAAATATGTGTCAAATTGGTTAGAAAATATGCTTTTCAAATACAATTTTGATAGTGAGAATGCTGTAGATATGAGTAACCTGGGGGAGTGTGGGTTTTGTTTTTGGGTTTTTTTGCTATTTTTTATTGTTTGTGTTTTTTTTTTGCATTTTAAATATTTCTTATTAAATCATTCATTGACGGTTACGGTACTAGTATCTTTAGCATAGTTGGGGGGGGGGGAAAGCATTTCAGGAAAATATAAATTAATTTAAACCCGAATGTTAACAATTCCTAGTTACTATAACTACTATATATGCACCTAGCCTATAATGATAAAATATTCATTCAGTGTAAAAGAAAGGCGAACATGGATTAACAATAAGCGATCTAAGTGGTTTGACATCCATAATTCTCTTTAGCAAGTCTTCTGTTTTAACTTGCTTTTTGCAGTTACTATATTTTTGTTGTGGGTGCATCTTTACAGCATCTTATACGTACGGCTGATTTACATTCTGACCTGACTTTCTAAAGTGAATATTCTGCTTTTACTATCTTATCAGTCACCACTGGCTTGCTTTTGTTTTTTTAATGCTGCTGATGCACGCTAATAGCATTGAATGCCACAAAGTGCATTTATTATTCTTAAATTTGCAATACCGCTTACAAAAATCTCAGTGATAAAAGATTGACCCAATTCTTTGGGATAAGCTCGCAGAACTTTATAAATGTATTCTAAGTAGAGCTATGGAACCTTTCAAGAATAAATATTCCATTTGTCTGGATGTATTTTGTCTGTGGTCTAATAGCTATATTCTGAATTATATTAATTTATTGACCTCTGATGAAAGGCTGACATTACCCCCAGATAAAAAAAAAATCTGTGCTCCATATTACCTACATAGTTACATATAGTGATATAGGGTGAAAAGACTCTATTCTATCATGTTCAGCCTTTCATACACATGGTCCCTCTGCTGATCCAAAAGAAGGTGACAGAAATAAATTTAAAGCAATTTTCAATTGTGCTTCAAGTAGGGAATACATTTCCTTTCTGACTCCAGAGTCACAATCGTATTTCTTCTTGGATCAATGATCTGTGAATGCCATATTGAATTTTATAGGCCCGCATATCCAGGTTTTGTTTTTTTTCCAGGGGTGGGGGGAGGAGAGGGATTGGTGTGTGTTTTTTGTGGGGTTTTTTGTGTTTTTGTGTGGCATAACATTTAAACTGTTTTACTTTGATCACCATGCAAATCTTGCTTTTTCATGTGACAGGCATTATTCATTTTTATCGTAAAACCCACGCATCCTATTAATTCAGTATCTTCAGTATGTATCATTATTTAGTTACTAAAATCTGAATTGTAAAAAAAAATATGAAATGAAAAAATCAAGTATGAATAATTTAAGGTAACATTCAGATTTGGAGAAAAGAAAATATAGCCTGGCTTTTTTAGCCTCAGCTTTGCCAGACTTGTTTGGCAATAAATTAGAATTAACTGAATTAAATCCTTAATTTATTTTTATTTTTTACATTCTTTATTTTTGCTTGAGTGGTAGACAGTGACATATACAGTGATATTCAAAAAATATTAACATTAGGATGACAATAATAGTATCAGCGTTGGCAACATTAGTGAGACATAGGTTCCGCTGTTTACTCTGTAAATATACAGTTATTCAAGGTGGAGGAAGTACATGAGTAGAGTGGTGCGGTGTGTGCGAGCCTTTTTGGGACCCAGTGCATGGTGGTTGCTAGCCATTAAATGCGGCTGAGGAGCCCCAGTCTCGTCTGTGGTATTCCACTGGGAGTCCTCAGTTCCATGTGTCCACCCACTGTTGATGGGGGTCATAAGTCATCTGTATGATGTCAATCCCTCAAGTATTTTATCTTCAGGTTAAGACCTGTCCGGAGAAATTACATGAGAGAAGAAGGAAAGTTATAAGAAGAAGAGAGGGTAGGAAAGAGGGTGAATGAGTTGGATTCAGCACAGAACTGGTTGAGCCAAGTGGGCCAAGGCAAGGGATGGCGCCCAGGCACCCCCCCCCCCTCGGGACTGTCCAGGCCACAGCAGTGGTCAAGTCAGGTTGTCCCATCAAGGTAGGCCTCCCACGGCTTCCATACCTTTCAGAAGGTTTTTAGTGTACCCCGGACTTGGGTGGTTAGCTTATCCATTAAATATGTGTATTTTTGTTTTAAGGTGACCAGGTCGATGGATGGGACCTTGGATCCCAGCCAGGATTGGGCTATGGATTTTCTAGCAGCTAATGCGATTTTGTGGGTCAGTTTTTGTTCTGGTCTAGTCCAGCCGTCTGGTGACAGTAATAGTACCCATGGGTCGAGTGTCAGAGGTCTCTGGAAAACCTTCGTTATGAAGTCTGCGACTTTTCCCCATAGTGTTTGTATCCGGGGGCAATCCCACCACATGTGTTTGTACGTGCCTCTCTGTCCGCATAGTCTCCAGCATTGGTCTGTTGTGTTTTACACATGTGATAGAGCTGGACTGGGGTAGTGTACCATCTGAACATCATTTTGTACAATTGTTCTTGCATTGTGACACACAGTGAGGTCCGCCCGTTAGCCTCCCAGATGTCTTGCCAGTCAGTCCCCTCCAATGTCTCTCCCAGGTCTGATTCTCACTGGTCGGTGTATCTCAAGTCCCCCCATTCTGTAGTGTTGGCACATAAGTGGGAATATAGCCTACCGATAAGGCCCTTTTGGTATGTCTTCATCACATATCTTTTCAAAGAATGTTAGCTGTGTGTGGGCTGCTTTTTTGACGTTCTGGGTTTGGGCGAAGTCCCTATCCTGCAAGTACTGAAAGTAGTCAGAGGATTTTAGATTTGTTTTTTGTTTGAGTTCGTCATATGTAATGATATTGTCTGTTATATATAGGTGATGGAGTATCTCTAGCCCTATGTACTCTAGCCCCTTGAAGCCTCTAGTTCTCAGGTTTGTGGGGAGGAGGGCTGACTTTTCAAAGGCTATGTGATTCAAGGTAACTATTGGTTACAGGTCTGAGATCAGAATAGATCTCTCTACGTACCCCTGTCAAAAGGCTGGTTAAGCATCCTGGGTAATTATGTGCCATGATTAACCATCACTGCTCTTAACCCATCCATTTTTAATAATCTTCCCATCCCCGCACCTCTAATAATGATCTCACTGAATCCGTTAAATTGCTGTACATCTGTTGCTTGAACATTAAACAATCCTAAAATCAATTTTCTGCATCATAAAACATATGCCATGTTCTCAAAAATATTCACATTTTATGAAATAAATGTGCAAATACAAATACTGCATTCAGGTGTGTGTTCCAATCTCTTGTCCTCCAGTTACTTTCAATACCCTAGATCAGTAAACTTAACTCTAACATCATCTGAGAATAGACCCTGCTTGAGAATGAAAGGATTATAATGGTGCAAGAGTTTCATTAAAAGTGGGACCCAGATGCTCATGCATCCAATCTACCTGATTATAGCTTAATGTACACATATTAGAAAGAGCACTTTGTCCTAGGCAAGATTCACACCTGATGTTTTCATAGTTAAGGAAAAGAAAACATAGTGCTTTGGGAGGAACCTGTCCATTAATGGATGGGAGGCAGGTGTCATCTGGATCTCCTGAAAGATGCTAATACAATGTGAAACAGCAGGATCACTATTTAAAGTAATTAGAAGGTTTAGTAATCCATTCTGTTTCTTAAGGCTGCAATGTTTATGTATCTGAGCAGAGCAGCTTGAAAGCATTGAGTCCATAACCTTTTTACATCCTGTTTGTTCGAAGGGATAATAAATCCATTGTATAGACAGGGGAAGCAGCGATGATTTAATTTATTTCCATTGTGCCCATTACGTTTTATTCATAATTTAATGGAGACACTGTGCTACACTTATCATGCCCACTCCATACTGTCATTTCTGGTACCGCAAATGAAAACCTACCTTTTAGATAAATCAGGGTGAGTGTGCTCTCCCACAATGCATTGCCATCACACAGATTGTGTAACTGGCAACAGAACACAAATTTCGATCACTTTTTATTTTTTTTTTATTTTGCGATGTCCATTTCAGGGGAATTCCATTTTCCCATCACAAACATAAAAAACAATTATAATATTTGATTTGTTTCATGTATCCATTATATTTTTAACATTTTATAATGAAGTAGTGTAATTTGCAATTCTATGCTTACATACTGTTTATAGTTATTGTGTTTATTGCATGTGTTCCAAGGGCCTGGCTTTCTAGGAAGACTATCCGTTGGCTTCACATATGTTCCACATGTGCAGGTTTAAGCTTTGTATTTGTAGGCTATTAAATGCAATGCAGATACAATAAAATTTATGAAATGGTGGTCTGGGTGCAGTATCTCTGCTACTTTAACCCTGTAATTTAAGACATTGCAATTTCAGAAACACTGCAATAATTAGACAGACACTAGAGGTGTTTCCTGGATTTTCACAGAGTTTAGCTCTGTGAAACATTGTTCGATGTCCTCACACTTTGCATGAGGACATCCAGCATCTTCAAAATCCCTACAGCTAAGCATTGATTCAATGCTTACCCATGGGGAATGCCTAACGAGCATGCAACACTTGCCACGCATGCGCATTGGGTTCCCATATCATTGTAATATCGGAGGAGGAGGGGTAGCCAGCACCGAGGGACCTTGGCTCTAAAAAGAGGTAAGTCTTAAAAATGTTGGGGGAAGGGGTCCATTGGATGTTGGTTTTGTGTTCCTAATGCTATAGTGTTGCTTTAACAGTGCCTTTTCTATATTACCATTTTTGTGTATTTTGCTATCAGACAAATTAAGCATTACTCAGCGGCGCTTGTAAGAGGGGAACAGGTTGTATACATAAATTTTTTTTTTTTGCATTTCAGTTTGCTGTCATTTTTAAAATATTTATAAAAGTGACTAAAAAATAAAATTAAAAAAGGCACTTTTTTTTTTTTATAGGTTTGCTTAGCAGTATCAATCAGGAAGCTGATGAGGTTTTTTCTTCTGCTTCCATTAGCTCTGTGAGGCTCGGCAAGAGTGTGCCTGTTTTTACCTCCCCTTGCTGTGCTTATTAAGCCAAGGTCTCTCGGAGAGTTTTAGGACTGACCCGTGTGACTTAAGCTTTTAGTGGTAGCAGGCACTTTCCTTTTTTGGGGGGATTTGCCCCATGTTTAAAGCTGCTAGCCTGCTTTACAGAGCACATTTGCATGACATGATTTATCCGCACAAACAGATTTTATTCATATTCAATAATAATTACGTATTAAGAAAGTTTTTTGGGGAAAAACAACATTAAACTCGAATTGTGAGCTTTTTTTTTCTGTCCATCACTAATCCAATTTATGTGTGTAGGAGGAAGACCTCTGTCTTTCACACTGTTAAGGAGCTCAGAATATGATCACAGCACTGTGTGTTGCTAAAACTGCTGTGTTATTATCTCTAAAGCTTTTTAAACTGCAAATGACATTTCCAGATTCAGCAGAGACTCTGGTCTGTGTTGGGAATATAGTGTTTTGCCTGAGTGATAAATAGGTTAGAAGTAAAATGTGAAGTTATCTCTTACCCGCTCCACGTACTGGTCTGTTTTTACCATTTCTGCAACAATGTATACTTTAAATATAAAAAAAAATGCTCCATTGTGGAGAATAATACACTGCAGTCCTCATCAAGCCAAGATCAAGCCTCCAAATATGTATATATGAACTGCCAGCACCCCTATTCCAGCTGTGTTCGCTGAAGAAACTATAGAAATTATAGAAACTATAGAGCAGTGCTCCTCAACCCTCTCCACAAGGCACACCTAACAGTCCAGGATTTAGGGATTACCCAGGTGTGTCTAAAAAAGAAAAAAATTGCTTAGAGTCTAACGTGCTTTTTTTTAATTTAAACATCTTGCCAGGCTTCCCCAACTCTGGCCCTCCAGATGTTGCTGAACTACGGCTCCCATGATTCTCAGCCTATCTATTTCATTCATAGAATCATGGGAGTTGTAGTTCAGCAACATCTGGAGGGCCGGAGTTTGGGGAAACCTGCCTTGGACAAACCATGGTAATCCCTAAATCCTGGACCGTTAGGTGTGAATTGAGGAGAGGGTTGAGGAGCACTGCTATAGAGAGCAAGCATAAATAACCCAGAAGTTACAGCTTTGACAAGACAGCTTGGCTTTGAAAAACAGAGCAGAAGCATTTTTTACTGGTAACTTTAAGTATGGCACTAATGTTTTTTTTGTTTTTTTTGTCATTGTATGATGCATTGCAGACTTTAGGTACAATTGCCACTGTAACCACTGTAACGTTCATTCTTATCCATACACACCTTTTAATGATGATAGTGAACTTTTACTTTTTTTTTTTTGTTCTTGCTTAACAGGGTACCAAACCCTGTCTTAATTGCTTACCACTTTATATACCCCTTGACTTAATAATAACATTATACATCCATTAAATAGATTGCTATGTCAGATGTCATATTCCAGGACAATTGTAGAACGCATGCATACCTGATTATTGGTAATCCCAATGTAGAGTGTTTTGGTCCAAGTCTTTATCTGTAAGCCATTTTTTTTCAATACAGCCCTCGTACCCTGTTGTATGTCAAACTTATTGGGTTATGTTTAAAAGTGCTGTGTTCTGAAAAGTTCCATAAAATACTAAGCATTGGTCAGTTACCATGGAAATCTGTATAATCAGCAGTTACATTACACTGAAGACTCCACTCCGTTTCAATGTTTTTACCACTTTTCAGAGCAGACACTTTTTATACATAAACTGTGTTCTGTTTTTTTTAGGAATTCAGTGATACTCTCGAAACAATAACATGTCCAGTGGTTAAATTAGATGTTCTCTTCCAACTGTAGACTGACATCCACCAGTATAAACATCCAGGTAATGAGATAGAAAGGGGTATTTTTCTAAACCCCTATACACTTATTAATGCTTAATAGAGTACACACGGGATGGGTAGCACACTGTAACATAGTTGTGTAATTTAAAAGCAAATACACACATCCATAATTAAGCCCTGCACTCCTTGTTCTATGTATTGGGGTGGGGTATTCAAGTGTCCATAGGAAAGCATTTCTCAATGCTTTGCTATGGACGCTCTGCACGATGGAGGCGAAATTCGCCTCCAGCGTCGCAGATGCGCCTCTAGTGGTTGTCCGGAAGACAGCCACTAGAGGCTGGATTAACCCCAAATGTAAACACAGCAGTTTCTCTGAAACTGTTATGTTTACATGTGAAGGGTTAAAGGTTAAAACCTGAGGGACCTGGCACCCACACCACTTCGTTGAACTGAAGTGGTCTGGGTGACTATAGTGTCCCTTTAACTGTTAGTGTAGGACTCCCCTAAGAGGTTTGCCATGTAAGTAAGCTTACACTCAAGTGGCCACTGGATAAATGTAATCCAGTGATTAAATCTGCATAGGGTTTACAATAATGTGCAGGTAACTTTTTATTTTTTTAATTCTATGTATTGGGATTGATGTCTACTATAGTGATTGCTGCCGCCCAGGAATAGTAGGAGTTTGTGCACAGGGCTTAATTTTATATGTATGTACCTCCTCTGTTATATTACTTACAGTAGAATGTCATGGTATAAACATTTATTCCAGCAACTACAATGAATTACGACATATGTGGATTAACCCTGTTGACCAGATTTCCATTGCAGACCAGAAACAAACTGTACACATCTCTTTTCCCCTTCATAAACCTCTTCTGGATTTGTATACAAAGAATGTCTAGCAAGACAGACCTGTTATTTCTTACTATATACACTGCATGCCTTCTGCAGATATGACTCTTTCTCAACTTTTCCTTGCTGTTTATTTATTTTAACCCTTCCAGTTATTCATTTGCTTCGGTGATTGTCCGTTTGACATTGGACTAAGTGCAGTTATTTTTCAAGAGAGCCCAGAATTCCCATGGTAACTTTTCACAATGCCATTACCATCTGAGCCCTCTTCCAAGGGTGAGACATCCAGGACTGCATCCTCTCAGCTGGAAACCTGTTCTCTGCACAGAGATTTCATAAACTGCAGTTATTAAAATGTTTGCTCAGCTCTGGGAGTAAAGGTGTTAAGAGAGTCTACAGTGATAAAAGAAAGTGTTTGAACTCTCTAAAGGAAAAATGCCACTTCCCCGACTTTCTCATATTCTCTTAACTTATTCTTTTTATTTAACAAATCTATATTTGTGAAGTCTGAAAAATAAAATAAAATGTAGAAAAAATAAACAACTCTTCTTTTGAACGGACTATTTTCATCTTGACTCATTATCAATCAATCATTAATATAAGTTCTGTCGAAGCCAGCCATTTACCAACATGTTTTACTATTGGATTCTCCAGTAAAAAAAATCCAGACTAATCTATCTCTGTAGGGGTTGTTTAAATGCTCAGACTATAGGAGCATAATTACCAAAACATTTATTTTTATATATATATATCACTTTAATGGCCAAATAACAGGGATGGATTTAATTCTCGCATTGGTCTGTGATATCATCAAATTGAACTTTTATGGCTTTTTCGGTAAAGGATAATTTGGAACTTGTATCAGGCTTACAGTTAAACTAAGCCCCCCCCCTCTCCCCCATAATTTCTATCTGCTGTTTATTGCTGGGCTCAAACTAGATGTTCGTAAAACAAAACCTAATAAAAAGTAGAAAAGGATTTTTTTTATTTTTCTTTTACATAAAACTTAACATTGATTCTAGAATGCATTCTATAGCTTTGTTTCTTTTTTAATGTTCTCGTTTTTAATTTAATGTGTAAATGCTATACCATTTAGGATATTTTCTTTTCACCAAACTGTAGTCCTGAGATACTTTGTGATGTCCTTCTGTGTTAGAGCCAGTGTAACCAAACACCCTACATACCAAGCATGCCTTCGTTATCACATACTGTGCTGGTAACCAGGTTACTGGCATCCTAATTTTTGTAGGTAGACTGGGTTCCAGTCACTTGTTTACTGTTTTATAGCCAGCTGTCCACTATATTACTCTCTGACCCTGCCTATTAAAAGTGTATAACTATCTTCCTTTTTTCCAGTTTAACACCCCAAACTCTGGCTTTAGAGCATTATATTGTATACGCTATTTTCCTACTGTGTAACTGTGTTCTGTTGATGAACTGTTTTAAATGAAATTCTCAACACAGTCACTGAGCCTGTGCCAAGGTAATAATGGTTCTTGATTTGGCAATCACACTGCACTGTCTTACCATTCTTCTCAATATTGAGATTGAGATTGGTGGGTGCACCTTGTTCATGCACAACACCAGAAAACAAAATTGGGATGGCAAGACGACACCCCAAAATCATGTCTGTCTTGTCAAAATAGGGACTATTGGGGGGGTCTTGTTTTACTGTAAGGCTGATACAAGTTCCACATGCTTTTTCCATCATTGAGTTAAGAAGGTAGTTTTATTCAATTCGTTAGAAATCACAAACTAATTAATGAAAATAGCATTAATCTTGAGTTTTATTAACTCAACCCCCTTAACCAGGCATAAAGCTAGAAATATTTACTTGGATTAGTTTAGGTAGGATTAAGGGATTACCACTAATCTCTGCCATCACCAGTAGTTTGTATCTTGTATTTTAAACTCTTACTAGTTACACAATTTATTATTATTATTATTATTATTATCGCCATTTATATAGCGCCAAAAGATTCCGTAGCGCTTTACAATATTATGAGAGGGAAGATTTAACTATAAGTAGGACAATTACAAGAAAATTTACAGGTACGATAGGTTGAAGAGGACCCTGCTCAAACGAGCTTACAGTCTATAGTATTTATAACTACAATACTGTAGTGCATTCAGAAATTGCTTCTGAAGGAAATTGTTGATTCATTGTAGAACTAAGACCAATCTTAATTTATAAAGAAAATTATAACTAGCGCCGCTTAAAACACAAGAAACTCTGCATAAAAGAGACAAATAGAATTAAAATACAAGACAATGGACAACAGTTTCTAACAATGAAAACACAAATTAAAAGGCCAATCTCTAAAGTGACAACTATAGGGAATCCAAAGTTATTTTTAAAAATTAAGGCCAAAATCGAATTACAAAAGGTCTTTTTTTTTATTCATTATGGCTACTTTGGCCTTAAATTTTAATTCTCAGCAATTCTCATTTTAGTGAATGTTTCACAGTACAGCGATGTGGCGCATTACCACGGAGTCTGTATTCTGATGTCACGTTACTACTAATGACCAATCCGAGACATTCTATTTAAACTCATTGTAAATCTTTCTCAGTGCTCTGTCGTGGTTTCCAATTTGGTTATCCGAGATCATGTTATTTAAATTGATTCTTGTGTTTTTTTTACCTTGGCTTGTTCTTTGACTATGCAGTATCCCTTGATATTTGGCTTGTCTACCGTTTACGTACCTTTTGTTTCCCTGACCTCGGCTTGCACTGTACTTTTCTTTATTAACATGAAATCTGGCCATTCTGCTAATACGTTTTAGGGTTTCTGATTTATTTTATATTTGTTAACTTAATTTCTGCATGTTGGGTATTTGACTATCCTGACACCAAGTAAGTGTTGTGCCTATGGTGTCAGGACTACCCTGGTGCTGTCCTGTGGTAAGAAGGCAAACTGTTTATGAATTGTTTGCTACCTACCTTATTCCCCTGAACACTCACCTTCCTTTGGGTCTTTTGTGATATTGTTGACTGCAAAGTTCTCATTCCACTTGGCAATATCAATTTTGGCCAGTGAATGGTACCCAAAACTGGACAAAATTGATCATGTAAATGAAACCTTGACTTGAATAGAAGTTATCTTCTATTTTATGTGAAGAAATAAAACTTGTAGACTTTTTAATATACCCCTGGCTAAAAGAAAAACCTAGATTAAGATGTTTAACTGTTGGACAAAATGTGTTATCTGAACAGAGCACTAGATAAGAAAATATATACATTGTCTGCCCTACATCTTTGATCAATTGTACCCATCTTAATTGCTCCAAAATTCAGCATTCTGAACATTAAGGTGTAACTTCCTTTAGTAATTGAAGTAATAATTTAGAGACATTATTGCAAAAAGCTAGTCTTGAGAGATTTGGGATTATCTTGCTGTTTTTGTTAATTTTTAGTTGATTGAGAAAATTAAACCTTAATTTTCTTGTACTAATGATATTTGCATTGTAATTAGCTTCTGTATTATTGAGGTTAGAGTGAAATTACACTCTTCTTGGGGACTTTGGGTAGGCTCTGTACATCTTTGTGAAATGATGGTTAATACAACTGAGACTGCATTATATATACACGTTTAAATGAATATTTATTTACTATCCAGTAAATACACTAGTTTAAATACATGTTCGTCTCCTTTCATTGCTTACTGCCTTGACCCACATACAGAAACATACTAAAGATCTCAAAACAAGGTTCCTCTATCTCCCACATACACCAGGGATAAGGTTATTAATTCATCTGCACACTAAATAGAATAAGTAATCTGTTATCTATAAACATATTTGATACAGACCCTTTATAGCTTATAGAGTCTTCTAGTCAGTCAAAAAGTCAATATAGGCATTAAATCACTTTGCAGTGAGCCCACTCTCCTTATTAGAGTTATGTTTTTATTGTTGTTACTATTCATAAAAATAACTCTGCCACTATACGGCAGCCTACCAGAGCTGTCAATCAGGTAGCAAAGCCTGATCCAGGTTGCTTGTGAAGAATGTGTCCATGTTGTACACGTTCTCCAGAGTGAGACAGTGGAGCTGCAGACTGTACATGCATGGTCCACAGGTTCCCACAGTAAAATACAGTAAAAATCACTATGAATAAACTGAAAGCAGCCATGATGTAGCTATAATCTTTCTGTGACGGTTGAACCTATTCTTGGGTAGAAACTACTAATCTGATAAACTACTCTTAGACAAGAGTTTATTGAATAAGATCTGTCTGCATAGTCACTTTCATAGAATGTCACTCTGAGACCATTTTTGAATTTTACTTTCCATTTTGCAGTATTTATCTAATGCATTATCTATATACGAGCTAAGCATTTCCACTCACCCACTAGCCATTGGCAAGTAAAAATCTAACTTAATTGTGTAGACATTCACCATTAATGAGTGTGCCATGGACCCTCAAGGCTTGCAGTGGCAAATACCTTTTAGGCCTGTCTGTCAGTATAGGAATTGGAATTGTGTGGCCTGATTTATATAATGCTTTAAAAAAAAATATGGATTGGGTTTGATAACTAAAACTCGGAAACCGTTGATGGTAACTTGACTGTGAGCATTTGGTAAAATGACTGCTACAAAACGTGCACAAAGTCTCTGTCAAACTCAGTTCCTATTCTAACACCGTTTTGATGTTCATATGGAGTTTCTGTTAAACATTTAAACACATGAGTTTATTTTTCTGTTAGAGGAATGCTCTGTTAAAAATAAAGATATTTATTTTTAATGTTTAGTGATGCAGATGGTTTTAAATGTAAAACATCACTATGAAACTTAACTGCAATCCGGCGCCAGATCAGTCTCCTGTCTGCACATTTTATGAGTTTTGTAAAATCATCAGTTATGATAACTTTCTTTAATCCATTGCTTCTAATAGACATCTTATGACGCATGCGTGGTTAGTCCGGTTTTCCATCAATTGCATACTTGCAATCCACTGATTTATCTATGAGAAGGAATAGTGTTTGGTGTCATCATACTGTATGTGTTGACAAAATACGTGAAGATCTTTTGATTTTCGCGAAGAATTGTCTCTAGTCGCTTGCAGTCTGTAAACATTGATGTTTCTCAGAAACAGCATTGTTTTTACATTGCTAGACAAAAGGGTCTGTGCAACAAAACCACTTTATAAGCATTGTTAGTTTGTTGTAATATTTTTTCACAACTGACACCTAAAGGGTTAAAAGAAAGTCATTTTAGTGCTTGGAAAAAATGGCAGATACTTCGAAAACTTTTAGTGCCCCTAAACCTGTTGTACCTTTTATAATTGTAGCAGAGTACATTGCCTTTAAATTTTTATTTTTTTATTATTTATATAGTGCAAGAAAATTCCTTTGCGCAGTACAATGGGATGATTGTTTTTGTAAACATCAATGTAATGTATTTGTTTTTGTTTTTTGTCGAGTACCAATTAACATTTTTAAATATATATATATATATATATATATATATATATATATATATTTTTTTTAAAGTAAATCAACTAAAATACTCCCTAGGTTGATTTTAAAGCAGGTCTCAAGAATTCAAATGTATATTGTTTTTAGCCCCACTTAAAGGCAACCTTGTAGAATGTACCTTTTAATAACTATTCACCTTCAAAAGGGAAAGTGGATTACCTTAATGCACAATGCATTCTAATTTGTAGAGACATAAGTTATATCTCATAGTCAAGGTCAGCTTCACACCTTTACTTAAATTTGCCTCTAAAATAATACACTTTGAATAATTGACAGGAACTCTTGATACTCAAGTAATACCAACGCTATGAATGTGTTCTGGGCCTCTGACCTCAAACCATTATTCAAACAATCAGCTGAGGCTTTTAAACTGTGAAGAAAGAATGACCACTAAATGTATTGCACTTTCAAGTGGCAGGTCACCTTTTGAATATTTTTATCATTAATGTCTTCATTTCATCTGCATATATATTCTTTTGTGTTATAGGTGTATTCGTAGAGGTTTTATATTTTTGATTTTAGAGTTGGTTGAATCACAATGGGGTTTAAAATTTGCAAGGACAATTTTCACCCCAAAATCTCCAAAGTATATAAAAAAAAAAAATTATTTATTTTTAGCGGGGTTAAGTTTTTTTTTTCATGTTCATATATTTTGGTGTAGAATTTGCAATTGTCTTATTGAAGAGACACTCCAGGCACCCAGTCCACTTCTGCCCATTGGAGTGGTCTGGTTGCCCACTACTCTTAACCCTACAAGTGTAATTATTGCAGTTTTTTTATAAACTGCAATAATTACCTTGCAGGGTTAACTCCACCTTTGGTGGCTGTCTACTAGGCACTTCCTGGTTTCTAGCACAGGAAACCTGTGCTAGAGCGTCGCTGGACGTCCTCACGCTGTGTGAGGACCTCCAGCGTCACTCATTTCCCCATAGGAAAGCATTGAAATTCATTTTCAATGCTTTACTATGGGGAGTGCTAATGCGCATGCACGGCATTTCCGCGCATGCCCATTAGATCTCCTTGGCCAGTGGGTGGGATCAGTCTTGCCCACCGGCCGACACAATCAGAGGGAGGAGCGGCGCGGAGGGAGAAGCAGCGCCGTGGGACATTGTCGCTGCCTCAGGTAAGTTACTGAAGGGGTTTTCACCCCTTCAGCAACCAGGGATTGGGGGGTGGGAGGGAGAGGGGACCTGCAGTGCCAGAAAAACGGATTGTTTTCCTGGCACTGGAGTTTCCCTTTAATTCTTAACAATTCTCGGTTTAATAAATAAGCCACAATTGTTGATAAACACAGGTATTATTAAGGAAACGTTAAGTCACTTAAGGGAAAATTAATTTGGGTGCCCCGTATTTTATTCTTATTTCATAAAAAATGTTGAAAGTGGTAATGGGGAAATAAACAGATGGTTATATAGCAGACTATTTAGCAAATGTATGTTGTAAAACATTATCACTGAACCAAATTATTAGCATTAAAAAAAAAATCTCACCAATTACTACTTATACTTTGATTTTACTTAGTACGTATAATAGTAATTGTTCCCTAAACCATACAAATAACTTCCTAAATTAAATTGGCAATGCATTAACTTTGAATTGTTATTGTTGGTGTGTATTCTAAAGTCTACAAACCTCTTTGTTCATTATGGTTTAGCATTATAGTTGAGCATAAAAAATAAAAAAAAAATATTTTGATGTAATACATGCAAATATGAATCCTTGAGCCACTTTGAAATGCAAATTATTCACATTACAAGAAAGTCACACCTGTTATGATACACTTGCTACGTGGGCTTGTACTGAAATTATTTATATCTATAAAGCATCTATTATTGAAATTGGCACTACAAATATATACATTCCATACATTTTGGATACACTAAACATTGATAGGGAATTTTCAATTGCATGTTGTATTGACACGTTGAGTCCATCGCTATCCCACTTTTCCAAAACTTTCAACAATGGTTTACCACTATCAGATTGGTCTACATGTCCTGGTTTTATACTGATTGTATTTTCTGATTTTTAACAGTGTTACCTAAAGAAGATTCATAAAATTTGGTTTGGGATTGTTTTGAGAGACATTGCATGATATTAATTGGGAAAAAAATATTTAAAAGAATTTTGATAACTTTCGAACGCTAGACAGTAATGTAAGTCTGAATTTGAAAAGAATCTTTTATGGACTTGATACTATGAAATGCAATAAACTTTTCTCTAAAAAGTGAAATGCAGTTATGTATACATGGTGTCCAGTTACATGTTAATGGTAATTGAAATAAGTTTATCTGATATACTTCTGTATTATTAAAATATAATTTAATGTTCTGTGAAATTACAAAATTTAATTTATAGGGACATAATTAGGAAAGAGTCAATTAAAGCCAAATGCAGAATGGGTCTTTTATTCCCTATTAAATTATGTTGTATATTTTAAGTAATATGACTATTTTACAATCTGAGCATGATTTATGATAGACTGGTTTAAAGTAATTGTAAAAGCTATCAAATTATCAAATCACATTTCTATAGCAGATTCCCACTTGTATTTCTATAACAAATGACACCTGTGGGTTTTTTGAAATCCCAGTTCTGTATAATCAGTTTAAATATTTAATTGTCTTTCATTTTCATCCTGTAATCTAAATTACTTTATTTTGTCATATCCAGTTTTTTATACTTTTTTACAAGCTATGTCATTTTTAAATAATACCATAGGTGTCTGGCAAAGTATTTTTAAGCACAATTCTTTGTTTCCTACCACTCAGTAAGTTTTCGTCTCCCTATAGCGAGATTTGGCTTTAAAATGAATTCCAATCACATGTAGTATGCAGGTAACCCGCCAAATTTATGGCAACATGTAATATTGCAAATATGCACATTTTCAGTAGATACATTGTCCTACTTAATAAAACAATCTACATATCCATGATAAAAACTCCTAATATTTTATTTAAATATTTTATCGTTACAAAAACAAATGCAAACAAAATAAGTTAAGTATCTTTTGTCTTAATTTTTGTTTTGTTTTCTAGACTTTATTTTTAAAAAAAATTTGATTGGGTAGGTGTATCTTTTATTCATAATAGATTGTCAGACTTGATTTACTTACTAGTTTTGGGGGCTGTAATCATTTTCAGTACTGGGAGAATTGTGGGTTATTTATTTTTTATTTATTTTTATTTCCTTATGATATGTAGATGCTAATATGTTTGAGAATAGGATTTGCTACTTTTAGATCTAATCAGAACTTTAATAGCACTAAATTTGATGCTTTCAAAGTCATTTTCTTCACTGGACCAAAACTAGCATTCTGCTGATGAGTCCTCAGAGGGCTATCTGGTACTTTCTACAGGATTGATTTAGTTGACAGAGATGCTAACCAGTAGACTGGCATTTTAAAGAGGTGTTGTAAAACAGCATATTATTGCAAAGGGAGGCTACAAAAATATGGGGTTGCAACGCAAACAAGTGACAGCACTTCTTTTTTTATAATTTCACATGGTAATTTGAGAAAGCTTTGATAACACAGATTTTCTGAACTGCTTTATCTGGGTTAAAAAAATAAATCTGTGCCATGCATTCACGATGTTGGTAATATTTAAGGCTCAGAAGGCTTGGAGCCATTAAGACAGGGTGGCCTTCTCTATGGGGGTTGCTAGTGATGCAGGTTGCGTCACTGGTTATTCTCTCTCAGTGCCCCACCCATCCGATTTTAATCCTGGTGTTATGATTGGAAGGTATGGGTGGTAAGTAAGGAGTTATCACCAAGGAAACCAATGTCTCTTATTATTTAACTCTCTGCACCCAAAATGGCACCTTCGTTGCCTTTATAAATCTCCTTTGACGTGCATTATCTGTCTGTCTATCTCTGTAACATTATATAATATTTGGCAATTTCTGCAAAAATAATCATCGCAGTTTGACAGCTCTGTCATTATTATTAATCCAAAGAAAGATAAATTAATTATGCCATGTAAGAATGACTGTGAAATAATCTAAAATCTTATCTTTCCAAATTATACATGTTTATTGTATTTGCACAGAATAAATTTCCTTTGGCAGTTTGCTTGCAGTGGACCATAACTCCCACCATTCTGACTCACAATGTCTGAGGATGTGGAGATGCGTACTTCACAGCAATTAAAGTGACCACCATCTTGTCTATCATTTTGTGTGAATTCTGTCGGGAAATAATATGAAATTGTGGATAATTTGATTTGTTAAATTTGCTTTATTTACGTTGCTCTCTTCTTTCTTTTCTTTTGTTCGGTTTATTTAGAACATTCATATAAAAACGCTGGCAGATGATATGGTAAGATAATCATGGCAAGTCCATGATCTGCATGCTCCCTTATTGCTGACCTTCTATCGAGCATGTGCATGAGTTAACGATGATCATACTGCATGAATTACAATTACATAATCAAACTTTTCTATTTGCTGTTTAATGCTTCATGTTCTTCGGATGCTTCTGATTTAGCTCACATGAAATTGAAGTTACATTTAAATGCATACCTTTAGATTTCATTTCACTGCTAAAACGGAATCTACTAATTGCTTACTGTTATTTCCATTTTGGTCTGTCCTTTTAACTCTCTATGATTGAGTGTTTGATTTATATGTGTATTCATTTTTATGCACATTAATTACAATTGATTTGACTAACCCTTAATATGTTGGAAATGATTTGCTGTGTCAATATAAATCAATTAAGAAGAAAACCTATGTGTGTGTGTGTGTGTGTATGTCTACATACATGCAAACACACACACACAACTCTAGGGTAAAAAGTTCAACCATTGATGCAACTTGACTGTTGATCACAAGAAGTGAAAAACTGACATGACAATCAATATCTGATTATTATTATTTATTGTTTTGTTTTTTTAGCAACTAGTTATTATAACAAATATTAGCTATCACGTTATTCAATAATCTTATTACGTTATTCAATAATGTTTTTTCTAAAAATTAATCCAGACCCTTGTTTGAAAAATGTTTGCAGGATTTTTGTAGACACGCTAGTATTTTTAATGCACCAAAAATTATTTGATTGCAATCTATAAATAGCAGGTAATGTTGCACACCTTATAAATAAAAATCTATTTGCTAAATAATATTTTCAACATTCAATATCTTCAACATTTACCAAGAACCATATATATATACCTATGGAGCTTATGCTACAATCTATTGAGTTGTCCCAGATTGCATATACCTATACATTTGTTATTAAACATTGCAAGTGAGGAGGGGAGGAGAGAAAGATAAAGCAACCAGCTTATGCTTTTTTTTTTTTTATATATATATATATATATATATATATATATATTATATATTTATTATTTTATATATATATATATTTTATATATGCTTCAGTTGACAATTTGTTCCTTAAACCAGACATCAAACACGTTTAAACAACTATAAAAAGCAAAAAAAGGAAATCTTTGAAAAGTATGTAATAAACATTTATAAACTAACCATAAACTTGTTCAGATTGCATTATGAGGCATACCCCTCAGCCAGTGCGGCAGCAGGCAGAGAAACCTGACTCCAGAGCCTACTCTGCATGATTACACTGATCAGACTCCCTCTCTTGTCTCCCTGTTCTTAAAAATTGCAATATTTGAGAATAACAAAACTGTAACTATTTATAACACTTAATAAAGAATAGATAAAAAAAATGTTGCAAGGTGAAAAGATTTTCCAACAGCACATATGTAAATCTGTCAGGCATGCCCAATGCATGTTTTCAGCATTCCTAAGTATAGGACACTGATTGGTTAGATCAGAGCCCCACTGGAATGGGCTTGGAAAATACAAGAACAAATAAGCAGGTTAATATACAAATAAACATGTACCTGCTTTTTTCAGTTTGCAGAGTGAGGCAACTGTCTCTTTCCAAGCTAAAGCTTTTGAATGAAACAGTTGTCTCAAATTGATGCATGTGCCTTGAAGATCATGAAACATGAGAGGTAGGGTTAACGCAAAAATGTTTACAAAAAAATAAAAAATAAAATAAATTATAATTTTTTTCTTTGCAAAGCAAATATAGAAAATTGGGCATGTACAAACACAAAGCTAGTTATTTACTGTAGACCAGAAGATACAGACTATCTAAAAATTGTGTTGGTGCAGTACTCATCTGAATAAAATGGCACTTATGGCTGTATTGTATATTCTCAATACTCTCATTCAATTAAAAGAGAAATTGCTGCACAGCGATTTGTGGAGAAAAACACAGCTGTTTCCTGCATGATGTCTAGCCATATCCTCTTTAGAGTTGGAGACAAGGGTGCTAGAGTTGTGTTGTGAGTGTGTTTGCATGTTTAGAGTTGCAGGTTTTTCTAAAACTACAAAATACATCCGGATGAGACGTGCAAATACAGGATTTCCTATTTGCAGTTCGGAGAGATTCTTCACTAGAGTTATGTTAGGGCTGCTTTTAAAATTATTATTATTATTATTATTATTGCCATTTATATAGCGCCAACAGATTCCGTAGCACTTTACAATATTATGAAAGGGGATTTAACTATAAATAGGACAATTACAAATAAACTTACAGGAACAATAGGTTGAAGAGGACCCTGCTCAATCGAGCTTACATTCTATAGGAGGTGGGGTGTAAAACACATTAGGACAGGAATGTGCAATCAAATAAGGTGGGCTGCCCTTTAGGAGAGGGCAAGAGACGGGTATGTGAGGTAGGGGTTAGTCTTGGAGGCCATAAGCTTTCCTAAAGAGATGGGTTTTAAGGCACTTCTTAAAAGATGCAAGACTAGGGGAGAGTCGGATGGCGGTAGGCAGGCTATTCCATAGGAAGGGAGCCGCCCGCGAGAAGTCCTGCAAGCGCGAGTTGGCCGTACGGGTGCGGACAACGGACAGGAGGTGGTCACGGGCAGAGCGGAGAGACCGAGAAGGGACATACCTGTGGATCAGTGAGGAGATATAAGAGGGGCTAGAGTTGTTCAGTGCTTTATAGGTGTGAGTTAGTGCCTTGAATTGACTCCTATAGCACACAGGAAGCCAATGTAAGGACTGGCAGAGGGGTGAGGTGTGAGAGAACCGACTAGAGAGGAAAATCAGTCTAGCAGCAGCATTCATTACAGACTGTAGGGGTGCAGTACGGCTTTTGGGAAGACCAAGCAGGAGAGGGTTACAATAATCCATGCGTGAAATTATTAGAGCATGGACAAGCTCCTTGGTAGTATCTGGTGCAAGAAAGGGGCGGATGCGGGCTATGTTTTTAAGATGGAATCTACAGGATTTGGCAACATGCTGGATGTGAGGCTCAAAGGTGAGACCAGAGTCAAGTATGACGCCAAGACAGCGCGCTTGCAAGGATGGGCTGATGTTGGTACCACAAACTTGAAGGGAGAGCGAGAGAGGAGGATCAGTATTAGGAGGAGGAAAGACAAGGAGCTCAGTTTTTGAGAGATTGAGTTTCAGAAAGCGGGAGGACATCCAGTCAGAGATGGAAGAAAGGCAAGCAGTGACACGTTGCAGGACAGCAGGGGAGAGGTCCGGGGAGGAGAGATATAGCTGGGTGTCATCAGCGTACAGGTGGTAGTGGAAACCAAATGAGGTAATAAGTTTGCCAAGAGAGGCAGTGTAAATAGAAAATAGAAGGGGACCAAGGACGGAGCCTTGGGGGACTCCAACCGAGACAGGGCGAGGGGAGGAGGTATCATTAGAGAAAGAGACACTGAATGAGCATTGGGAGAGATAAGAGGAAAACCACGAGAGGACAGAGTCACAGAGACCAAGCGATTGCAGAGTTTGAAGAAGGAGAGCATGATCAACGGTGTCAAAGGCCGCCGAGAGGTCAAGAAGAATTAGTATGGAGTAGTGGCCTTTGGATTTAGCTGCGATTAGGTCGTTAGTAACTTTGATAAGGGCAGTCTCTGTAGAGTGGAGAGGGCGGAAGCCAGATTGAAGGGGGTCAAGGAGAGAGTTGGAATTGAGGAAATGAGACACACGGGTAAAGACGAGTCTTTCCAGAAGCTTTGAGGAAAAAGGGAGCAGGGATATGGGACGGTAGTTAGAGGGGGTGGATGGGTCAAGGGATGGTTTTTTTAGTATAGGTACTACAGTGGCATGTTTAAGGTCAGCAGGGACGATGCCAGAAGAGAGCGAGCAGTTGAAGATGTGTGTTAGAGAAGGCACGAGACAAGCGGAGAGAGATCTGATAAGGTGAGACGGGACAGGATCGAGCGGGCAAGTGGTGGGGCGAGAGGAGCAAAGAAGAGCAGCCACCTCTTGGTCAGTGGCTGGGGAGAATGTCTGAAGGGTAGGAAAGGCATGATCAATGTGTGATTGAGAAACAGAAAGGCAAGGAGGGGAGAATTCTTTCCTTAGCTGTTCAATTTTGTCAGTGAAGTAACATGCAAAGTTATCAGCAGTAAGGTTGGTTTGGGGGGTGGCCACAGCGGGGCGAAGAAGAGAATTAAAGGTGTCAAAGAGACGCCTGGGGTTGCGGGAACATGAACTAATGAGAGAGGAAAAATAGGACTGTTTGGCAAGGGCAAGGGCTGCACTGTATGAACACAGTATGAATCTATAATGGAGAAAGTCTGACTGGGTGCGAGACTTCCTCCAGGAGCGTTCAGCACAACGGGAGCATCTTTGCAGGTAGCGCGTTGATTTAGTATGCCATGGTTGGGGGCGGGTCCTCCTTGAGGTGCTTGCTTGGAGTGGCGCTGCAGTGTTCAAGGCAGATGTAAGAGTAGAGTTATATATGGAGATGGCCAGTGAAGGACAGGATAGGGAAGGGATGGACAGCAGTTGTGGATCAATGTCAGCTGACAACTGTTTGGAGATCAAGAGAATTAAGGTCCCTCCTGAGTTGAGGCTGGTTAGGCGGAGGTTGTTGGGTGAGGGGGTACGTGAGAGCAAACGATAAGAGGTGGTGATCAGAGAGAGGATAGGGAGTGTTGCAGATATTAGATACCGTACATGCATAAGTGAAGATTAGGTCGAGGGTATTGCCAGCAACATGGGTGGGTGAATTTGCCCACTGTGATAGCCCAAGGGAGGAAGTAATTGAAAGTAGTTTATTGGCTGCAGAGGTCAAAGGTGGGTTTATAGGAATATTGAAGTCCCCGAGAATTAGGGATGGGATGTTAGAAGAGAGGAAATAGGGTAGCCAGGCAGCAAAATGGTCAAGGAAGAGAAGTGGGGAACGGTAAATAACAGCAATGTTAGCAGCGAAGGGTTTGAAAAGGTGAATTGAGTGTATTTCAAATGATGGGAAAGAGAGGGAAGGGGTGGGGGGGTGGGAAGAGGTTTAAAAGAGCAGTGAGGGGAGAGGAGAAACCCAACACCACCACCTTTACATTCAGAGTTTCTTGGGGTGTGGGTAAGTTGGAGACCACCGAAGGACAAAGATGCAGGGGTGGCAGTGTCAGAGGGGGAGAGCCAGGTTTCTGTTAAGGCTAGTAAATCTATTGAACGAGAGATGAAGTAGCCTATGGCTACACAAGCCACTAGACAAGGTGGTTCATAACCCCTACTGGACCAGGTTGCCCAAACACCTGAATTCAACAAGGTCATAACAACCTTCATGACAACAGATGGTCGCGACCCCCGTAAAGGGGTAGAGAGGGAATTCAGAGGGACTCAGGACAAATTATTGGATGCCACCGGACCTCTCTCTCGAATCATGTACCTGGTGGACGACGCCTTCCAGAGGGCTGACCAATCCGATGCCAACACAGTCAGGGAATGGTATACATGAATGGGCTCAAAGGGGTTTCTGCTTTCAGGGAAACGCAAATGTTGCCCTCTCATCTGAGAGGCGCAAAGCAGCACTACTCCGCATAGACTGAAAGTTGGTGGAATTGGGCACCACAGAGCTTGGACCTCTGGCACAGGCAAACTATTTGGGGAAGCTTTCCTCAAGAAATTAAACAGATATGTTAACGTCTTCCCCTCATTGAACAAAGCACTGACCTCTATTAGGAAGGTCTTCCGGAACAACCCCACAAGAGGTTTTTTTGAAGGGCTGGCCACCAAAGGGGCCGTGCTGTCAGCCGATTTTGGCCTTCTGGCCCCCGTTAATAAAGACCCCAACCTTTCTACCCAGAGGTGGGATACAGACAGCCATTCTCCTATTCCAGAGGAATGGATAGAGGTCGCAGCACAGGCAGACGTGGCAGGACACGTTTCCCAATAGGTAAGCTTGGAGACGTTTCCTTTACACGCAGGCCATATTTCTTTGCACTTTTAAGCTTGGACGACCATCTCGTCAGACGCTTGGATTCTACAAATGGTTTGGGGCTATGTCATAGACCTCTTCGACACGCCTCTCCAGTTGGTTCCACCTCGACCACTCAACCTTCTCTGCGGAGGACTCCCGACTCATCGACATCGAACAGCAGGAGCTCTTCACAAAAAGCGTGATCAAACCCGATTCGGAACCCGGGGGAATTTTCAGCAACATGTTCCTAGTGAAAATAGAAAACCAGGGATTTTTAAACCCGCTATAAACCTCCGGAAGCTCAACGCCCATGTGGTGTATTGCCAATTCAAGATGGAGGGCATTCACCTCTTACGGGACCTCCTTCAAGACGGCGATTGGTTCACAAGGTTGGATCTCAAAGACACTTACCTTTCGGTACCTTCCACTCCTCCTGCATGCAAACATTTCCTTTGATTCAACCGTGGCAATTCACATGCCTCCCTTTCGGCCTCAGCTCGGCCCCATGGGGCTTCACCAAGCTACCAAGCTGCTGAAGCCAGTGGTTACTCATTTTCAAGCAAGAGGAGTTCGCTGCATTATATACCTGAACAACCTCCTTCTATTCTGCTCCAACAAGTCCAGACTAACACTGCACACATGATTTACCATGGACCTTCTAGAATCGCTGGGTTTTGTGGTGAACCACTGGAAGTCTGCTATGACCCCTTCCCATATTGTACAATTTCTAGGCTTTGAGATTGACTCCAAATCCAGCACGCTTCGCCTGCTTGCATCAAAGCTATAGGGAAGGAACTCCGCAGAAATATCCTCTGCCAAACAGTTCTGCTCCGTGGACTCACTCGGATAGTGGGTTTCCTGTCCACATCCATCCAGGCCATCTTCCCAGGACTGCTCCACTACAGGGTGACGCAACGCCTCAAGGCCTCATTCCTTCGTCAAAACCCAATGACCAACCAGTACTGGTGACAGAAATAGTCAGCATGGACAGCATGTAGATGTGGAACGGTCGGGCCATTTTCGGAGACACGCTGGACTTCATACTGGAATCGGACGCCATCCTATGGGGTTGGGGAGCGACAAGCGAAGGCATATCGACAGGAGGCGCCTGGACTTCACAGGAACTCACCATACATATCAACTCCTTGCTGGCTCCTTCACCATACGGAGCCTTGCAAAAGACAGGTCCAATTGTTGCATCCTACTCAGGATGGACTACATCTCCGCAGTCCGCTATATCAACCACCTGTCAACCACCTATCAACCACCTGAAATAATGAAGGAGATTTCCCTGCAGCATACCTGCCAGGAGAGACGAATCTCACGTCTGACTGGTTCTCCTGCCATTGGCGAGACGGCAGCGATTGGATGCAGGACCCCAGATTCTCCCACCTGAGAGGCCCGTTTCATCTGGATCTGTTCGCATCACGCAACAACAGACAGACTCTAGACTTCTTCAGCTGGCACCTAGAACCGGAGAGCAAAGCGGTGGATGACTTCCTACAAACGTGGCAGATCACTGGCGTGTATGTGTTTTCCCCATTCGCTATGATAGCGAGGACTCTCCATTACCTGAAAGTCCACCAAATATCTCTACTACTAATCACTCCCCTATCTGCTGGCATTGTCCTATGCAGACCCACTCCTACCACCGTCCTAGATAAATTATTGTACTTATTGATTTAACTAAACTTAGTTATTCATCATTTTATAGTGGGGTAAATTCCTTGTTTTCATAGTCTCAAGACTAGTGCCTAACCTATTTTCACATTCTCTTTTCAGTTTATTTTAAGGCGGAATTCTGATTTCTTCTGGAGGTGCCATACAAAGTTTCCCCTACGTTTCAAAAGGATTATCTTTGTTCGTTTTGTTTATTCTTTCCATCTGTGAGGCCAAGGACAATTGTTTGTTCATTCTGTTGGGACTTTCCCGTCTGTGATGTTGCTAGCTAAAGGAGGAGGAGGAGCCTATTCACTGTGGATACTATACCTCCTACTGCATTTTGATTGGTTCTTGTTATACTTTTTTCTTTCCTGCTGTGGAGTTAGTAAAGAGAGTTAATGCAAAATACTTGCCTCCTGTCATTATTAAAATTAAGATTATAAATACACTAAAGCTAGCATAACCTCCCGTTTACATATAATCTACTTAATTAGGCATGTAAGTTAAATCTTTACATATGTTATAATATCTATTTCTCCTCTAGACTAATCTGCTTTTTAATTAGTCAAGTGAATGTTTAGTTAATATGTACTTTATATAGATAAGTCTTATTATTTCTATGTTCAGGTGGAACTATAATACTTTATTCTTCATGCACTTTCTATAATAATGCACTTTACATCTGGTGTTAGCACTTTATAAATAATGCACTTTAAATCCAAGTGCACTTTAATATGAAGTTGCACTTAAAAAGCGTATCATGCACTTTACTCACATTGTTTGCACTTTATTATAATATGATATGCACATTCTATAAATAACATACTTTTAATCAAAGTGCACTTTAATACCAAGTTGCACTTTAAAATAATATTGTGCCCTTTAATAACTATCCTGAATATGCATTTCAATGCGTTTCTTTGTATAATTAACACAACATTTTAGTCTTAATCACTTGCTGTTTACTAGTTTTAGCAATTATCCTCTAAATATCACCACCGTCTTCATATCTGTTCCTATATAAATGTATGTTTTGTGATGTTATCCTGATCCTGATGAAAGTCCCGGCACAGGACTGAAGACTGAAACGTTGATCCCTGGACTCTCAATAAAGAAGTTTATATTATTCAGCAAGACCATGAGTGCAGCACTTTCTATTACTTGAAATTTGTGTGTATATATATATATATATATATATATATATATATATATATACACCTGGATTTCTAACATCAAAAATACTTTATTGTCAAGTCGACGTTTCAGTCTCTTACTTTCATCAGGACACACAAAGTAACCTCTTACATGCAACATTATATACATACTAAAAAAATAAGATATTGATTACTCACCACTTTCAGCTGATCTGCCACATGGGATGGCCGACCGGCGTCAGGAGTGCTTAATGAGTTCACTAGGAACTGCCTTGTGTGAAGAGAGGGTGGGATCGCCTATCTGGATTTCACTTCCGGCTTCTAAGCGTTGTCTTGGCAACCGCCGATAACTGTCGGCTATTGGCTGCCACAAGACCGCTGATATCCACCGGAAAGTATGTGTTGGACCTGCCCATCTCTCTCACTCTAACTCTTACTCGTTTCTATGGCGACCGGTCGATCGCCACACAATGGAAAGAACAAATAGATTTAAATAGATCCCACCCTCTCTTCACACAACATAGTTCCTAGTGAAACGTCGACTTGAGAATAAAGTATTTTTGATGTTGGAAATCCAGGAATGCTGACAATCATTTGTTCTCTATATCACTGTGTGGCTGTAACGAGAATATACCCCTACACGCAGGATCCAGCTAAACAGAGGCAAATACAGAGGAGAGATACGTCTACCGGACCTTAGAATGGCCGGACTTGACGTATATGAGAGAAGACAGAGCCAGGAACAAACCGAGGTCAAGGGCACAGAGAGACAGCGTAAACTAGGACAAGCCGGGGTCTGGTACACGGAAAACAGCAAGCCGGCAAACAGTACAGATAAGGATAAAGCGAAAACGAAGTCAGAATACGAAGCCAAAGTCAATACGAGAAAACACAACTGAACACTACAAGCGCTAAAGGGAACTGAAACAGAAACCACGATAGGGCAAGGAACAAAGGGAAGAAGGTGAGTATAAATACCTAAACATCTAATTTGATTGGTCCCTGTCACATCCACGCCCCCAAAAGGTAAGTGTATGGGGAGTGTGGCATGACAGGGACCAATGGGATGCCTTTTCCAATTTAGGCACCCACTGTCCCTTTAAGAGCGCGCCCGAGACTCGCGGCGCGCTCTTAGTTTCAGGCGGGACACGTGACCGCCTCACGCGGTCACTGCCCGCCCTCCATCCGAAGTAGTTGGATGAGCCGCGCGCGGCTCGTGCAGCCGCAGGACCGCGCGCGGCTTGAAGAGAGGACCGCGACCGGCCCCCGGTTAAGGTAAGTAACGCTACATTACCCCCCCCCTGAGGACACGCCCCCTGGGCAGGTAGGACCAGGCCTGGCAGGAAAACGTGAATGGAAAGAGCGCACAAGACGGGGAGCATGGACAGCATCGGCCGAAATCCAACTGTGCTCCTCAGGCCCATAACCCTTCCAATGTACCAAGTATTGAAGTCGACCCCTAAGGAAACGAGAGTCAAGAACAGCAGACACTTCAAACTCCTCATGACCCTCTACCGAGATAGGAGGGGGAGGAGGAGTATGCCGGGTATAGCGGTTGCGTACGAAAGGTTTCAACAATGAGGTGTGAAAAACATTAGGAATACGTAGATTCTTAGGCAGGCCTAAGGCATAAGAAACAAGATTAACCTTATGTATAATACGATAAGGTCCAATGAAGCGGGGAGCCAATTTCATAGAAGGCACCCGGAGACGAATATTCCGCGTGGAAAGCAAAACCCTGTCCCCACAACATAGGACGGAGCTGCTCTGCGATGCTTGTCAGCCTGAGCCTTCTGGCGAGTAGCAGAGTCCACCAAAGAACGCTGAACCTGCTCCCAAGTATTACGCAAACCAGCCAAATGCTCATCCAGAACTGGCATGCCCTGTGAGGAGAATGCAGCCGGAAGAACAACGGGATGCTGGCCATAGACAACGTAAAAAGGGCTCTTGCCGGAAGAATCATGAGTGGCGTTATTCCGAGCAAATTCAGCCCAAGGAAGCAGGTCAGACCAATTGTCCTGATGGTGAGACACAAAACAACGGAGGTATTGCTCCAGAGACTGGTTGGCACGTTCAGCAGCCCCATTAGACTGGGGATGATAAGCGGAAGAAAATGAGAGAGAAATACCCATTTCTGAACAAAAGGCCCTCCAGAACCTGGAAATAAATTGGCTACCCCTATAGGATACAATAGATACGGGAATCCCATGTAATCGAAATACTTCTCTAGCGAAGATATGAGCCAGTTCCTTGGATGTGGGCAACTTGCGAAGAGACACGAAGTGAGCCATTTTGGAGAACCGATCCACTATCATCAGGATTACTGTGTTACCATTTGAAGGGGGTAATTCAACAATAAAATCCATGGACAGGTTAGACCAAGGTCTCTCGGGAACGGGTAACGGATGCAACAGCCCACAAGGAACTCTACGGGAGGATTTCATACAGGCACAAGTAGTACAAGCACTTATATAGTCAGTGACATCCTTTCGTAAGGAATCCCACCAAAAATACCGAGAAACAGCTGACACCGTTTTGGAAATACCAGGATGTCCAGCGGTCTTAGTATCATGATATAATGACATAATATCCCGTCTCTCAGGAACATCAACGAACAGTTTATCATTAGGCCTCTCGCTAGGTGCCATGCTTTGTTTCGCTTGTATGGCCTGCAAGAGGGACGAGGAAATAGACAAAATAGTAGTAGCTATTATCCTGTCTGGGGGAATGACAGGAGTAACATCAATCTCCTGTTTGTCAGTAGTTTTGAACTGTCTGGACAGAGCGTCTGCTTTAGTGTTGCGATCACCTGGCCTATAGGTGATAATAAAATTGAAACGGGACAAAAATAGTGACCACCTAGCCTGCCTGGAAGACAATCTTTTGGCTTAGCTAAGGTAGGATAGGTTCTTGTGATCCGTAAAAATGAGGATAGGATCCTTAGTTCCTTCTAACAAATGTCTCCACTCTTTAAGTGCTAAAATAATAGCAAGGAGTTCGCGATTACCCACATCATAATTTTTCTCTGCTTTGGACATTTGTTTAGAAAAGAAGCCGCATGGATGCAATGGCTTCTCAGGCGACTCTCTTTGGGATAAGACAGCACCTACCCCAATATCCGAAGCATCAACTTCAAGAATATAGGGCAGTGAGGGGACAGGATGCTGTAAAATAGGTGCAGAGGCGAACGTAGTTTTAAGAAATTCAAAAGCCTGAAGTGCCTCGGTAGACCAAACACGAGTATTGCCATCCTTTTTAGTCATACGGGTGATAGGTGCTACAATGGACGAGAAACCTTTGATAAAACGTCTATAATAATTGGAGAACCCAAGAAAACGCTGAATAGCTTTCAGACCTTGCGGTAGAGGCCATTCTATTACAGCAGCTAGCTTCTGGGGATCCATACGAAAACCTTTAGCGGAAATCAAATACCCCAAGAACTGGACTTCGGTTTGGTCAAACAGACATTTTTCTAGCTTGCAATAAAGACCATTAGCAAGAAGGGTCTTCAAAACTGTCGTAACATGTCTGTGATGAGTGTGTATATCTGTAGAATATATTAAAATGTCGTCCAAGTATACGATAACAAATGTGTGAATAAAATCTCTCAAGACATCATTAATAAATTCTTGGAATACTGCTGGGGCATTGCAAAGCCCAAATGGCATAACAGTGTATTCGTAATGACCGGATCTAGTGTTGAATGCAGTCTTCCATTCGTGATTTTCCTTTATACGTATCAAATTGTATGCATTCCTAAGGTCTAATTTAGTGAACACAGTGGCATGTTTCAGCCTGTCAAATAATTCTGTAATCAAAGGTATAGGGTATACATTTTTGATAGTGATTTTGTTTAGACCTCTATAATCTATACACGGTCTTAAATCACCTTCTTTCTTCGATACAAAGAAGAACCCTGCTCCAGCTGGAGAAGAGGATCTCCTAATAAACCCTTTTTCTAATGATTCCTTGATGTACTCCTCCATGACACGGTTTTCTTGAACCGATAAGGGGTACACCCTGCCCTTTGGAGGTATAGTGCCAGGCAACAAGTCAATAACGCAATCATAGGGTCTGTGAGGCGGTAATTTCTCAGCCTCCCTTTTATCGAAAACAGTCTTTAGAGATAAATACTGAGGGGGTATAACCGTAGACAAAGGAGGACTGGTAGGTACCTTAATAGAATTCAAAGGTGTGACTTCAAACGTACAAGACTCGTGGCAGGCCTCACTCCATGATTTTATTTGCCCTGTCTCCCAGTCAAAATGGGATTGTGAGCACGTAACCATGGATACCCTAATACTAACTGTGAAGAGGGAGAGGTGATAACCTGGAATCGAATGGTTTCGTAGTGTAAAACCCCTGTGTACATGTGTAATGGTTCAGTCTCATGAGTAACAACTGGAGAACTTAATGGTCTACCATCTATGGCCTCAACGGCCAAGGGTATCTCCTTCTCTCTGATGGGAATGTTGTTTCTCTTTATAAAGCCAGAGTCTATAAAATTTTCAGCTGCCCCAGAGTCAACCAGAGTATATATGTTGTCAACTATACAAATCTCTCCCATATATAAAGAAACCGGGAGAAGCAAGCGGTTAGGAGGCAATTTAGGAGACTTAGATATCACACCCAAGGCCAGTCCCCTATAAGGTCTTAGGTGCGAGAGTTTTCCGGGAGTAAAGGACATTCCTTTACCATATGGTCTCTCCTACCACAGTATAGGCAAAGTCCCTCCCTTCTCCTATGTAATTTCTCAGTATCAGAGAGTTTGGCAACCCCTAATTGCATAGGTTCCTCCTCAGACACTTTA
>OW240920.1:35408472-35553421 GCA_933207985.1 Pelobates cultripes | reverse complement strand
AATTATGTTTCACAGCTAAATATTTGATATTAAATGAAAGCCCTGTTTCCTCTGAATAAAATGATATATAATAAGGGTGGGTGCATTTACTATGAAAGAGGTGAATTACGGTTGGACAGACATGTAGCGCAAATGCCAGGTTTTGTTTACATTTTGTTTCGTTCACAACGTGTACATTTGGCTCCGTCCTTAAGGGGTTAAAGAAACTCCTATATTACTGTTATAACAATATAAATGATGTTTCAATTTATTAAAACATAAAAAGCAAAATTTGCTTATTCTTTATTTTTTTGTAGACCATTTAGATCTTATAATAACTCTGGATTTCCCAAAAATTAGAATAGCTGTAGTTTTAGATTTTATTATTGACTAGTGTTGCACTGGTAAAGTCAATTGCCATTATAATTTTTTTTTTATTAATCCTCTTATAATAAAGAGGTTTGATGTAACTGTTGAAATACATAAAACCAAGTTTGCCAGTTTTAATGACTAGGTATGAAGAGATGAATGGGATATAATGGAAGCAGTTTTGTTCTGTGAAAGTAGTTCTTTAAGTAGAATTTATTTGACAATCTCATGTTCCAGCCATTATAATGGCATTTCAGGGAATATATTATATAATCCCTTGAAATAGGTCTTTGTAATGGTCAAATTATCTGATCTTTCAGTAAATTCAAGTGAAATATCTATTTTCATTCCTAGGCTGCCTCTACTATAACGTGGAATAGTAATTGCAAAATTTTCCATGCTAACCATTGTAGATTTGTTCTGGCATGGCAAATCCACTCTGCTTGATGTCAACAAGGGTGCATACGATCTAGAATGCATAATGATGTTGGAGTGATTGACAAGACATACATTATGGGAGAAACTCACATAGTAAAAATTTACGACAACCTAAATACGGAATGTGTTTCCATAAGTCAGTTATAAAACTGTAGATTATTATCGCCAACCTACACTCATACAAATAATTTGGATAATAAACACCAGATAATTGCTCTCATGGAGAGAACCAAAATAGATATTTCTTATATCTAACTTGATAGTTCGAAAAATTAAATCTACATATTTCAAATTCAGAAATACTTATACACAACAATTTAAATGACACATGTCATCTGATTAGAATGGACAGAATATGCCACTTAATAAATTAGGTTAAAAAGTGGTACTTTAGTCCTCTTACATGAGATCCTGGAAAGCGAAATACTTAGGCTGCTTACTTGTTTGTTTTAGACATTTTTATTTTCTGTTTTTTGGAGGGAAATAAAGTTGATATAATAATATAAAATTTCCCACTGGAGCAATGGGAGGAGGGATGTCAATAAAAAGAACTAGCCTAACTTGTTCCATACATTTAGCAGTTGTGGGTATTCTTTAGTGGATCTAAAGACCTACAAATGATAAATACTGTACTCTTTTGACCAATAAATCCTGTCTAGTATACTGGTCCCAGTGGAGGGAGTAGTGTGGAGAATTATAAACGTATGTATTGTTCAAAGACACATGCAGGTTGTCTGTAATGACTGGCTGTGGTTCTACAATATTTTATACTACATAATACCAGCTGTTATATTTACAGCAAAAGGTTTATTTCCATCAGTAATTACTGCCTTATTAACAGTGCCAGGTCACTTGGCATTATGTCACAGAGACTGCTGTCATCAACAAGTCCTACCTTCACCAAGTGCTCTGTCTACGGGATTAGCCACTTATGTTCTAGGCTTGTTCCACATCCGTGTAATGTTTACCATTTTCCTTAATGTCTATGGATAATCGGTAATCTTTGTAAAGCGTTAAGATTGAGTGTTACGCGAGAACTGTGAAATGAAGACATAACAATAAAGTTCTTGTGAAAGTTTGCTTTTTCTAAATTGGGTTCATGTACCATACAGGTTCATTTTCTATGTTTCATTTGGCTTTTATAGTCATTGTTGGCTTTCAATTAAACCGTTGTTAAATCTCAAAGAAGACGAGTCTGACTCCGCAGAGTCATTACGGACTTGTTTATTCAGTCTTTTTAATAGGGCACGGAGAAATTACCTGGGAGTCACAGGGACTTTTGTGTCAAAGGAAGCCTGGCATTGAAAAGTTTAAGTAAAATTTAATTTAATATCAACTGCCACATCTTTAACTGACCAAATTACACCTTTAATGAAAGACAACCTGATCGGTCGACACTGCGTGATCACTGATTTCTTATCTGTCAAGATGGCAATTTCTATTAATTATTTCTTACCATTTCTGCACCATTCTTCAGGTGCAATTCGTTGCCTGAAAATTGAAGTTGTAGACGCTATTAGCTTTTTGATTGCAGCTTGAATGCAGAGAGCAATTTCTGTGTCCTGCTTCATCTTGCAGAATGGTCCGTTAATTGCAATTCTTGCTCGCTCTGTTCTATAGAGGAAGAAATTAAATATCATAAATGAGAATTATGGTAATTTCTGTTTCAACTATGATTTAGTGTGTTTGTTAAAAGCTGCAGAGGCAGCTTTCCTTGGGAAGCTATCACGGCGAGTATTGTATTCTGTGGCAGAATAAGGAGGATTGTCTTAGAACAAGAGACTAATCATTTTTTTTTTTCATTTACTATATATACTTTTAATTTTATTTATTTTTTTGTAAACAGGTGCAATCTACATTCATAATGATTTGAAGTTTTGAACAGAGTAACATATTTTAGAAAATGCTCAAGACCTAATATGTTTGTTATACTAAATATCATTAAAAGTGTGAAATCCCAGTCATCAGCACATAAGGCCATTTGGCTAGACTTCAGAATGGAACTAATATATGCATGCATTAACTACAATTAATGTACTGTCCCTGAAGTTATGGTGGCTCACGGTTACCCGCTGCAACTGTGGTAGTTACTCCACTGTGTATAGATCATTGTCCTGCTGACAAACTGCTCAATTCTCTGCCATTTAGGCACCCCTAGTCACACCTCCTCTGCATGTGACCTCCACAGTCTCCCTACATATTTCCTGATGTTTAAACTTTCTGTATTGCACAGTCTGTTAACTTTAGAAGGTATCTCATTTACTGTTAATAGCCCGCCAGTGCCCACAGCAGCACGTGTATGATTAAAGTTCAATTAACAGAGCAAGAGATAAAAACTTGTAAAGTAAACACACTGTGCCATCTCATCTGATTGGAAATGAAACCATTTTTTTCATGCAGGCTGTGTGAGTGACATCTATGGGAGGTATGGCTAGGGCTGCATAAACAGAAAAAAAAAGAAGTCATCTAATTAGGAACACTGATATCATCTTTATTGTTAAAGTATTGATCAGCTATTTACACAAGTTATATATAAATCTATCATTAATTACAAGGATCTAAAAGAGTAGAAGTGAAATAATTATCCGAAACGCTCTTTTTAATTTTAGTAATCTAGCATCTAATGTGCATGAAATCTATAGTGATAAATCTTCTGCCATTTTTTATTTGAAATAGAGAAGATTCATATTCAAGCTTAAATAGAACATATGAATGCATTGAGCCCAAGTTTAGATTTATACGTTTCATAACATTGCATTACTCAACGTGCTGTACTGAAAAGTAGAAATGACCTTGAAGATACATCTGGTGATCTTTTTATTCGTTTTTGCAGTAATGCTCACTTGGATTCATCCCAAGTGATGAGTTATCTCCTTGTGATTGACAAGCTAAAAGACTGTGGTCTTACGAGCTGCTTCAAAAATAGCATTCACACTTCGCATCCTTCAGTGTCATGCCTGGATCTCTCAAGTCTATCACGAATGAAAAAGTATAGCTGTGCTTTCTTTAACAACACAGAGTGGTTGGAGCACAATTTTAATTGTCAGCAGGGCAGTAAATGGAAGCATATCCCTCTACGCGAACAAAGGCAAACATCTGAAATATCGCTACTATTTGCAATCGCAACAGGCCATTTTCAATCTTGGAGTGTATCTATATATATATATATATATATTTTTTATTTGCAGCTGGGAAATATTATATATAGGTTTATTATACTATAAATATGGAGTGGTTGCTGAATATATATATATATATACACATATATATATATGTGTGTGTGTGTATATATTATTATAAGCGCTTTACAATGGGACAATATATGAACATGCATTCATTATAAAGGTGCTGCTGGGGTCAATTCATACAACATATAAGATCCAGAACACTCACTCATTCACTAAACAGCAATTTAAAAGTTCAAAGAATGTAATTGCTTTTTGTTGTTTTTTTTAAAAACACCTAAATTAAAAAAAATCTAAAATAATGCAGGTTTAGTTACATTATATGATCATACATTGCATAAGACTGCCACAACGTCAATGTACCCCATTTTTGGCAGGCCCTACTCTATCAGCCTAAAGCCTGCACTTTGGAGTTTCTGGTAAAATGCCAGAGTTTTTAGAGATCTTTATAAAGTGTTAATGCATTGTTCTTGAAATGTAAACGCTGTACACTACTGTATATGGCACATTGACTTTATGATGGTGGTGGTAAAAGACAAAGACGTGACGATCGCTGTGTATTTGGTACTTAAAAAAAATTAAAATCTATGTTTCATAAAGTGGTATACACACACGTTTATTCATGAATCCAAAAAAAGTCAGGAATGGGCATAGGAATTTGAAATTATAGGCTAAAATTGCTAAGCTGGAAAAATAGCAGAGTTAAAGATTTTTCCTTCTTTTTTTGCCATTGTAGCTGTTTTAGGTCTACAATTTTCAATAATCTACTTAATTCTAGTTCTGGGTAATAACCCTGACAGTGCCTGGCATTGTAATATTGTGTGTGTAAAATTATTCAACCCGCACACTTGCATTTTCAGTCGATTTTATGAGTTTGCATTATGTCTGATTATGGATAGCATATTAATGTCCTCTTTCAAACAACACTTAAAGTACTTGTTGTGCAATTTTAAACTGTACGAACACAAGTCATCTTATTGGGCAGGTAGCATGTCCTTGAACTCCCCAGTTCTAGAATGCTTCTTAAGATTTTCTCTTTCTTCCTCTCTGTTTATCTTTCTATCTTTTACTCTTTGTCAACAGCTGGTATTACACTTCAAAACGCTATTCACAACTTTTTTTCTCTACTTCCACAAGGAAGCGATTTTGCAAATTCTCTGTTCTGTAAACAGTGCAGCAGAACCGATCATTAAATGTAAAACGAGAATCTGGAGCTGGTACATCTCCCTGCATTTTCTTATTTCCGTTCTCTACAATTATATCCCGTATTTCCAGATTAACGTTGTAGAAAAGTTGATTAAGCATATTGCAAAGCAAACATGTCATTTCTTTCTTTTGAGTGCCTTTTAAAAATTAGCTAAACTTTCTTTTGCAACAGCTTGCACATTTACATTTCCATTAATTTTCAGGTGCTGAATTTAGTTGCTGTTTTCTCTTTAGCTTGAATGGTCAGACAGCTGTGTCTCTCTAGCATATTCATGAGATTCTGGTGCAAGATAGGCAGTTTCTCTGCTCACCTGCAAACCACACTGTTTCCTTGAGTGTTTTTGCATGAAACAGATTGAGATTTTGTTTTCTAAATAAAGAATTGCATTTACAAACATACAACAACCTTTCTTAATTGATTTTAAACACATGAGTCATCCACTATTGTGTTAGACACTGTATTTAAAGATTAGATGCTGTGCATTCAGTCTTTTTTTTATTGAATAGTATACCCGAATGTCCTATTCTTGCTTTAGCTTTACTGTATTTCAGAAATGAGTCTAACAGATCAATTGAAGAATTATGAAGGTTATGATCCAAAAAGCAGTTTCAATAAATTGTAATGTATAATGTAATCTATAGAATGTAACTTGAGATCTTGAACATCTACGGTAACTCATAATCCAAGTTGGTGTCAAAAAGAGACCGTCTGGGGGAGTGTGACTAGGCTGGGAACAAGGAATCGGCTTTCAGAACTTCATGGTGTAAGACTTTGCCCAATGCACACGTTAAAAATATGTTTCTAAAGTAACTCACGCCAACAATGCTAAAACATTCTACTCCGTTCGTCAAATGTAGACAACTAGTATTCAATAATAATAATTAAATAATAATTAAAATGCAAGTAAAATGCCATGAAAAAAAACAACAAAACAATAACTCTGCCTTAATTCATTTAAACTTGGTTATCAACCATCATCTCAATCAATATGTTTGTTTTTTTAAAATGATTTGTAGCTCTGTTGCTGTTGGACGAACACACTGAAAACAGGATGTAATGGAATTTTAAAAGGACCCTACAGGCACTCAGACCACTTTCTCTCATTGAAGGGGTCTGGGTGCATGGTCCCTGTTTCTTTAACCCTATAATTGTAAAACATTGCAGTTTCAGACAAACTGCAATGTTTATATGGCATGGTTGAGATGCGTCCTGTATTTTCACTGAGTTTACCATTGGAAGTCCTCACACTTTGCATGAGGATGTCCAGCTTCTTCTAAATCCCGTAGGAAAGTATTGATTCAATGCTTCCTATAGGAAAGTGCTAATGCACGAATGTCGATTGCCGCGCATGTGCATCAGGGTTCCCCATCTGCATGATGTCGTTGAAGGAGGAAATTAATCTAGTGCGGATTGATCTCGGTGTAGGAAACAGATAAGTGAGAAAAAAGGTTTTTAACAGGTTTTGAACAGGTGGGGTGGGGTGCAGGGGGAAGCCTCATTCTATAGCACTAGGAACACAGTTTTGTATTTCTAATGCCATAGTGTTCTTTTAAGTTTTCTGTACCACACTGTACTTTGATAAAGGTTTTTGACAATTTGTGTAACTAGCTAGTCTTTGATACAATGCAAACAGGGGATAAATGTGGCAAAATTAGATTAAACGTCCCGATATGTGCACATTTAGTATTTTCCCCTGAAATGGCCGGACCTTTGTTAGTATTTACAAGTCTAGCTATACATTTTTCTTATTTTTTGACAACTGGTATATCAAAGGAGAAAACTCTAACCTTCCTAGTGACCTTCAATCTCTTTGTAGATGTGCGTCCCTTGCCTATGTGTCTTGACAAAGCGAGAACGGTCAGATACGTGAGGGAGCTATGTGGTGAAATCTGTGACACTAACTGGACATTGCAGATTTAATCAGCCACTAGCATGCTAACATATGTGTGCTATTGCCCGCTAGACCATCTTATAAGATGCAAATGAAAAACAACAAGAATTGTTTAAAATATACACTTTTAATTGATAGAATGCAATGTTTGAAACCATTAAATATTAACGAAAAGAAAGGTGGAACGTGCAGTTAGGGTAATTGAATAACTTTCATTAGCTGGAGACACGTATTAGAGGAAGGATGGTAAAGGAAAATGTTCAGCAGTTTAGCTCTCTTAAATTAGTAGTTAATAAGTTTGTCAGAATTTAAAAAGAGCTTTGTAGAAATATTTTTCCTAGCCATAGAACAAATCAACTATGAACAGCCTCAGGTTGTTTTCTTAGTGTGGAATAAGTTGTCATTCGTAATAAGCTATTAGAAAAAAGGGCTTGCCTTGCATGATGATGGATAGAGATTATATATATCTTATGAAAGCTAGCAGGATCTGCTGATGTGCTCAGCCAATTGGTAGGTTGAGAGTAACCATTGATTTGCATAGAGAATAAATGGAATATAGGTATGTACGTAACAGATATTGCTATTAAAGTCGCAAAACGGAAAGTGAGGGCTGGATGGGGTGTTTTGGGGAGCCACAGTTTTGATTAAAATAGTTTGACCCACTACTGGGGGACAGTGCCGCAGCTTACTAGAACCATTAAGTGGTTATGGTACTTCCACTGCCCCTTTTATGAAAAAGACACAAAAATCACTTAATGTAGAAAATTCTCTCATTTCTTAAACAACAATGTTATTCAGCCTTTTAGAGACCCCTCAAGCATGCTATGGTTAGAATTATAATGTGAATGGGGCAAAATCTGAAATACGTCACAGATCATTCTCTATTTAGAATTTGGAAATGTAGTTAAAAACAAACAAACAAACAAATGTTCTTTTCAGTAGCGTATGATATATATTTTACATACACACGTACTTTAAACCAAATAAGTAATCCCCCATCCATGTCGTGCACACTTTTATGCCTGCTTGCCCCCAGGGAGCAATTTCTATACAATGCAAAAAAAACTGTGTTTAGCTCTTTTGTTTAGCTTATATATACAGTGTTTACAATTTAATAAGTATTGCACAAATAGATCTATTGGGATTTGCAAATGTCATTTGCTGTTTTTATTTTATTGGTAGCAGTGTTCCATCTTTAATTTGCTCAGAATAACAAACACTCTTCTGTGTGAATATGCATCCCATTTTCTTCAATTCTCACTTAAAAAAACAGCTTTTTGTTTAACTCAGCATCAAAAGTGCCAACCAGTGAAATAAATAAAACTCCATATGCCCTGAGCTCTCTTGGCAGTTAAACAATTTGTACATTAACTAAACTACATGTTTACAAATATTAGACAAAAGTGGAGCAGTGTCTTTGTATATTGGACTAAGATAATTATCAAACAACTAGCTTTACTGGCTCAGAGCATTTGCTCAAAAGTACATGTCAATATCAACAATACTTACCCTGTACAACCTCTCCAAACCATATTCTCTCCACACCACAGCCATACTACCATCCACATGTTGTTTTCTGTACATATCAAAGCTATACTATCTAATACGTAAAACAGTACCACATTTTGAAGTGCTATCCCTGCAAATCTGAATCGTAGGGACGTGTCCCACATTTCAAGTTGCAGGAAGGACCTGGGCAGTAGGAGTCTAGTACTTCAGTAGTGAATGATTTGCCTTGAGGCAGGATGTTTGTAAACCTGGCCATTTGTTTTATGAGTGGCATACCCCTTTGGTGGGTAGACATGCCCATTTGACAGTTAGACTTGCCCGTTACACTGTGGCATATTCTCAAATACATACTACCACACACAAGACTTATTCTCTTCACACCACAGTCATACTACCACACACAAGACTTATTCTCTTCACACCACAGTCATACTACCTCATACAAACCATATTCTCTCCACACCATAGTCATACTACCTCACACAAACCATATTCTCTCCACACCACAGTCATACTACCTCACACAAACCATATTCTCTCTACACCACAGTCATACTACCTCACACAAACCATATTCTCTCCACACCACAGTCATACTACCTCACACAAACCATATTCTCTCAACACCACAGTCACACTACCTCACACAAACCATATTCTCTCCACACCACAGTCACACTACCTCACACAAACCATATTTTCTACACTCCCTAGATCCCCTAGATTTTTTTTTTTGTATTTTCAGAAATTAATCATTGGTCACCTAATTCACTTTTTTACTCTGAGGAATATGTATAATGAATGAAAACACAAGTTTAGTCTACCAAAAATACAGTCATTGCTTGTTTTTGGAAATACCTTACATAGTTTATAAAGGCTGAAAAGAAAACTTATGTCCATCAAGTTCAGTCTTTCTTGCACCTGTTTTTGCAAAAGAACGCAAAAACCCAGTTTGAAGTGCTTACAATTTTGCAACAAACTAGGAATATATTCCTTCTCTTTAGAACTATCCTTGGGACAAGATGCTGCCACCCCACATAACAAAATGATATCCCTGAATGTAAGGTTTTGCAAGAATTCATCTATTTTCTGATTAGCTCTCTCTATAATAACCTTGTTTACCATTTTTTACATGTCTATCTACCTCTTTAGGATTGTTTCATTTGTTTCAAAGATAACGTTCTAAACATAATTATGGGGACATATTACACCCTTTTTTGTGGGGTTTTTTCTACACAAAAAGGCATCTTGAATGAAAGAACCTTTTTTTTTTTAAATTGTATTTTATTTTCTGAGACAGGGTGTGGTGACTATACTTTTGTCCAAGCCCACAAACCATGTTAACCTCACACCTTCATGATATTTCCTAGATCCATATATCTGACATACATCCAGTTATGACTTAAACAGCCATACTTTCTTCCTCAACAGAAATATTGCACCCATCCATACCATTAGATCCTGTATCATTTTTCAATTTTCCTACTCTTTCCCACCATATATTCTTACCCTCATCAATACAAATTTCTAGCAAGTCCCTGACTACATATTCAGCCTATCATTCTCGTACATCCAACCTTTTCCATTTATATGTTCAGATTTTCTTTCCTATATGTTAAGTCTTCATCAAACATATTTTTTCTATTTCTCCTTCCACATCTAGCCTCTTACAACTTTTCCATTCTCCCTAGCCATATTCGTTAGACTCTACACATATTTTATGACATACAGGTGATACTCAAAAAATTTGAATATCATGCAAAAGTTCATTTATTTTAGTAATGCAACGTAAAAGGGGAAACTAATATATGAGATAGACGCTTTACATGCAAAGCAAGATAGTTCAAGCCATGATTTGTCATAAGTGCAATGATTATGGCTCACAGTTCATGAAAATCCCAAATCCACAATCTCAGTAAATTAGAATATTACATGCAATCAATAAAACAAGGAGTGTACATAGAACAATATCGGACCTCTGAAAAGTATAAGCATGCATATGGACTCAGTACTTGGTTTGGGCCCCTTTTGCAGCAATTACTGCCTCAATGCGGTGTGGCATGGAAGCTATCAGCCTGTGGCACTGCTGAGTTGTTATGGAAGACCAGGATGGTTCAATAGCAGCCTTCAGCTCTTCTGCGTTGTTTCTTTCTCATGTCTCTCATCTTTCTCTTGGCAATGCCCCATAGATTATCTATGGGGTTCAGGTCAGGCAAGTTTGCTGGCCAATTAAGCAAAGTAATCCCATGGTCATTGAACCAGGCTTTGGTGCTTTTGGCAGTGTGGGAAAATGAAAATGAAGTCAGCATCCCCATGAAGCTCGTCTGCGGAAGGAAGCATGAAGTGCTCCAAAATCTCCTGGTAGACAGCTGCGTTGACCCTGATCTTAAAGGGACACTATAGTCATCTGAACAACTTTAGCTTCCTTAATGAAGCAGTTTTGGTGTATAGAACATGCCCCTGCAGCCTCACTGCCCAATCATCTGCCATTTAGGAATTACATCCCTTTGTTTATGAACCCTAGTCACACCTCCCTGCATGTGACTTGCACAGCCTTCCATTAACACTTCCTGTAAAGAGAGCCCTATTTAGGCTTTCTTTATTGCAAGTTCTGTTTAATTAAGATTTTCTTATCCCCTGCTATGTTAATAGCTTGCTAGACCCTGCAAGAGCCTCCTGTATGTGATAAAAGTTAAATTTAGAGATTGAGATACAATTATTTAAGGTAAATTACATCTGTTTGAAAGTGAAACCAGTTTTTTTTCATGCAGGCTCTGTCAGTCATAGCCAGAGGAGGTGTGGCTAGGGCTGCATAAACAGAAACAAAGTGATTTAACTCCTAAATGACAGTGAATTGAGCAGTGAAATTGCAGGGGAATGATCTATACACTAAAACTGCTTTATTTAGCTAAAGTAATTTAGGTGACTATAGTGTTCCTTTAATGAAGCACAGTGGACCAACACCAGCAGATGACATGGCTCCCCAAATCAACACAGACTGTGGAAACTTCACACTGGACTTCAAGCATCTTGCACTGTGTGCCTCTCCATTCTTCCTCTAAACTCTGAGTCCTTGGTTTCCAAATCAGATGCAAAAGTTGCTCTCATCAGAAAAGAGGACTTTGGACCACTGAGTAACAGACCCGGTCTGTTTTTCTTTAGCCCAGGTAAGACACATCTGACGTTGTTTGTTGTTCAGGAACGGCTTGACAAAAGGAATACGACATCTGAAGCCCATGTCCAGGATCCGTCTGTGTGTGGTGGCTCTTGATGCACCGACTCCAGCCTCAGTCCACTCCTTGTGAAACTCCCCAACACATTTGAATGGCCTTTTCCTGACAATCCTCTCCAGGCTGCGGTCATCCCTGCTGCTTATGCACCTTTTTCTTCCACACTTTTCTCTTCCACATAACTTTCTATTAATGTTCTTTGATACAGCACTTTGGGAACATCCAACTTCCTTCGCAATTACCTTTTGAGGCTTTCTCTCCTTATGGAGGGTGTCAATTATGGTTTTCTGCACAACTGTCAGGTCAGCAGTCTTCCCCATGATTGTGATTCCTACTGAACCAGACTGAGGCTCAGAAACCCTTTGCAGGTGTTATGGCTTATTTAGCTGATTAGCGTGGGATACTATGAGCCTAGAATATTGCACCTTTTCACAATATTCTAATTTACTGAGATTGTGGATTTGGGGTTTTCATGAGCTGTAAGCCATAATCATCGCACTTATGACAAATCACGGCTTGAACTATCTTGCTTTGGATGTAATGCATCTATCTCATATATTAGTTTCCCATTTTACATTGCATTACTGAAATAAATGAACTTTTGCACGATATTCTAATTTTTTGAGTATCACCTGTGTCTTCCATTGTAGCCAACCAACACAAATATGTTCAACTTAACCCCACACTCAAACTTTTAGTAAATGTAGGAGTGTTTCATGCCCAGTAGTTCATGTAGACCAGAGGTTCCCAATACAGTATTCAAGTACCCCCTACCAGTCCAGGATTTAGGGATTACTCTGTTTTGTCTAAAGTGTTTTTTTTTTCCTTTTTCTAAAAACACCCTAGACACAACTGGTTAATCCCTAAATCCTGGACTGTTAGGGGGTACTTCAGGACTGGGTTGGGAACCACTGATGTAGATGGTAATATTCTTATACAACAGAGCACATTTTTCTCTCACTCTAACTATATTTATAGCTGAGTGAGTGGACACTCATTTGTTTGCATATTAAGACAAAAGTAGCCATATTGGAAAATACTTCAAATGCAACAGAGATGAACAAATATTTAAAATCAACTAGTCTGTTCTATGTGTTGACAGCCTATTGTCAATGTACCTAAAACTATCTAGTGAATATTAATGGAGTACAAATTATTTCACTAATCATTATAAAGGCATTAAAGCAAAGTGATCTAAATATTGCCTCGTTGTATACATTCCATATATTTTCAATTTCATATGGTAATGAACCTGTCATAAATTTAATTTAATAAAAGGGAGCATCTGTTTAAGAACATAGAGGAGATGTTTACCATCAAAAAATCAATTTGCAAGTTTTTGTTTCCATATTTTGTATTTTTCAATTATCCTTGCTTATTTTACATGTCAGCATGTCACTATTTTTTTCCTGTATTATTTTAAGTAAATATAAAACATTTTTTTTAATTTGCATTCCATATGTCTTGGCATTAACAATAACATATTTGCATTACAAAAGAAACAATGTGATTTTAATATAACATATGTTTGTCTTTCTCATATACTCTGTAAAATTATAAATATATATATATATATATATATATATAGTATAATATTTGATAACCTATAGAGGTAGCTTAGGTGGGTTAGAAAATGGATAAAATATGATATTTTGATGACTGATAAAACCCAACTAACCCACACAGCTATTTTATATTAAAATACCTCCTTTAACATTAGGAAAAGTGAAATCTGGATTTGAGGAGATGAAATGGGATAGTCAGTGAAATCACTTCCGTCACTGGTGTTGCCAAAACTGGTGCTCCTGCCGGAAAGGGAGCATAGTCACCTAAAGAAGTAGTATGTCCGTTATACGATTATAGAAAGAGCCCTTTCTTAAATAATCTTAGGGTCCCATTATTGGCATCTTTATCACTGTACCCATGAAATTCTTAAAGGACCATTCTAGTGCCAGGAAAACAAACTAATTTTCCTGGCACTATAGTGCCCTTAGGGTGCCCCCACCCTCAGTGTCGCACTGAAGTGGGAGGAAGGGGTTAATCTCTTACCTTTTTTCCAGCGCCGGGCTCTCTCGGTGCTGGGACACTCCTCCCTCTTCTTCCGTCACTGGCTGAATGCGCATGCGCGGCAAGGGCCGCATGCGCATTCAGCCAGTCCATAGGAAAGCATTCTCACTGCTTTCCTATGGACACTGGTATCTTCTCACTGTGAAAATCACAGTAAAAAGCGCGGAAGCGCCTCTAGCAGCTGTCAATGAGACAGCCACTAGAGGCTGGATTAACCCTAGTTTAAACATAGCAGTTTCTATGAAACTGATATGTTTACAGCAAAAAGGGTTAAACCTAGCTGGACCAGGCACCCAGACCACTTCATTGAGCTGAAGTGGTCTGGTTGCCTATAGTGGTCCTTTAAATGCATGTCTGGTATTGGAGTATTTCTTGTACAGAGGAAACATCTAGAATTTTACATTTAGATCCCCATTCATTGTAGAACTGTTATGATCTGATAATAAATTAGGTTTCCGCCACAAGTCAACTAAACCTCCTTTGAAACTTCATCAATGGAGTCTATCCATAAACCACACTAATGATTAGAACTTTGCCCATTTTCAGTAAATGTTACTTAATGATCCTCTAATGTTTAGTGCTTCAAAATGTTTTATTACCAGGACTATGCCATCTAATAAAAACAAGCTAAGAAAAACACAGTGTAGGTTGCATATAAATTAACACGTGCAAGAAATATTTACTCCAGCAGGGACTGCGGGATCCTTGTTGGCCACAGTTCTGCTTTCCCTCTCTCTTGTAAATATTTCGTAACATTTGCCAGGGTGTATATGGGGTGTATGTAATGGGATTATGTACAAACTAGACTTGGAGGTTTGTTTCAGTCCGGACTGTAATTTTCCAAACCGGTTGCTAAGGAATTGGTATGCATTGGTATGCATGTGTTGTTTGCAATAGGGTTATAGTGAGTGTGTGTGTTTAGGGGGGATAGGTGCTTTGGTGTGTGTGTGTGTTTTTTTTTAATATTGCAATATTGTGTAAACGAGTATGCTCAGGGAGATAAGGATTGTATTGTGTGTTTGGGGGTTGTAGGTTATGTACTCCAGTGTATGTGTTTAAAGAGGTAGCAAAAAAACAATTTCCCCCTATTGCTTACCTTTGACCGGGGGCCGAGAAGGCACATTATGTAGTTTGCACCTCTATTCGGTCTCTTTTATTAGTTGTTCGGCTGAAGTTATGAGGGGATGAGAGCATTGATACACTTGTGCAAACCAGAGACTTCAAGCTTCCTGGGCCACTATCATTGCACTTGGCTGGCCACTAAGGGGAATGTTTGATCTCCCTACTTTGGGCTGGAACTTAGAAGCACTGGTCCTGCAGGGGCTGGCTGGAAGATGACAATGATATGAAGCACAAGTGTGCTAGAAACATGTTTAAGGTCCTTTCCCAACTTAATTATCAATATAATATGGAAAGGGATATATATTTTCAATTAGGTGAAAGCTCTGTCTTTGATAAAGGTGGCTCCCTTGGATTGGGACCTTACTTGAATAGCCTTCACCTTTTAACCTGTATTTTATATATACGGCATTCCAGGATAACTGATTAGATACAGTACTCCCCCTTCAAATTACCCCACAACTTAGGTGCAGCAAGTTCTAAGGCAGTAAGCTCCTAAAATTGTGCCCTCTGATCTCTGCTGAACCATTGGTGGCATGAACCCAAATTGCCTAGTCTATGTCTCACTTTTTTTTTTTTTTTTATATTCTGTATAACACAGCTGATATAAGAATTATATGCGTTGTCTGTAGACATGTTATGTTAATATGTCTTCATTTGTTCTTTTTTTATGTGATGTCTTATTATGAATAACAAATAATACTCTAATTAAGAATATGTTTACAAAAAAAAAGAAACATGTTCAATTCTTTTTGCCTACATGTGGATGTATGTTCACACGTTATCAACAGGAAATCATAGGGTATCAGACTTTGCATTGGATGCCATACTGTGTCAGACCAGCTTTTGGTGTTATTAGATATTTATAGCTTAACTAACCAGTAACTTTTAGTAAGCACAAAGATAAAGCACCGCGCTTACAGCAGCAGTAGCTTAGTATCCAACATCTCAAAATACATAGTTAAAACAAAGAGAATGTTACCTGTGCTCTGGCCTAAATCCCCATGTTCATTTAAACAAAATGGAGGCTCCTTAGTTTTATTCCAATGGCCATTTGAATATAAGCTCAACAGCCTCCATTTTGTTTAAATGTACAACGGGATTTAGGCCAGAGCACAGGTAACGTTCTCTTTAACGTTTATTAAGCAATGAGATTAAGTAATCTGACAACAGACAGGGAGCTTTTTTTTAATGTTTCAAATGTTTCCATCTAACAATTAGCATAATTAGATAGTCTATAGATAACAACTTTTAATATTCACATAAATGATGTAACAAATTTACCTTTAATGTATATGAAAAGGCTGCTCTTTGTTACTTGCTGTTATGCATACTTTATTATATTATCAAATCCTAAACATGAGAGAAAATGTTGTTTTTACATCATTGCCATCATAAACTCTGCTTTATTAGAGAAGGAAAGCACATTGCTTGAAATCTGATTTCAGATAAAATTAGGTTGTTTTTTTTTCTTCTTTTCTATCCTCTGTACAATTGTAAATAAACACGCATCTAAACCCAAGGGAACGAGAATCCAGTGGTTTTGACTTTTTAACACCAGGATGCCAAAATGGAGGTAGCCAAGATTTAAAATCTAATTTCCTGGCATTATGGGGTGCCTTTCACGTTTTAATGTTGTGCTTTATTGCAGAAGGAAACAGGAAAACGCTTTATGGAATTACTATCCCAAAGTACCCACGACCCTTTGTACCATTGTACAATATTGAAATTTAAAAGCACTGCCAGAACAATAATTCCTGTCTTAACGAGCATCAAATTAAGGGATAAAGCTTTTTTGTTCACTTACCTTTACTATAACGTGATATACACTAATTGGTAACTTTGTCTCTACATTATTTCTTAAAGATCAAATGGGCACACTGGTAATTTTCATTAATCTCACGCAGCGCAGCTAATTAAAATTTCCATTATTAACCATCCATATTCTAGTTGCTTCCTTTGTTCCGTATCAGAGCAGGATGTTAATATTAATTAAGCTATTATTGTGTTACAGCCCTATTAAATATAGCACAAATTATTTTAACCTACTATATGGAATTGTTTGTAAGCTGTTTAAGTAGATGCACGGTACTGGTGGCTGAAGGGCTCGGATGACTTTCTTCTACGTGCAACAGGGTCAGGTTTGATAGCCGGTGGCAAGGAAAATATGGCGTCATCCGAATGATGTGTATATAGATTTCAGTGGCATGTTAGAGCTACTTTGCAGGAGTTATGAATCCGATCTTGGAAATATATCACACAGATGTGTTTATAATTATAATTTATAATTATTGTGTATTATTAGTTGAGATGCATCATAATGATTAGCATGCACTGAGTTTTTATTCTCTAATTGTAAGCACACTAGGGAATGGATTTTGTTTCTTAACTCAGAAGTACTCACTTTTTTTGACCTTGGATGCAGGAGAGATTGAGTTGCCCCTGCTAACAATAGAACGTTTGATTCTTAAAGCGGTACTTCCATGTTTTTTTTTTTCTTTTCTTATGGCCCTTGTATCTTAATGATTACACTACCTCCTTGCCACTTGCTATTACTTATATTTATTATCCTTTCTCCCTTGCATGTGAGCTCAACATCCAGGGTTAACATTTTGTTCTCCTCCATAATGTCTGCAGTTTGCCCTTCTGTGGGATTTTTTGGACTGATGGAATTTTAGTAAATTAGTTGAACAACTGAAATAGAACTTTGCTTAAGCTCCACCCATTGCCAAAAATCATACTTCCCAACATTCTGAATTAACAAATAGGGGTATTTTAATTTTAGTGGTGTGGGTGAGGGTGTGACCAGGGGCAGGACTGTTCTGAAAAATTATTGGTGACGCATTAACAACAATTTATGGAATTAAAATGTAATTTAGAAATCAGTCAGTAGATAAGATACATTGTTCTTGTTCTAAACACATTTTGTTGTAATTTAAAGACACATGGATAATATGGCTATAGCGTTCTGGTATCAATTTAGGCACACCAAGAATACGGAACTCCTAAAAAAGAGGAACATGTGTGTCATCACCAACCCCCCCAACTCCCCATGTATGTCATCCCCAACCCCCACAGATCCTCCATGTGTTTTCCCCCCACATGAGTCACCCCAACCCCCCCTTAGCCCCTCCACGTGAGTCACCCCAAACACCACCAGCCTCTCTGTGTGTCACCCCCAAAGCCCCCTCCCTACCCCCTCTGTGTCTTTCCCAGCACCCCAGCCCCACCATGTGTGTCACCCCAAACCCCACCAGCCACTCCATGTGTGTCACCCCCAAACCCCACCAGCCACTCCATGTGTGTCACTCCCAAATCCCCCTCCATAGCCCCTCCATGTGTGTTACACCTAAACCCCCCTCCCCAGCCCCTCTATGTGTATCACCCCAAACCTCACTCCCCATCCCCTACATGTGTATCACCCGCAAATCCCCCTCCGCAGCCCTTCCGTGTGTCACCTACAACCCCCCCAGCCCCTCCATGTGTGTCACCCCCAAATCCCCCAGCCCCTCTGTGTGTCACCCCAAACCCCCATCCTCAGCCCTTCCATGTGTCACCCACAACCACCCTCAGTTCCTCCATGTTTAACTCCAAGCCTCCTAGACCCTCCTTGTATCCCCACCAAAGCCCCCTCCCTCAGCCCCTCCATGTGTCACCCACAAACACCCCAGACCCTCCATGTGTGTCACCCAACCCCCCCCAGCCCCTCCATATGTGTCACCACCAAATCCCCATCCCTAACCACTCCATGGTGTCATCACCAACCCACCCCACTCCTGTACCTGCTCACTGCCTGCCACGGTTCCCAGTCATACAGGAAGTGCTCCATCAGTGAGCTTTTCCTGTCAGACTGCTCGGCTATGCTACACACAGGGCAGGAGGGGAGCAGCACAGTACATTTCTCTCTCCTGCCGACAAGCGGGGTCCCCGGGACATTGCATCTGTGCACCAGCCCAGAGGCGGTGCAGGCGGCCCACAGTCGCAGGGGTCGTGGCTTTGTGGTAGGTACGCCACTGCTTGGGAGGTATGCCAAAGATTGTCAAAGATCATGCCCCTCATAAGAAAAAGTAGTTACTACTGCAATAACAGCTGAAGGTCCAAAATAGAAACCACTATAGTATTATTTGGACTCACTACAGATTATAGTATTAATTACCTTTTTGAAGACTCTTTGCTGCCATACAGTGTAGTAAATTCATAAATAGAGAGGGAGGGAAGAGGGTATGAATTGGTTGTGTCCGGGGAGGAGGATATGCTGGGTGATTATTGAACATCTGAGGTAATATGACTGATTTGGGAGTGTGAGAGGAAGATGGTAGTGGGAGATCAGGAGCAGAAAAGTCAGTGCTGGTAATTTCCTGGAAGTTAAAACAGTTCACTTTAACAGTAGTGCAAAAACTGCACTAATTAATTGCAGTCCTGTTGGACTGTCAAATGATGTTGGTCAACTTCTCATACCGGTAGAAAATATATGTGAAGCATGAAAGATCCTGAACAAATGTAACTTTGTATGATGCACATACTGATTAAGAGCCTTTGATGATATTGGACATTACCTTGGCCATGACTTGAAAGGAATTGATGTCAGTGACACTATAGAAGCTGTAACCATGGCATTGACAGTAGGAAGGAAGAACAGCAAGGTGGCTGTGGAAATAATTAGGCTCAATAAAGTGGTGAAAAAATATTTCAGAGGTGAAAATAGGGGTTCTAGGTCATCTCTAAGCCTAAGTACATCTCTCCCTCTGTCAATATGTTCTCCCATTCATCTTCTAGACTAGTTTTATTTGTGTACGACTTTCTAAACAAAGATTTGATCGATATTGAAGAAATCAAGAATAAAACTTCATTCTTGAATCTGAATTATATTATGATTGTTAGTATACTTCTAATTTAAATGTGTTTATGAAATCATTCTTGGCAGAGGAAACTATGCATAATGCATAGTGCTGTCTCATTTCTGATAAAAGCAAATGTAATTATTTTGATAGTTGTGACATTTCATCAACAATAGTCTTTAACATTTCACAAAGCAAGGCAGTTAACCCACTCTAGCCTACAATTATTTATTATCTCTTCACAGAACTTCTAATTCATTGTAAAGATCATATTGTGGCTTTATTAATTGGCCATTTTCAGGTGGTGATACTAGATGAATATGCCAGGGATTCAGTCGTTGTTAGACATTTATTAAATAATATAATTTTGAGCAAATGTGAAATTCCTAATACTCCAAACAGTAAAATAGATTAAGGTCCTCTATGTATAACAATGGCATGCTATATCCTCCTGGTGTAAAGGGGTACATTGATGCCCTAATATGTAAAGTGGGTCAATTAGCTCTCTTTTATGAATGCAAAACATGATAAATGATGGGACATAAAAGAAGCATAGAAAGATGCCGGTAGATGCAAGGCGTGAGATCATCGGAATGTGTCTATTCTAGTAAAGTAATTTTATTGCTCCTACTTATAGGTGCACCATATGAACAGCTTATAAACAGAATTAAGATGTGACCACATATAGCCCCTCTCTTTAAGAGTCCTTAAACCAGAATGCACAGTGAGGGAGCACTCATTGGACTGTTTTGGGAGAGGCAAAGGTGGTTTCTACTGCTAGTGTCTCCCAGACTTTTCCACTTCACCCACCTGCCTTTCCAGCTCTCTCCTATCAATTGGTGTATTTATTTGTCCTCCCCCATCCTTTACACTCTCTCTCATCTTTCAACACCTAACAAGCTTGGTTTACTAATAATCATCTGATTCTTCTCCATGTTTACCTTTCCTTGTTACTTGTTTTAAAAATGTTTTACCCAGGTCTTCATAACTGTCATCTACTACCAGAGAAGGGTACAACCTAGAACATCCACAACCTGGAAGTTCTTGGGTAGAGTATATGGTCTCAATCTCTGGTAGGTACATATGACTTGGTGCTCCCATGAGTCTTGTGTCAATGTGCCAGGTAGGCAATGATATTTAGCGGCAATGCTTGGAATTGTGAGAAAGCATAAAATCAGGAGAGCATTGAGAGTTTTCTGTAACTACTATTAGAGGTAGATAAGATGTACTTCACTACAATAATGGCTGTGCGTCAATATTATAAAATATTTTGATCTCCCCACCAGCTCATAGCTCATGCTGCCCTTTGATATGCTCCAAGTTCATGCCTCATTAGCTGAAAAGAATCACTGTGTAAAAGAATACACACATCTTACTCTAGTGGTTCTGGTGCAATAAATCTATGATTATTGCCCACTTTCTTTGTAAAATCTTTTTTTTTTTTTTTTTAAATTCTATACAGGAAATAAGTAGAACAGAAAATGAGTAATGTCTCCACAATAGGCAGATGGGTCACACTTTTGGTACAGTCAAATTACTGGAACTTAATACACATAATAATAAAGTGGTGGTCACATTAAACTTGTTGTTCGCATGTGTACGTTCTGCATAGGACCATCAGGAGGTACCACCCCTTGCCACACTCGTTGTGTCTCAAAATGATGAAATGGGTGATTGTTCCCTATTAGGTCTAAAAGGAGAGCAGTTTCCAGGGACAGAGACAGAAAAGAAGAAGATATGAGGGAGGTAAGAGAGAGAGAGAGAGGTGAAAAAAAGGGAAATAAGGGGAAGCGCAGAGGGGGTTGGTGCTGGGTAATGAGTGAGGAAATAAGTGTGCGCTGGGGATGGGCCATTAATTGAGGCCAGTGGTTATGGTTGCTCCCAGGGTTTTGGGAGTTTTTTTTACAAACATTATGTCCCTAGTAGGCATCCATAGACTGTCTTCTCTGCAGCCCCTTTGATCATATAGAATGTACTTTTCCACATTATCTATATTAATTCTATCCAACCAGGAAGGTGATGAATGTCTATGAACACTAGGGTCAGTTTAGCATTGAGTCTTATTGGCTATGGTGTAGAGTGTCATTTTATCGATCATTTGATCCTCTACAAATTGTCACAATTTATCTACTCACTAAACTACTGGAATTGTTTGAGCTGAATAATCTGAATTACCTTTGAACGCACCAAGGGAATTCCTGAGTGAAGGTTTCTTTTTTACCATTGCTTGGGTCAAACTTGCTTTTTTTAAATTTAAAATGGTTAAAAAAAAAAGGATATAGTCCAGATTCTGCCTTTAAGTGGAAAATTCTGTATCAATTCAGATGCAATTTTATGTGTGATAAATGTTCATATTCCCGTACTTTACATAAAATTCAGCAATTTTTGGCTATATTTGCAGCCTTCTAATTCTTAATGCTGTTTACAAGTGATTTCCTTTAATCTACATGTAGCTGTGGATATTCTATATTTAGATTATGCAGGTCCAGCAGTATATAGCTTAATAAGTATTTTCCGATTTATTATTTTTCTAAGCTGAGACACAAAAATAATTACATCTTTCTTCAAAGAAAACGTGAATTGGAAGTTGTCTGTTGGGGGGAATCTAAAACATAATTTTGAATATTACTTGTATAGAAACCCACCTCCTCCCCCTACATCCATTCATTTCCTTGGAATGAGATAGTGCTTCATATTTAAATGTTCTATTGTAATTGCACGCCTTCTTTTTGATTGTATTCTTGCACTATAGAAAGTAATGGGATACCACAACATGTAATATTCATTTTACATTGACATTCACTATGAAATCTTTATTGCATTGTCAATCATTGCCTCAGATGTTATTAATAAATGACATATATGCTTTGATAAGTTTAAGACTGGGTTCTGAAATACATGCAAATTGTCTGAATTATTCAGTACACAATATGCGAATTCCTAATGCATGTTTTATAAGAGAACTAAACCAGGTAAATAGGCACATTAATACTATTCTTCCCTGTTTCCCTATGCTTTTGGTTTTTTGGGGGGTTTGTTTTTTTTTTACTAAAAAATGTCGTGGACGTAAGTACAATATTTTCTTAACCCTTTGAGTGTCATTATTGCAGAATAGGTTATGTAGAATTTCTAAGTATGTCAAACCTAGGTGATATTTTTAGTAAGTGTTTTAAGAGTCAAAGATTTGAGCAATGTTCCACCAATTGCTTTAATAAAAAAATATATAGATAAAATAATTAAAATAATTAAAAATAAATGTGTGTGTGTGTGTGTGTGTGTGTGTATATATATATATAAAATTTGTTTTGCTTTTTTATTTTAAGGTGTTCATTTCATATGTATTTGAGACAGCAGATCAGTAGTTCTAGGGCAAGTCGGGTAATATATATATATTTATATTTATTTATTAATCACATGATTCTGGCTAGATTAAAGAGATTTACACATCCTAGATATTGGAGGTGTCATTCATGATATGATTTCTCTGTAACACATATTCATTTAGTGTGCAAATACTGGCTTTAGTTCAGTTTATATTTGTTTTGTTTTTTGCAGAATGGTGGGATTCTTTATATAAATGCTATTTTAGAAAATGCAGTATGTGTGTATTAGGATTTTGAGCTTTCGGGTACTTCAGTCACATGTTTTGATAATGTAGCTATAGCTTGCAGGTCTGCTTATCCTAACTCAAAAAATCTTATTTTGGCACAATGTGGTTGACAAGTGTTGTAATCTGTATGTGGCAAGTACTTAAAATCTGGACGTAACAGAAACCTGTGTAGGCTTGTATACGTATGCACAATGTCTGGTAAGAATGACACTATCACAACGTTTTGACAACACACAGCAGAAACAGAACTCCCAAATGTGTTTCAGTGCAGTATTGTCAATGAGTACTGGGTGCCAGTTCCGAGTACTTGTACTTAGATAGGGCTTGGCTAAACAGAGCGAGATCTAAGATAGAACTCTATTATTAAGTATAGTTTTAAAATTCACAAACTTTTACTAAGTCCAGAGGCTTCTGCATGTAGGAATATATTCTAAGCAGTTAATCAATACATCTCATAGACATCTTTTCCCCAGTCCTATGAAGAATTACAGTAAATATGGAGGTGCATTACATTATTCATTACAATTCTCTGTTGAATTCATGAATGAACCTGATAATAGTATATGTAATTCGCAGCTTCCTACATGTATTTATTTTTTTGTGGAGCATTGTATATCACAACCTATCTTGCTCTCAAGGCCAATGTCATGGGTCTGATCTGCTCCTAGAGGAATAGAAAGGGTAATGAGTTTTGGTGGCTCAAAGATTCCTTATTCATTGTAGATGATTTTTTTTTTACCGTCTTCTTGTTCACGGATCATCGCATTTGATATAGAAGGATTTACTGTGTAAGACCTAGGAATTAGTAAGGTCTCCTGAGCTGGATTTGTGTGACTACTGGAGGCAATAGTGTAAAGTTCTGATTAGTGCAGGAGGTTTAAGGAAGATCGGAGCTCTGAGATTTGTCCTTCAAATTGTGACTCTTAGATAAAACTATTATAATCTGCTAAAGTGGTGATTGCTTTGTTACATACTGTAGCACATCCCCTCTTCATGCCCATCTTGCAATTTTGTCATTTACTTTGAAACTCCTCAATTTCATTTAGAAAGACAGTGTTAGATCACAGTTAGAATATTTTAAGAAAGAAAAGAAAACAAATAGGCTGCCAATCTTATATTATGAAAAACACTCTATTCCCAATGGGGTAGACAGAAAACAGTTATCAGCTCAGTAGGAGTAAACAGCTGTTTTTAAGTGGGTTTCCTGTTTTTATATCCCTTATACAAGCTGCTCTTCAAAAATTAAATTTAGAGTAGTATGCACATGCTTTGCACGCTTGATGGATATGTCAATGCTAAATAGAATTTCTGAAACACTAAGGGGTTTGTTCACTAAACATTGAGTGTTGGAATTTGATTTGCAACATTTAGAATACAGTCAAAACAGCAAGAAGATTATTTTGGTCTAAATTTGCTAATTAGATTTATATTCAAAAGACCACAATGACTAGCGACTAACTGCATTAGAGGCTGAAGAATCGTCCAAGCTTTTGTGATAGGACAAGGCTCCGTATTTGCAAGAAAAAGTCATATCGCATTTTTGTGTCCTAATGTGTTTTATACCCCACCTCCTGTAGACTGTAAGTTTGTTTGAGCAGGGTCCTCTTCAACCTATCGTTCCTGTAAGTTTTCTTGTAATTGCAGGCAGACAATGTAATAGAGCAGCAGGAAATGCTAGAAGAATGCTTGGTTGTATAGGGAGAGGTATTAGCAGTAGAAAGAGGGAAGTGCTCATGCCATTGTACAGAACACTGGTGAGACCTCACTTGGAGTATTGTAGGCAGTACTGGAGACCGTATCTTCAGAAGGATATTGATACCTTAGAGAGGGTTCAGAGAAGGGCTACTAAACTGGTTCATGGATTGCGGGATAAAACTTACCAGGAAAGGTTAAAGGATCTTAACATGTATAGCTTGGAGGAAAGACAAGACAGGGGGGATATGAGAGAAACATTTAAATACATAAAGGGAATCATCACAGTAAAGGAGGAGACTATATTTAAAAGAAGAAAAACTACCACAACAAGAGGACATAGTCTTAATTTAGAGGGGCAAAGGTTTAAAAATAATACCCGGAAGTATTACCTTACTAAGAGGGTAGTGGATGCATGGAATAGCCTTCCAGCTGAAGTGGTAGAGGTTAACACAGTAAAGGAGTTTAAGCATGCGTGGGATAGGCATAAGGCTATCCTAACTATAAGATAAGGCCAGGGACTAATGAAAGTATTTTAAAAAATTAGGCAGACTAGATGGGCCGAATGGTTCTTATCTGCCGTCACATTCTATGTTTCTATGTCCTATCTATAGTTAAATCCCCTCTCTCATAATATTGTAAAGCGCTACGGAATCTGTTGGCACTATGTAAATAGCAATAATAATAATAATAATAATAGTATGTTTTCCTATAGCAGTCCACCCCTGCCCTTGTTCTTCAAGATCTGCAGAAAGTGTAATCCACTTCCATAAACATATATAAATATACATAATTCATATTATATATTGTTGATGTATATTGTTGACTTTGCAATCAAATCTCCTTGTTATTTGGCACTTTTTACTTTTTCTGTAATTAGACTTACCTTTGTTTAAACTTCAAGCTCATTTACGTAGGTCTATCACCATGTATGTTCCCTGTTAATAAGCTTGTTTTGTTTCACTCATCCATAGATTTGTTTCTTCATTGTACGGTACTGTAGAATATGTTGGTTATTTTTTTTCAATAATGGCAATAAGAATACTAAAACAACTAATGCAATATATTCCAGTATATTCTTCTATCCATGAAAAATATACATTTAATTATGTGTTAGTTACAGGACTCAGGAATTTGGTCTGACAGGCCTCACTATATGTGACACTACATCATGATATTTTATGCAGGATTGCATGAGGTTACTGTGATAGGAATGGAAATGTAATAGATTATGATACTGATCTAATGAGATGTGTCAAGGTGTGTAGTTCAGTTGTTTTTAATTTTTTTTTATGTCTTTTAAAACCTACCAGGTCAGCAGTTTTAAATTATCTCCTAAGTAAACTACTTCTCATTAAAATAAATACATACACATAGATACTATTTCAGGGTAAATGCATATGGAGGCTTCACCCGATCAAATTGAAGGGCCACCTTTGACTCCCAATACTCAAAAAAAATAAACCTGTCATTTAAGAGTTTTAATATTTATGTAATTCATATTTGGTTAACCAATCAACTCTGCTGTCGAAACAGCTAAGATTTCATTAATACGGCTTAGGAGTTTTTAAGTATGACTTTTTATGTTAGCTCTCTTCTTTCTGAAGCAAGACGTCAGTACTGTTTTTTTTCCTCCCATTGGGGGGCTGCTACAATTATCAACCAGAGAAAATGGCATAAATTCACTAGCTTAAACATCTTGGCCAGAGTTCTACCATCCCCTCAACAAATAATGTCAAAGGACATGTTGTTTCATAGGAATATAAATGTCCTCAATGTTACATTTGAACTGGTCTCTCTGAATATATTAAATATATCCTGGTAGTCTATAGTCAGTCAAGTAGATCTTTATGATTGAGTTGCCAATGTTCAATCACATTAGTCTATATATGTAAAATGCTATTTTTTATGTCCTTCTGCCCAACCATTTATATTGTTTTGTTTTCTATTAACAGGGGGGTCTGAAAAATAGCAAACATGAGTGCACATTGTCTTCACAAGAATACGTCCATGAATTGCGTTCTGGAATTACGGATGAAAAACTCTTGAACTGTCTGGAGTCTTTAAGAGTATCCTTAACCAGTAACCCTGTGAGGTAGGTTATGTCTTCAGTTATGCACTCTGTGAATAAAAATGTTGTTCTTATAACTACACTTAGAGATTCCTTTCATTCTGAGCTGCAATTTGTCCAAATTTTGGCAGAATTCCTGAATTCTGAGCTCAAATGTAGTCGAATCATGAACCAAAGAAAGTGCATAAAGGGCGAACATGTTCATCTTGATTTGTGATTCATATTGTGTATATATTGTGCAGTAGACTGATTTGTCCATTTTCACACCCATTTGCTTTGTCTTATTTGTTTACTGACTCTGTTTTTGTTAACTAAATTGGGACGAACTAAACTGCGTTATGGCCAAATTTTGGCTGTCGCAATTTATTTTTTTGACACATTTTTCCGTTGTGCACAAGTCTAATTATTATTATTTCCATTATTACATGTAGTAGTGTTTGTTTAGTTTCCAAGGATATACATAGAAAAAGCGAAAACTATACAAACAATGAATGTGTCAATCAAGATGTTGCACACCTTGGCCCTCTGTTTAGTAGACAAAAAAGTCCATAATTCTTTGACACTCATATTGTAAAATTAGAGTAATCGGAGCTAGAGTGTTAGAATTGTACAATGCAGCATTATTTAGGCAATTCATATTTAAATACCTCAATTAGAAATAAATGCCGCTTGCAATTTTCGATCCCATCTTTTACTAATAAATATTATATTCAAGCAAGTAAAATATTTATGTGTATGACATGTAGCAAAAACTCTACATGCTCTAATGTATCAACAATGAAGTACATAATCTACAGAAGACTCTGTTGCCCTTTTATCTAATGACAATACTCTTCTGAATTTGAAGTAGGTAGATTTATGCAATCTTGCCTTAATGAGAGCTTTGAAGACACAGTATCTTTCACAATAGATTTCTGAATTACAGAAGGTAGAGCCATTGCTTGGCTAAGGCTAGTTTATTTACAGATCACGCAGAGCCAATGGCATTATTATATTCTAAAGTATGGAAGAAAAAAATGCATGTTTCCTGTTAGTTGGAAGCCAGAATTATTATTCATTCTATCTTGAGAATAAAATTGTCTCCTGCATTATACTATTAACTAATGTTTAAGTAGAAGAGTAGGAAGAAGAATATGATATATCTGAATTTGAACTATCATTGTTTGTAAGAGGCCCATTTGAATAAAAAGTCTTAGCTGCACCAGAAAAGATTGTTCTGAAGTCAGACCACAACATGCCCATTCTAGACATATGCCAGCTGCCAACAGCTGTGTAGATCCGTGGATATCATGCCAACATCCCATCGCCATCAACGGTCTCTGAGTGCAATGACTGAACTTTGGCAATGATGTGACGATCATCAGATATTGCTACTGATGAGACATTCTTAGATTTTCTTAACAGAGACTGATTTAGTCTTATTTCCTAGCACACAATGAAAAATGAAATTAGATGAATCAATAAGACAGCCGGGGAGCTCTTTTATAAAGTAGCAAAGGAAAGAGGCATTTTATACTGAAAAACATATTTGTCTTGTCAATTTATGAAAGTTGTGGGTTTGAAAGAAAAATGTTTCAGTAAAATACAATTATGTTTATTACTTGAAAGATAATTCTGTTTGTCAAAAACAAAATATTATGGCTTAAAAATATATATTTTCTTCTTATGGCGTTTTCTGTATGTATTGCCGCAAGAAAACTTCTGTAAATTTACTTCATAGCTTGTTATAAATAAAAGAAGTCAATATTCTTACAGACATATCTGCCCATACTTGCAAATCTCAATTCTGGGCACAGTGCTAAATGTGGTGCTATCTCTACAGTATTTTGATTACTCCTTCGTCAGATTTGTTTTTAATATTTTGCCCATTGCTCCCGCCTATTCAATAAATAAACAAAAAAATCAAATGTGATCAAATAATTCACACAACTGTTATTGAACCCCTGAAAAAGTGAGGATTTTAGGGCAGGATACATACTAACCAGCTGCAACTGAAAATATATTTGTAAAATAATGGTTTGGGGAAAAAAGTTGTCTAATGATTGTTTACCTTAATAGCTCTTAATATTTTAACCAACAAAATTAATCAATATATCTCATATGATTGTGCTACTTGGATAGGCAGGGATTAAAATGTGCACTAAAAGATCACTTGGAAGAGTGTGTTAAAATAAGACATCACTGTGTATATTACTGTAAAGTTAACCAACAGCTAAAATAGTAATGGTAAAAGTCAATATATACTCAGTGACCTCCATTGCAGTTTGCTGCTGTTTGGGTGTAAGTTGTACCTTTCTCGTAAAGAAGACATGCATATTTATGTATTTATTTATTTTAATAGAATTTTCCTTTTAAGAATTACATGTGAAAAACACTGACAAAATAAATTTACTTTCTCCTAGATTATTTCTTTGCATTTGCTGTATATCTCCTGATAATTTATTTCCTCTATAAAAATAATTTTTTTTTTTTTTATTAATAGGTATATCTTACTTTATGAGCATTGCTGGTCTGTATGCAATGTATTAAATTTGATCATCAGTTGGCATAAAGTATAGTTTTGGGTTGGCTACTGTTTGGTATTTTATAACAATTAATATTTTAATACTAATCAAGGTTTTATATTGGTTTCAGAGCTTTCTGATTTATACAATTTTCCTGTAAACTGCCACAAGCTCATAATTATTCATATGCATTTATAAAACTGTGATGTTTAAGAGAATTAAAATTGTTGTTGGGCTGGAATCCTTGTGTATTACAATTAATATGTAAATTGGTCAGGGATCAGAGTATATGAGAAGAGAATACTTTTTCTGTATATTTCTTTTAAACTTCTAGTCTTCACATCTTGGGGACAAATTAATAAAACGCTGCTCTTAATCAACTTTTATAGGACTATTTATAATCTAACATAAAATGTGGAATGTTGAGCTCTAGAATAGCCATAAACTCTTATTGAATAGGCATGTTCCTGTAAGATCATCTCAGAATCCTATGTTTACATTACTTTACTGTTGCTCCTAACTGTACTAGCATACAAATCATGGCATTGGATTGCCATTAATGCTCAATTCCGACATAGGGGAAATATAAACTGCAAAATGTGTACGGTATTTCTACCTTGCCAACAGGCTTGTAAAATATCTGTATATATTGTGCTAATGAAGGTATAAATGAAGAAACAAATGTTTTTTTAAAAGAAAGTGGAAAGCCTTATTTTTAGGTCCCCTTCTACATGGAGATCCTACATCTGACTATATGACATTTGTGAAATGTCTCTCATATATAGTAAAGACCTGCACAACTGGATTTAGTTATTTGCAATCAGTTTCAAAGCTTGAGACCAAAAGGATGAGTCTATGAGAGAGTGTTACTTTTTTATACTACTATATAATATTAATAATAATTACAATATAATAAAGTGTTATATTATCATAAAAGCTATTAAATTGTCCACTAGGGGCAGGTGTTCAGTTAGGCAAGAAGAAATTAGCCTTTCTCCCACGTGCTTATAGAACCATGAAAGGCACCCAGACTGTTTCATCTCAGTGAATGGGTGTGAGCGCATCGTCCCTTTAGTTTTAACCCTGCAATGTAAAAGAAAGCTTCTATTTCAATGTAAACACATCTCTAGCAACTATCTTCCTGACAGCCACTAGATAAGTTTCCCATGTGAGAGTCGAGTCAGACACAGTTCACAATTAAGTGCTGTTTCTAGAGAGCATGTGATTGCAATTTGCTACACATAATCACTAGCCTCCAAATGCTTCACTATAGGGAAACACTTGCTTGGCCGAGATTATCAATCTTGATTATCTCAGCTAGAGAGACAGTGGACATGGCAAGACTAGCATGTTGAGGGAAAAAAACTCACCTTTCAAATCCTTAAAGGTGGGGAGGGGGGGGCTGCTAAATTACGTAAGGGTAATTATAGTGTCAGGAATTCATGTTTGTATTCCTAATGCTTTAGAGTTCCATTAAGCTGTATCTTTCCAATGCATAAATGCTTACTGGTCCAGAATTTCATATGATTACCTGCACATTCACTGCGCCAAGGCAGAGAATCATGGTACATTTAGAAATTGCTTTGGATGACAGGATGGGTCATGCTTCCCTTGTATTTGATGCAATTTCACAATTTAAAAAAAAAAAGAAATTAAAAATAATTAAAAGTACAAAAAGACAGTTAATCTAAGAAGAAAAAAAAATCCCAATTATCTTTATATTTCCTAACCATTCTTTTTTGTTTGCATAACACATGGATTCCATTCTTAATGTTTCTGTTTTTGTATAATACATAGACCTCAATTTAATGCTTTTGGATAACCTTGTTTAAATATTTTTTTTTCCAAATATAAAAAATATATATAACATATAAAAATTATAATATTTTTCAAAAGATAAAATTATTTTTCAAGTTAACCAAAATATTACATTATTTCAAAAATTTATTCCAAAACAAAAACAAAAAATCTAAAATCGAGGCCTTAATCTGGGATAACTTGATATCTCTGCTGCAATGCAGTTTGACTTGGAAAGATTAATTGCAACAAAGCAAAAATGAATCATTCTAAAGGGGATTTGTAGTAATATGTACTCCATAAAAACCACCAGTTTACAGCCAACAAAAGTTGTGTACGTAAGTAAACCTTTCAAGAGAAATGTAAAATACTGTAATCCAAACGTGACAAATAGGTCAATGACCTTGGTGAATTAGACATCATCTTACGGCCATTATTTCCTTGATATGACTTAGATGAAAGGACTATGCGTGTTGCCAGATTGATGATAACATCATTATATATATTTAACCATGGATTCTAGATTTAAATGGGGCTTTGTATTATTTAATGATGTATTTAATGCTCATTTATCTGCATATTGGCAGTATGATTATGTCTCAGCCCTAGGCAACTCCGATATACAGAGGTATATTCATTACTGATCAATTTTAAACAGTTGTATAGTAATTACCAATTTAATATTCTATTATTAGAGCATAGTAATCCTAGATGAATCAAAACTAAAAAATGAGAATTGTATCTGAGGTTATAAAACACTAATATAGCATGCACCATTATGGCAGCCAATGGATTTAATTGATGCTTGTAATAATATAGGTTACTTATGCATTAACTGGTACCCAGCTGATAAATAAATAAATGCCACTGTGAACCTTATGCTGACAGATGAGCAGATCTTCTAGAATGTAAACTCGTTTGAGCAGGGCCCCCACACCCTCTGTTCCTGTGCGTCCAACTTGTCTTGTTGCAAATACTTGTCTGTTAGTCCACCTCTTGTATAGCACTGCGGAATTTGTTAGAGCTTTATAAATAATAATAATAATAATAACAATGATAATAATCTCATTACACTTACTCACTATTTGACAATTTTCAGTACCCTAGTACCCCTTATTTAGCTTTTTATGATACACTCATTATGTATTTACTTTCAGATGTGACATTTAAAGGGACACTCCAGGTAGCAGTTGACTGTTCATGCATTAAAAATATATGTTAAAAAAATGCATAAATAAAAAAAATACAATAGAAAGATTCTCACATTTGAAATTTTGGCTTTGCTACAAATCAGCTAGGTACGTATGTTTGTGTGTGACACATAATTTGTGTTTGTCTGATCGGGTATGTCTTTTGCTATCCATTTATGTGTCATGAACCTAGCCTACACACATAAACATATAAGTAGTCACATACACACATGTTCATACTAAAAATAACTGCAGTGTAGGGTATGTGTCAAGGTAGCTTCTCTTTGTTGGTGTGATAGCTGTACTTTTGCATTACAGATGTATAAAGGGCATATTTTTCTGCTGCTTACATGGTTGGAGTCAATATAAGGATAGCATGATATGATGGGGAGGCAGTTGTCACCTATTCATCCGCTTATAAAAATGTGGTTAATGGCATTTACTGTCCACACATGAAAAGTTGTGCCGAGCAGCAACTAAATCCACAGAAGGGTTAATGCTGAGCAGCAAATATGTAAATGGGAACCTGGTAACTGCCTTTGGGGTCAAAGGCCGGTTACAGCCTATCAGATCTAGAGGAGGGGTATTTAGGCCCAGTTCTCATCCTGCTCAGTGTCCTGTCGTGGTTTCCCTTGTGATTGTCCGAGAGCGCGTTATTGATTCTGGTTATTCTGGTTATTTGACTTTGGCATTGTTTTTGACTTCCCTGTTTTCTGGCATCCCTGACTCCTGGCTTTTCCTTATCGTTGTGTCTCTTTCTGTATCCCTTGACCTTGGCTATTGCTGACTATTCTTTGGTACGTTAGTCTGGACATTCTTAGGTCCGGTATACGTTACCTATCAGTCCTCTCTATTACGCAATTCTACGTGCTGGATCATTCTGTAATCCTGACAGCAGTGGGCTGTAGGCATCTCCTCATATCCTGATCTCTTTTGCTAGCAGCAGCAAACTGTCAAATCAAATAGCTGGTGACAAAAAATATGCAGTTCAAAATACCCCCAGATATGGCTTGCTCATCCGGTGCTAAAGTTATCACTGGCAAGCCGTGCCCATTTAAATTATCTTCTCAGTTTGTCCAGTTCTTGGCTTTTTTTTTATAAAGGAATGCACCATCCATAAGACATTTTATTTACAATCAGATTTGTATATATATATAATAATATATAAAACATACTCCAGGATGATTAACTTTTTATTAGTGTTTTATTATTTTAAACTGATAAACCTGGCGCCCCAAAGTTCACATGAGGTTGCTGCAAAGGGGAATAATATTAAAACCACGCATCAGTAGATTGCAGCTTTAAGATTAAGTGCAGCTTTAATATTGTTATATTTTCTAATCTAACAGATGATAAATTGGCCTCTAAATGTAAATGAATTATGGTTCTTCAAATATGCCTCTTGTGAGCCTAAAAGGTGCAGACCTGGACTAGTCAGTGTATATATATCGGTGTAACCATATCTATCTGTCTCTGTGTCTCCTACCACTCTGTCTCTCTCTATGGGTAGAATGCCAAGTGATCTGATGACTTTATTAATATTGTATCTCTGACATTCGTATACATTAAAATGTGAGGTTTAAACAAAGAGAGAAGCTCAAAAATGTAATCTGTAAAACACCAGATATAAATGTTAGACTTTGCTAAAAATATATATGCTTTATATGTTGGTACTTTTGTGTACGTATTCGACATAATAATGGAAGTTCTATTGCTTAAGATTTTTATTTGAGAATTTGCCGTGTGAATTCTATAATTAATATTTATATGATTACTTACAAGGCTACAAAAAGTGTCTCGAGCATATTAATAAAATTATGGTTTAATTTACAGTGTGGTTATCTCAGAGTGTGTCAAACTTCTGTCTACAGGGGGCTACAGAATAATTTATTTCTGAATAAAACGTAGTAACCCTGTGAAATAAAGCTAAAGTTTAATGATCTATTGAAGCCCATAAGGTGCAAAACTAACTTGTGTCTTCTAAAGTAGATGTTCTAAAATAGAACACTCCTCCAACAGCTAAGTTTGTCAGTGTTATGGTGTCCTCTGTCCTGGAAAATTTGTACCCTGCCAATTGTAACTTGGATTTTTCTGGCACCTGAAGGTTATGAATGCGCCCAAGTCTAGATACCTCATAAAAATGTAGAAATATACTGGCAGCAACAGTACCAGCTCACATAGTCAATCATCAGAGGTTTAGAACACTGCATCCAGACTGTTTGTGTGTTTTTTTCAACTGCTGTTGCTTAGGGAGCTGCTCGTTTTTTGAATTGTTCATTATTAGAAACATCTCTTCTCTGTCGACATGTACAAACAAGAAGAACTTGTGACTGTCAGTGAACTGACCAGTTTTCGTGTTGTGGGCACAGATAAAAAAAAATGTCATGGCCTTAAAAAGTTTTGTAGAATTTTTAAAAATTGTTTTTTAAAATTAACTTGTGTCTGTAAGTAAAATCAAAGGAAAACAAAGCATGATAACACAATAGTGGTTATATATGAAAGACAAATCCATTTCAAAAAAAGAAATAAAACAAGTCGGAATAGCCCATTGGTTTCCATGGTAACTGCTTCACTTTTAGAACTTTGCCCCAGAAATGCTCTTGATACACAAGCCTCATTGTTAGTTATTCACAATGTTAATTATTTGTTAATTAAGGGAAGGCTAGATCTGTAGCAGGATTATTATCCTCAAGCTGGATTTTTTAGGATTTAATGTTGTCATGTAATTCCATCCTTAAAGTATATAGCATTATATGTTGATTAATGGGAACATTCCTTTCAAGTATCGACTGCAGCCATAGAGTTAAATACCACTTCAAATGATCAGGACTAGAAGCTCTTTCAAAGAACTCTGCTGAGACATCTCTAGACTGCAAGGCTCCAGCTGATACAATTTTATCAATTAAAATGGTTAAGGAATCTGTTGAGATTTGTCTTTAAATGAACTTTAGAAAAAGGAAAGAAATACACAACAAAGAACAAAAAATAAGCATTGGTTGTTGCGCTTCTAATTTCACCAAGCCATAAATTATTCTATTGTTTTATCACAATATAGATTCATTGCAGCAATCTGAATGCAAACGATGGCTTAAGGTTAGTTTATTTTAAGTAACATGCCTGAAAGAAAGGAAGTCATTCCTCTTTTTTAACCCTTTGAGGGTTTTAACGCAGCGAGCAGCACATTCTTCGTATTGTATCATAATCATCCTGTACACACTAACCACTTGGCCCTCTTGGGTAACTAGATGTATTAGTAAGGTCAGTTACCCAAAGCAAACAGTATAGTTATATAATGTTTAGGAGGATCATTGCTCTACCTCCGGTACAGGATTTCTGAAATGAATATGTGATTAAACAATTAATCTGTTTGTGAAATGTGATTATTACTCTAAAAGTATGACGTTTACATCCCTCAGGCTCTAGAAAAGCGGCAACCTTTGGCACTCTAGATGTGGACTACACCTCCTATAATGCTCATACAGTCACATTGCTGGCAAAGCATCAGTGGAAATGTAGTTTGCAACATCTGGAGTGCTGAAGGCAACTGTCCTAGAATCGGTATGGAGGGACAATTCTGTACCTTATCTAGGGATTTGGGGGCGAGTTCTCTTAACTACGCCAGTAAACATAGCAGTTTAAAAATAGAATAAATGCAGCATTAGGAATGTCATTTGAGCCCCTTTTTAATGAGTCATATGCTTTCCAGAGATAACTCTTTTAAATCACATCAAAATTGGATCCACTTATGTTTTTGCGAGACTTGGTTGATGCTAGAATGTAGCCATGTGATATTAGGAAAGGACCCTGATTGGCTATTAACACACTGAATGTTTGCGCATTGTTCACAGGCATTTTCAACAATGAAAGAAATGTTTTGGGTTAAAATTTAAAATCTGGAAACATTTTTCAATTGTTTTCCTAACTCACCTTTTCTTGGCCCAAAACTGGCATTTCTCTTGTCAGTTTTTCTTGTTCCTTGACTTAAATAAACTCCACTATGCATTTAGTGAATGCATTTTTTTAATCATATAATGCCACAGTCTTTATGGTTGGAATATGTTTTATTCTCTGGATTTATTTATTTTCCACATTTGACAAATAAAAAAAATAAAATGCGTTCAGCTCAGAAAACCATAGAAAAGCATAAACACTTTGTGTATGTGTTTTAAAACATTCTATGTAAATGTAGATGCTCACAAATAGGAAATAATTGATGCTTTATTTCATTGTACAGATGATTACATATATGCCAGCAAAACCTTTGTGAGTTGTGTTTTCTCTGTTGTTTAATGAAGTGTACAGTGATCTGTTTGAGATCATTATGCAGCATTATTGCTACCTGCTGATCATACAGATGTTATGCTGGCAAGTTAACGGACCTCACTGGGCATCACATTACTTGTTTAAATTCAGAGAGAGTGGACATGGGGTGTTTTTCTACTTCTAGGAAGTGCCATATGGCATTGAAGAAATTAATAAATGTCATCACAAGGGATGTGATCAAATACCCAAATACCATAAATGTAGACGTTCGTTCCTCTGAGTCAAGTGCTAAGCAGGCATCCATCCCTAAGGTGTTCATGCCTTTAAGTATTTAAAAAAAAAATCAAAACACTTTCTCTGGACAACATACGGCATATTGTCCATTGTTAGATAAATTTAAAAAAACACATACAACAAAAAAAACAAACAAACAAATCATGCCAAATATATGCACATGGCTGGTCAGTCCATAACACTGGGTTATTGGTTTATACTCCTAAACATCTGTTTGAAGACACCCTGCATGCCCAGGTGGACTCAGCAAACAATGTGCACCTGGATAAGTAATCCATATTGTTGTGCATATGGCTGACCAATCCATACCTCTTTACACCTGACTTTCCAAAGCATGGTCATTTATGAAAAAGTAATAGCAACATATTTAAGGAGTGTTTTCTTATTGCTTTACCACATATGACTGGCGGGGTGTTTCTGAGAATTCAACATGGTATAGTTAATTTTTTTATGGCTAGATGCTTCTTAAGTTAATGTTGTATTATTCCTATACAGTCTATATTAGTGATTTCTAGAACCCAGCATTATTCAGGTAATTAAATTATCTGTCATTAATTATCTGCGTGAGTCAATCATTTTGAAGTCATGTTCCAAATCTAAATTTTTGTTTTGCCTCCTTGGCCTGTCCTTCACTAAATGTCAGGACGATACTGTGGACCAACACACAGAATTAAGTAAAACACAGAAAAAATACAAAATAGAATTATATATATAAATACAACGTATTATTAGGCCTTAGAATGGCCGGATTTAACATAGAAAGAATAGTCCATTAAAAGCCAAAGTCAAGGACACATAAAAGAAGCATAAACAAGATAGACAAAGCCAAAAGGGCAACCAGAACCAGAAATACAGATAATCAGGAACGAGCCAAAATCGGATAAGAAAATGAAAAACAATAACAGGCGGTTTAAATAGCCCTAAATTCTAATTGGCTAACATTGTTTATTGATTCCAGAAGGTGCGTGCGTGTCAATGACGCGACTACGCATTCAGGTTCGTGTGACCTTTAACCTGGTCAGAAGCGGAGTTACATAAACTCACAGGAAAATAGTGACTGGCCTCCATTAGAACGCCACACTTGCAGGGTGCTGCAGTATCAGTGGAATGCGCTGTAATCCGCCGCAACTTAGGTAAGTGTTTAGTATTAGTAGCATGATCACACAGACTGGGTAAGGTCACATGTGCGCCCATGCCAGAAGCCGTTACAGTTAAACAGAAAAGAAAAAAAAAAGTGCTGGGATCTAGGATATACTTATCCTAAATCGAGTCTGAGTTTCCATGCATGGAGTTTACACTCTATTTGTGCATGAAGCCTACTTGCATTACCAAGGTGGGGGGATGTCCCGCTCTCAAGCTCATATTGCCACACACCAGTCCTGTTATCCCTCCTCTTTGGACCTGTGGTAATTATCCTGGTATCTGCTGGAGAGGCCACTAGATCTCAACTCATTGGCTTTACCATTTTCAACTTGGTCATGTTTGTAGATGGCAGTGGTGTTTTGCCCTACTCTGCAAGAAGGATCATCGCATCAAGTCCTTTAATACTTTATGCCAGCATTTTTAGGCACAGCTTGCCCTCCAGAAGATCAATATGTTAATGTAGCAGATAGCAGAGGTGACGCAGCAGTTGCCCAGCGAGTCTAGCAGGTACAGCCACCCAAGCTGAAAATATGATTCCATACCCGCTGCTTATAGATTTCAGCAAGACGATTCTGCCTAAGTTGTCAGAAAGCTTGTCTCTGACAAAATCCACTATTTTGTGAAGGTGGGTAGGAAACATTACAGAGAGTAGCCGTAGAGGCCTGTACTGGTAAAAATTAGAGCAACTTTTTCACCACAGTGCCTACCTGTGTACTACCACTACACAACCAACATTCATGGAGGGCCATTTGGATCTTGTGATCCCTGCACAGTATCCCGATGGGGAAGGACTTAAGCTCCATGAATGGTTGGATCAATAGAGATGATGTTGGCTTCATTGCAGGCCCCAGACTGGTATGGTGCCCAACCTTGGCTTAATCACAGTGCCTTCAAAAGCACAATTCTGCATTTGAAGATCACAGCAAGATCACAATAGCCCTACTTAGTTTAAGAATTGGTTGAATGCTTCTTAGACATATTTTTTATTTTACCCTTCTTTAATTGATATAACTTCAGTGCTGGATGGTTTTGGACTTGTTGCAATCTACCTATTACATGCAAAACACATTTAATATTACTAACATAATTTTATATAACCCATGAGGATTGTAATTTATGTTATTATTGTTTTATTATTTATATAGTGCCATCAGATTCCGTAGCGCTGTACAAAGGGTGGACTAACAGACATTTAATTGTAACCAGACAACTTGACATACAGGAACAGAGCGGTGGAGGGCCCTGCTCAATGAGCTTACATTCTAGAGGGAGTGGGGTATAGTGACACAAAGGGTAAACGTAGGGGTATGAAGTAATATGTTAGAAAAGTATTCGATGAGGGCTTGGTAGGTAATTTTTGACAGTTGCAGGAGATGAGTCATGGAGGGTGGGGGATGAAAACCTGCTAACAGTTTAATTGATATGCTTTCTTGCAGAAGTGAGTTTTCAATGATTTTTTGAATGAGTGGAGAGTGGGTGAAATTCTTATGGAGGAGGGAAGGGAGTACAGACAGAGGATAAACGTAGGTCTTTGGCAGAGCGGAGGGGCCTTGACGGGACATACTTGTGTATTAGGGAGGATAGGTAGGTTGGAGCAGCATTATGTAGGGACTTGTAAGCAAGCACCAGAATTTTAAATTGAGCCCTATATCTAACTGGGAGCCAATGCAGGGACTGACAGAGCGGGGAGGCCTGGGAGGTGCGAGCAGACAGGAAAATGAGCCTTGCAGCCACATTCATTATAGATTGCAACGGTGCAATCTGGGAACACGTAAGACCACTGAGAAGAGTATTGCAGTAGTCCAGGTGAGAGAGAACAAGAGCATGGACCAGCACCTTAGCCGCATCTGAGGTTAAATAGGGGCGGATGCGAGCTATGTTTTTGAGATGGAAGCGACAGGATTTGGCAATTGATTGGACATGAGGGGTGAAGGAGAGGTTGCAGTCAAAAAAAAAACCCCAGGCAGCGAGCCTTCAAGGTAGAGGCGATGGTAGCGCCGTTGACTTACATTATATAAGTTATATTGCTTTGTTGTTCAGTAAGCTATAGTGTTCCACCAAATTAAAACCCCAAGCATACCAGGACAACCCAGGTAAGCCACTTACAAATTGTCAATGCTCCTTCTGAAAAAAAAGTAACCTCAAAACAGTATGTAACCTCAAACAGTATGTGCATTAGATTTTTATTTGAACAAATTAAACCTAAATTACAAAACACAAGCACTTTTTTAGATTTAAAGTACATTTTATAATTATTCACAGTCAACAACAAACACGTAGAAGACAACGTCCATAGCAAGGACATGTGCCCCAGCACTTCTCTGCAATAGTTTTCCATTTTTTACTACGTGACCCCATCAGTCTAAATTTTCTGTCCTATAAAGTTGTAGTTTTGGACTCCTCCTTCCTAGATGCGATAAATTATTCAAGAGTTGGCTATTTTCTGATTGCTAAACGAGTAATGGTTTATTTTAGATTGTGATGGTTTTTTTGGTCTGTAATTGGAGTTTCGATACCATTCAAGTTGTGAAAGACTAATGGCATGTCTTCAAAGAATGTTAACACTTCTAAAGGTGACATATAGTGTTCCTTGTAAAATGCTAAACCACTCCGATAAGCAGACTAAAAATAAACACTTTCTCAATTGCAAAGACAGGACTTACATTGTAATTTGTGTATCCTTAGGCAGTGCAAAAGCTGTATTTATAGTATCAATTAATTAGATGATCAAGCTTTGATATTTATTTGATTTATGTGGCTAGACAGTGTGATTGATGTGGGTGCTTATGAGTTGTCACAGAGGCAGTGTGCTGTTATTTGTATGATGAAACAAGGATTAGATTTGTTACTATGAAAGTCGTTAAACACAATACCTTTTACTTTGCAGCAATAAATGAAAGGTATCAAGCTCTAATTAAAGAGAAAAAAAAGCCCATATTTTGTTCCACTGGGTCATTACTTTTTTATGCTAGATTTTGAGAGAGGTTTCTTTATACTAAGTGGGCAATGCTTTGCATAATAATTTGAAGTATGACTTAAGAATATTATCCTGGGGAGTTTACACCTGCAGTCCCCCAATGTTTTAAATGAGAAGGGTTATGTTTGCAAAATAATAATGTAATAACTACAAATAGATATTAGCTCTATTAGTATGCATGTTATTTTAAATGATAACTTGTTTAGGAGACCTGAATTAATTTAGATTCACAATAATTATTTCCATTGCTCTCGTTACACCTGGCCTGTGCCACATTTGCCCTGATACATTGTTGGTTTCTTCTTTTGTAAGAATGTGAATCTAGGTAATACCATAACTGAATATTACAAGTTGCAGACTTGTATCATATGCAGTTCCAGAGCTAAAGATTTTCCAATATTCCAAAATTGGTTGCAAAAAGCAAAATTGCTGCCAGACCACGTGATTAGGCGGCAAAGCACAGAAATCGCATATCTAACAAGTTGTAACATATTTTTTTGAATGCCGTTCTAGGACACCCTGAAGGTCATTGGCTTTCACCGGCCATTGACTTACTTTAAACCATTATGGTGCAGGACTTAGTTGTGGACATTTGTGCCAGACTTCAAATTAGTTCTTTCAAACATGACGATCAATTGACTTTTATGAATTAATATAAATGTGTGTCATATCATATCCACACCCAGCTATTTTCACATCTGTTGAACAAGCTGTTATAGACAAAGATCTTTATATTTTGTGGGAAACTGGTTTCCCAAACAAAATGGCTGCCGTATCATGTGACCTATGACGTATATGTTACCACTGTGCCAAGCTTAAGAGTTCCCAGCTAGCATTTTGTTTTTTTTTATAGGCATTTCAAAAAAGTGTCATCATGCTATTGATATTAGTAGTAACAATAATAATAATACTCCAAAGAGAAAACAATAGTTTACCCATCTAAAAAATAATGACTTATTTTTTGGACCCATGTATATAATATTGAGCAGGATGAACAAATAACCCACATGGATATATTTAATAGGTAGACCATTCTAGCCAGAAGATAAAGAACTTGTCAGACCAGAGATGACAATTCATTATACAGGGGTCAGTTTCCTGAAGATATATTTACAGAGGCTTATTCAGATTTCCTTTAACTTGGACTACAGACTTTCTCAAGCAAGGAAATACACACCACTGCTTTCAATTTATGGTACCTTTCTATTTATTCAGCCTTACTGCATTTTATTTTAAACCTTTGACTTCTACTCGGCCCGGACTGATAAAATGCCTGAGATTACCAGTGCTCGGCAGATGGATGATTTCCTGGATCATACACTAGAATATAATAAAAACCTGCTGATGCTGAACCTATAGGCTTTGCAATGTTTTCAGGAACATTTTAATTTCAAGTACCAATGTTCTGTGCAGGTCAGCAAGATATCTAAGCATTGCACTTCTGTTTTTCTCACACATAGCATACAAACCAGCTGTTTTTATATCCCTCCCATCAATTGTTCACACATTGGATGTTGGGGCAATCAACAGTAGATTTAATTTAACAATGTTGCCTTCAGGAGCTGAAGTGGTGTACAGTAAGGAAAGCACATGCCAGTATATCCTCCCCATTATTTATAAGTAACACAACTGATGTGGAGTTACAAAGATAATAAACAGTGAATCATTTTAACCACTAGATGGCTCTACTTTTTTTTGAGCACCCTAGATAAGAGGAGAAACAACACATCCATGTATCTCTTTAGTTTAATTGACTTTATATGTTATTATTATTATAATTATTAGTATTTATATTGCACTAGCATATTCCGCAGAGCTTTACAGTTGTACATCGTGGTTAGAGAATATTTAGTAATTGTCAGACAAATTAAATGTTGACAGATACAAAAGATGCCGAGGGCTCTGCTCAAATGGGGTTACAATCTAGGACAGATTTGTACTGAAGTGTGTGTCAGTGTTTTTTTTTTTTTTCTCCAAGGAAGTTTATCACGACACGATGGATATGACTGCATATTTTACTATTTTGTGAAAATCTAGGAACCGTGCATGCAGTAAATCTTATTACTTGTCCCAACTGAGCTCAATGTTTCAGTTTCAGTATCTGAAGTTTGCTTCTTATTGATAATATTTATTTTGAATGAATAATGAAGAAACAAAGTGAAAAAAACAAACCTAAAATGCTTTTGTGCAAGTGTCTAAAAAAAATCTATGGCAAATGCTCAATAGTTTCTGTTAATCTGGCTTTAGTGCGCTCTCTCTCTGTCTCTCTCTGGAGAAACTATGAGCTGGTTTACCATCTACAAATGCTGTCGTGGGGGGAAAAGTGTCTAACAGGTCATTTTAGTGTGATGTCGAAGTCACTGAGAAAGAACTCGTAGACTGCAATATGTTCCCAGTCAGGACTTAAATAAGTTCCCACTTAACTGTGACATTGAAGACAGGATATGAATAATTTGCATATCACACGGATTCCACCTGCGTCTACAATAAGTAAGCACAAAGACAGGTAAATACTCTGCGTGCATGAGATGCAGCAGCATCCCTCAACCATTTCAGCCTCTCATTGGCCTTGCTAGTGAGGATTGGTTGATGCCAATGTTGGTGCAGAGAGTGGTATTATTGGCATGACTGTGGACATACCTATCTACATATCTTTTTCATAACATACTGCCATTCTTTGCTTGACCCACCATACCGGTATGGGACACTTGGTAAGGTGGATGGGGCAGCAACCACTGCTTTTTTGGAAACAACATACCAAAGCAGTTAACACCAATGCACAACCTGTTGACTGCTGGTGTGTATACAAAGCAGACAGAAAGCATGTTTATTCTTAACCCAGATTCCAAGCAGTCTGCATTACGTCATCAAACTGCTTACTCCCCAAGCCCATAATGGGCAAATATTAAATCTCCTCTGAAATTCAGCAGTGGCTATGGTACTTCAATTTGTGAAAAATTGGAACAAGCAAAACCGCAAGAAAACATACACATCAGTATACACAAAGCCTGGGAGAGGGGGAATTAAGTCGGGTTCCCACAACTTACTCCGCTCTCTGGCACCACCTTCCCGAGCGCCTCATTATTTATATTGCCCGCCAAACTCTTGTTACATTGTTTACAAACATGTCCAGACCCAAACACGCGAATGTGTGTGAACTGCAGTCATGCCCTCCTCCTCTAAGAGTCCATCGGGTTACTTTAGTTTTGCACAATACGTTATTTAAAAAACAAAAAATAAAAATATTTTAATATTACATTTTCTTCTGCAGCAGTTGAATTAGTAGAAATGGTTCCCTATTATTCCAGCAGATTTTAACGCATAACACAAATTTAGAGAATCACACACCTATGCAGACACATGCACACAGACATACACAGGCACTGAAAGACAATTCAATCAGCACTGCCTTTTAACTGACAAACTGGGAAAGGGGCTAGAGGTGAAAGAGTCATTACGTCACTCTCTCTTCTTGGCATCTTGCCTACCATATATGTTTTACGAGGGGTCACAATTAATGGCAGCATCAATGAATTGTTGCCTGGGTACATAAATCTCATCAATCTCAGCAGAACAGGACATTTATTGTATTCTCTGTATTTTTCTGTTTTATACTGCTGCAAACTATGTTGCCACTTTGTAAATACTATGGGATAAATCCAGGTGCTGCTGATATCTAATTTACTGTAGTGATGCTGATTGATAGAGACAATAGTTAGAAAGGAGATATCTCACTTGCAATATAAGATGAGGACCTCTGCAGTGCAGGAAATGTGCAGCAAACTCCATCCTCTTGCTTTTCCGATGGTGTATAATACACACATCCACAGGCTTCATCACCTGAGGTGACTCCAGACAGCCTGGAGCCCTGCCTTATCCAATGATTCAAAATTAAGAAAAGGAAGCTTTCAGCATTGCCATGGCACACTTCTCCCTATGACAGAATTCTGCTTTAACTAAATATCTCGCATTGCATATCCCCTGCCATCAATCATATAATTATACCATGTTTTTCTGTTGGAATAAAAAAATATATAATTTTGCCACCTGCAGATAGAATTTTGATGACATCATTATAGGCGGCATGATGCTTAAATGGTATAGGGTTTGTTTTTTTCCAGAACCCTGAGATGGCATTATTATTCCATCCGTATATCTTTTATATAACTTGATTTAAAAACAAAATAAGTTAAGGTAAAGACTACAGTTCCTTTTAATCTTAGGTGGCAGTTATACTCCTGGTAACTGTAATTCACACTAAACTCGGAAAGGCTGGAGTGTAAATTCTGAAATTCTGACAATGTACCCATATGTTTATTGATATAGTGTGTGTGTGTATATACACACAAATATTGTACAATGTCAGCTATATATAGATATATATATATTTTTTTTTTACTTAAGAATTTTTTTTTGCGTTTTTCTGTAAATTAATAAAATACTATACCATTTTACTAGCAAAGGTATGCAGCTATATTTAATATTATATCATTTTATGTTATTATGGAGGTCAGTGTCTGCCATCCAAATTATTTATGCGTTCCTGTAATTTACTGTAATATTTTAGCATCTACAGTAAATACTCTATAGCTTTGAAAAAACAAGAGCCTGTGTATTAAAAATGTATGGTTCATTTATAGTGCCTCCATTCCGGAATTTGAGAGGTGCTGCCAGATATGCAAATTATTTCCCTGACTTTGGTATTTTGGTTTGAAAATCCTCCAGCTGTACTATGTTCCTGGCAGATATTACCAGCACTTTACCAAATATAAACTGTATATATTGTATCAAAGGACCCAGGGTAAAATATTAATTTGTGTTCCATGCATTCACTTACACTGTGAAACAGTTGAGCTGTAGCTGCCTTCTGGAGTCCAGTGTTCCTTTACAAAGAGACAATATCTATGGAGGCTAAAGTTTACGAACATGCAATCTTTTAAGTAGTAAACAATAGCACCAGAGCTATTCAGATGAGGGTAATGAGTTCTGTGACTAGGGGTGAAAAACAAATTACATAGTTGCAACACCAGAACTAGAGTGAATGAGATATTCCACTTGGATGGACTTGGCAATAGTTCGACAAGGCGTTGACTTTGACACAGACCCTGTAATAGGGTTGAAAAGTGGCCAGCTTCACTCTGAAAGAATATGCATCTACAGTCTGGTGTTTGCGACTCTATCATTTGTTTATCTGTATATGGAGGTTAGTCCAAGAAGGGCCAAGGAGTTTGAACCCAGATGAGCATTTGAGTTTGAATTTTTTTACCTTGTCGACTTCACAGTGGTCAGGGATGGATATGCAGTATTGCAATCAGGTTTATTGTCAGATATGACTGTATTCCTGCAATTTCAAGAACTGGATAGTCCTGGATTACAAGCAATTTTGCCCCCAATAATTTTCAGGAACGCAATGGGTTACATTATGATCAAGTAATAGTTGCTTCCTTCAAATGTGGGAGGGTTATCTGTCATAAACCTATAAAAAAAAATAATTTATACAAAAAAATGCCATCAACACTCACTAGAAATGTTTTGGCCTAACACATAAAGGGAATAGAGTTATAGATGTATAGAGTAAATGGCAAACAAAATAGGGGTTGATCTGCCATGGAAAATGAGAATAAAGGCATAACATAGTGCTTAGCTGTGTTTATTTATAAAATAATGAAAGGTTTAATTGACCACTCACACTATGAATGCCAAATTCAAGCCTTGAGCCTTCAATGTAAGTAAATATCTCCTGTTGATGTGTAGCCTCAACCATAGATGTTAGAAAAAGAAAATATGAGTGTCAGGCCTGACTTTTTTCTTTGTTTAGAAATACCTGGAAAAGTTGTTGGGACCTTGCCATGGAGATGTCCCATAAACTTCCTGTAGGTGGAGGAAATGGATAGTCTTGGAAAAAAGAAATGCATTGTTGTCAACTGCCCTGAGTTTACAGGGAACACACTACATTTTGAATTCCTGTCCCAGAAAATATGGTTCTTGGGAAATGTCACCACACTTTCAAATACAGATATGCCTGACAGTAAAGAGTAAACCTTTTTATAGAGCTCCAGATGTGAAACTTTCAATGTGTTTTTTATTAATTTTAATTAGTTGTTAAGAAGGTGATAGGTAGTTAGGGTGGAGCACTCTATCTCCCTCAAAGTGTATCACTTAACACAGCATTAAGCGATAAAAAATACATCCCTGGATCCATTGCTTCTGTGGTGATAGCATTGTAGCATCACTGGATTTTAGTACCGTATATATTTTTTTTCTTTGTATAGACTGAATATTGTTATGATCTGCCTTACAGAAGGCTGATGTGAATGTTGAACAATCGTACTCTGACAGTGGAAATAATTCCTATTTATCCAACCTGTACATGAAGTTAAGGGTAGTTAATACCACCTAGGGTCATAACAAATGGACTCAACTCTTTCCTCCACACTAGGATGATAATAATATTAATAATAATATAGGGCTAGGGGTACAGAAAGCTTTATGGTCACTGTACTAGTTGATGCCAATCACCTGGTACCAACTCTTTTAAGGTAAGAAGGTGGTCATTTCTCCCGACACTATAAATAGAATCCCCCATTTAGTTTTAGAAGTTGCATATTTGGGTGTTGGTGGTCTGGAGTGTGTGGAGGTTAGCACTCAGAGAAAACAAAGAATCCCAAAGTACATAGGAGTATTTAAGAGTTGTCCACACAACTCAGGGGTTTCCTCTCTTAAAATATATAAAAAGATTATATAATATATAACAGATTGAGGACTCTGTGAGTCTACTGGTATTGGAAAAATGGGATTGAGCTTCCCCTGATCCAGTGATCATTAAACTATGAGTCCCAGGAATCCCTAACCCACCATTTCTATCCACAACCGACAGACTAGGCAGTAATAGTAGGGGAATGGAACATTCGAGAGGCACTGTGTGCTTGAAGACCCCATACGTAAATCACTGACACCATACATGTTATAATTAGTTTGTATTGACTGCTTTCTAGCAACAGTAGGTATTCTTAGAAAAATTGATAATAACAAAAATAATACAATTGTAATTATTGCAATATATTTCCCTGTTTGTTTTTTACTTACCCTATAATAAACACATTTCCTGTTGAATGCATTCTTCCACGCTTTTGATTGTCATCTTATTGTAATAAATGAGATCTCTGTACACACAACTTATTAAGTAAAGCCTCAATATAAAGTTTAATGAATCATTAACGACTGCTGACTCGTAGAAAGTGTTTTTACATCTGGCTTGCTTCCCATGTCTGGTCGGAGTATTTATCCTGTGTGCAAACCCCAAAAGAATATTTATTTTCTGTGTTTTAGTAACTGCGAGTCTGTTCCGAAGGCTTTTGTTGTTTTATTCTTAGAATAAGGTGTATTGTGTTCTATAATTTTACCACCTTTTATGTTCCCTTAGCTGCTTTGAACTATCATTCATTTTATTTGATGTTCCAGTCATTTTGGCTGTAGCTTGAGATTACAGTTGGGAATAAAACACCATTAGAGAGAAATACAATACTTTCTATACAGCAGCGAGCCCTCTACACTAGCCTTTATCAGTGCGCAAACAATGATAAACGGATGACATGACTAATACTGAACTACTGCACTTGAGACCAATTGGCTATACAGCTCTCTGAGCTAGATAGAAACTTTGAATGCATATAATTTTATTTCTTTTCTTTTTTTTTTAATCTATTTTATTTCTCTCACTTGGTTTGGTTCTACCACTTTATAGGCCTTTGCAATTTACGTCTTTATTATTTAGATTGTGATTGAAAAACATTTAATAAATAATTTCAATTAAAGTTGATAGAGATATCTAGATGTAACCAGATATACAATCCTCAAATTTGTAATATTTTATTTTTAATTTTACCATGAAATATTACATAATGTATTTTTCAGTGTCTTTTTTTTTTAATTCTCTAACCTTATGAATCGCCCAAGTCCCTAATCTAGCTCTGCTGCTAACTCTAAAGGGATTCTAACACTATGGTGCCTTCTCTGTATTCCTAACACTATGGTGCCTTCTGGACCCCACTCTCTCACAGTCCCCATGGCATATAAATGGTTAAAAAAAACTTTATTTACCACCCAATTCCAGCACCGTTCTCCTCAGCCTCCTCTGACGTCATCTGACAGAGGGAACCTAATGCCCATGCTCGGCTAGCACCGCGATTGCATTTGATCCTCCTTACAGGAAAGCATTGGCTCAATGCTTTCCTATGGGGATTTTACTGATACTGCACATCCTCATGCAGAGCGTAAGGACATCCAGCATCATTTAGGTGACCCAGAGTCACGCAAACTCCCGGATAAACCTCTAGTGGCGGTATGGTTTGGTGTTTCCAAAAAACGGCAATGTTTTACATTGCAGTAATACGGGGACAGGGACACTGTACACAGAACACTTCAATGAGATGAAGTGGTCTGGGTGCCTATAATGTTCTTTTAAGTAGCAACCATAATAATCTTTTGCGAGTGTCATTCATTATAGTGGGTTTGGAGAACCCATTGCATATGATTTAGTATTTGTAAAATACCTGTTTTTGCATTAAATAGACTACAAAGATTTACAGACTACAGATCTTTAATTTTAATATATGCTAAACTGATTAAATAAAATTAATATTTATATATATATATATATTACCATCAATGTTTAATCCTGAGTCATATTCACAGTAAAGGTGAACATTCCATCAGTTCCACCATTGATGCTATATTCACTTTCCCTTGGCATGTATTTATTTCCATTGTGAAGTACAGTGCAAATGGGTCAACCTATACAGTTGAATATATTTTGACTTTATGCTACCTTTAATGCAATGTTAGAGTTAATTTTCTTTTTAATAGAGCGGACAGGTTTGTGTTTGGTATGCTGACTTCGATGTACCACTGCAGGAAGTGAGACAAGCATATTTGCCTCTTTCATAAACATGTGTGTAACTACAAGGTTACCTGTACATTCTGCATTATGAGGAGCCAGGTTATAATCGCCTATAAACCTTTACAATGCTAGCTGCTTCTTTGCCATGTCCTTCTATATCCATAAAAATGACTCCTTGCTCGAGATTGCTTCAACCTTACTGTACAAGTCCCACTGTACACATATCATTTTCCAAAGCGGATAAAGTTCTTGTACATGCCGTTCTCTGCAATGGTTTCTGATTGCTTATTCCCCGACCATTGCATCACTGATTACTCTTTTATATATGGCCTGTACTGGCGCCAGCCTTGTTAGTGTTTCTCCTCATCCCTAGTTAGTTATAATGTTTGGTTAGTTCCTTATTTCTGTTACTCTACTCTTCATTTGGTCTACTTGGACAACCACTTTGCCTTTGTTATGCTAGTGTGTTTTTCAGTTGCGTCATTAAACTCTAGATCCTGAAATGTCACAGACAGTACGGAACATCCAATTAGTTCTCAAAGAAGAACATTTTAAGCATGCAAAAAAAAAGCGTTACCACCACTTATTGCATAATAACATTATGATGTTTATTAGATTATGGAAAATAATGGCATGTTCCTTTAAAGTGAATTCTACATGTAAGTGATCACATGTGCCCTGCCAAGTGTACATAGGCTCACATTAATGGCAGGCTCCATTTACGTCCCTATCTGCACTTATGTGCAAATTTAAAATAATTCCTTAACCAGTCAAATATGAGGATTTTTTTTTTTTAACATTTAACCAGAAATAATGGTAAATACCTACAGAAAAAAAAGGTCTATCAGAAAGACTCTGATTTACTTTATTAATTATCTGCAACCGTTTCTGCATTAAAAGTATATTTTAGAAAATACAGTCTTGTCTCTTTATATTCTGAATACCAAATCACCATGCAATAAAACATATATTGAAAAGAAAAGATTATTACTGATATGAAAAAACTTTTTAGTACATCTGTGCAAAATTCGACGTTTCGACCCCTCAAGGTTCTTGAAAAAGACCCTGAGGGGTCGAAACGTCGATTATTTTGCACAGATGTACTAAAAAGTTTTTTCATACTATTAAACTACGGATTACTTATATAAGACCTTTGAGTGCACCCCTTACTTTATATATATATATATATATATATATATATATATATATATAAACACATAAGATAACGAGTGGTGTCCAATGGCACCAATGTTATTAAATGGATCATATACACTTTTTTTAGGCTGGTATAAGCTACATCCAGAAACATCTAGGCTCTGACGGAGATGTAAATATGTAAATTTAGATCAGTAGAGAATATATAAATATATATACATATAAGAAAACCGAGATGCTGGCACGCCTGGATTAGAGAGTAATTGCCCAGTGCTGGTCAGGCACATGATACAAAAAAATGATTGGAAATGACCGCACTCCAAGGACTTGATAGTAAAAATTAAATATAACTTTTATTCTATATCATTTAAAAATATTGACATTTCAGCCCCAATACATGGGTGCCATCCTGATGAAAGCCCATGTATTGGGGCTGAAATGTCGATATTTTTAAATGATCTAGAATAAAAGTTATATTTTATTTTTACTATCAAGTCCTTGGAGTGCGGTCATTTCCAATCATTGTTTTATCTATCTATCTATCTATCTATCTATCTATCTATCTATCGTCTTTTCCTTTTGATTTATGTTTTCTTACATGGTGAATTGGCATTTAGAATGTAAGAGTCAAGACTATATTTAGGAAGAATACTTTGAATTTATACACTGTTGCACATTTATTTATTTATTTATAAAATATTTTACCAGGATGGATACATTGAGATTTATCTCGGTTTCAGGTATGTCTTGGGTCCACAAAACATTGCATTGTTACAATAGGATACAATATTACAAAAAATAATTTACAATATATATATATATATATATATATATATATACATATACATACACACACACACATATATATAAATTTAACACATAACAGGTGCTAAATGTATCCAACCATGACAGGTGCATTCTGTATTAAGGTGTGCTTATACAGTGCCCTGAAACAATTCCACTTATTTTTATATCAATTTCAGGCCTAACAATTTGACTAGAACAACTTAATGGCCTTGGATTAAGCTCTAGCAAATGATGCATTTTCCATTCTTTTATCTATATGCATAGAACAATTGCATGTATTGTTTAAAGACGTGGCTCTGGTTTTGACATAGAATACACTTTGATATATTTAGTAACCCAAGCAGATTCTAACACATATTTTCTGTTATTGACAAACTCTGTCTCTAGAAGCTAAGCTGATAATGAGATTTGGATGCATTTACTGTAAATTTCCTTTTTAAACATGTTATGACTTTGTCTTTTGGGAATATATTTCCCTTTAGTGGATCATTATAAGCTTTTGATATATTGCGGATTATATTTGATTATCATTATAGCGGTATATATTGATTGTGACTTGCATCCATAGTTAAAAACCTAAACTCTGTAAGAAATTTAATGTAAGATCCTGTTTCTTTGTGTTTTTTCAGTGTCTGATCTGAAATTGTTTCATCTATCAAAACTATTGACTGATTTTTACAGTAATTTTATTTTACTTTTTTTTTTTTTTTTCTGAAATCCAGATTGGTTTATTTAGTTAACACTGTGTATAGTGGTGTCTGCAAAGATATGCTAAGATACAAATTTATCACACGAAGAGACAATTACTGACAGCGTCCTCTGTTCCCTAAGTATTAGTGTGTCTATACTGAACTACTTTCTCCAGCTCTACAGTGTTGCAAAATACATTGGTGCTTTATAATAATGATAACAATAATAATAACAATTAAAACTTGTATTTTAGATCTTTCTCCTTCCTGAAGATATTCAGCTATTCTCCAAACTATGATAATTTTCTGTTTACTTCAATGCACCTTCACAAACTGGGATAATTGCAGTTAGAACGGTTCTCCTGCTCCTTGCTTGTCAATCAATTCTTGGAATACACTGTTATGCCATTAAGTTAGCTGTGAATACCAAAAAAAAAAAAAAAAAATCTAAACACTTGTAAGCCAATGCCATTAATATCATTAACACAACCAAAACAAATTGCCATTAATTCCAAAAGTGAAACTTATCATACTCCTTTATTAAAAATAAATAAATAAATAATATATATATATATATATATATAAATACAATGTTAAACAAAAATCTGCACACCAGTCAAGCCATAAGACTTGCTTTTCCCACAGAAATCCCAAAACTGCAGCGATGTTACAACCGCAAAGGATTCTGGGTGGGCATATGCAAATTAGTTTAACAAAGAATCACATTTTTGCCTCATTCCATTTTAAACATGGATTCCTTTTAATCTGTGTTTGCTGTATAAAATAGTACATTTTCTTTGATAGGAAATAATTGTGGGAGCACCTTAAATAAAAATGTGTGGGCCCCAAGTAAATCCATCCCTGATCATGTTAGGTATGATGGAGCTGTATTGTGTCATTAAAACATTAGAATTCCTTGTTTTAGGGTTTTTTATATCTACACAGTACAAGGGAACAGTGAAAGGCCCTTTTAAATTGAAAACTATTTCAGACAACTTGTTTCATGTTCTCATCCAACTAAGCATTCAGATCATGGCTAACCGGTGACTCTAAAAAGCACAGATGAGAGTGACCTAATGGTAGCCTCTATTCTGTTATATAATGCACATTCCCTACAGCAATTGTTTCTTTTTTTTTAATCTGTTTTTGAGAGCGGAAACAAAGGAAAAACCAACCAAACAAACAAACCTAAAAAAAAACTCACCAGAACTGAAACCAGCTCAAAGGAAGGAAACTACATAGTCCTACATCGTCGTCAGCAGACAGATCGTAGATGGATTCTCCTTTCAGTGGATATTTAAGTTCTATGTAGTATTTATCCCAGTAACCACTGTTGATGTGTATGACACAATCGGCTTATGTATACTGCCATTTTGAATATAATGTTCTTTATGCACATCTATTTACTGTTCCTGACGTTGGTACTATGCCTGAAAATCATGGTGTCTCAAGGAACAAGGCCATATTACATTTGATAAGGTTTCCTCTTGGGATATATAAAGAGAGTTTGCCTAATACAAGATAGGATTAATGCAAAATGTTAATCAGTTTACAATGTTTGCACATTGAAAGGGTTACACTGAAAACCAATTGGAACTACTTTACGGTCGAATTGGTAACAAAACTCTGTAGAAAAATGCTCTTACTCTAGAATAAAATATTTTATATTTTTGCAGTCAGACTAGCTTGAGTTTAATTGACAAACTTAATTTGTAGCAGATGGTTATGAAATACTTCATTATTTAATTTTGATAATTAGGTACATAACACAGTAATCCCCACCAAACACATGCGTGGCTAATGATCTGCCCTTGATATTTGTTTTTGTGTAGTGTTCAAGATACGAAAGCAGCTCCTTCCACTTGTTAGTGAGAAATTCTACAGATGGCTGTGTTTAAAAACTGTTTTAGTATGAAGAAAGCAGTGGGAGAAAATTTGATTTTTTTTTTAGAACTGATGCATGTTTTCAGGTTGATGTGAAAAATGTTAACTGCTCTTTAATATATACTCACAATTTGACTATTGTAAACTCTAGAGCAGTGGTTCCCAAACCAGTCCTCATGGCCCACCAACAGTCCAGGATTTATGTATTTTCCTGTTTTATTCCAATGGAGATACTAATAAAACCTGGACTGTTGGTGGGTCTTGAGGACTGGTTTGGGAAACGCTGCTCTAGAGGTTCAGATTAGCCACTAAAACCAAAAAGGACTAACATTTGAAATTCACTCTTATTGTCCTAGTTAAGGACCAGATTTTCCAGTAGGGAGGTACCCAACAACATATATTAACATAGCAGTCAATCACTTGTATATGGAAATCCAAAAGCAGCAGTCCATTGTTTAGTGCATCCACCAGGCTCAAAACAGCTGATTTTAGAGCCCGAACCGTGGTCAGCAGTAGCAATACAGAATTTCTTTAATATGAATCCATTAAATACAAAAATACACATGTAGGATATGATTACGTGTGGACATTCCACATGATGTTCTTGAAGGGGTCAGGGATTGTTTGTCACACTGAAGTGCAATTAACATTATTTTTGCATTTTTCTGAATTCATAATAAAGCGAATTTCATATGGATTTGGATCACACTATTTTATTAACTATACTGTTAACAAGTGTCTTTTTTGAGAAATTAGGCACGTGCACCTGTTTAAAGAAGGCATGTCCTTAACAACTGCCCGTCACTTAAAGGAACATGCTAGAGAGTGTCCTTTTTTCATTTAAAAAAATTGCATATTTTAATAGAAATTGGCAAATTTAAAAAAATAACCTGGTTACACCCCCCTGACTGTCAGTCAGATAACTAGTCCTGTAACTTCCTTGTTTGTTTAGCTCAGTGGAGCTAAACTCATGAGGCAGGCAAGAGCCCAGAGCACCTGCCTTGCATATGCTTCTCAATGAGCAGCACTGGAAAGACTGTGATTGGACAGCCACAGAAAGTCTGGTGGGGTTGAAGGGGGGGAGGTCTTGCATAGGCTTAAGACAAGAAAACTGCAGCTTTTGCAAGCTGATTTTAGATATATCTCTAATGGGAAAAATACTTTATTAATAAAGATTTTGTTTTATTTTTTTATCTGGGCAGTGAAATATTTTTTCACTTTATTAAAAGCAAGTGCAAAGTAATGTGTTGGACACATTAAATGGATAAACTATAATTACTGACATCTCATATTTGGCGTATATGTTTTTCAAAGGCAATAATGCTAGTCCAGTCATATACATATATAAATATAAATATATGGACTGTCAGTGAAGATTGTTCTGCCGAATAAATCAGATTTTTTGCAATGTAGAGAAACCAAGCAGCACTTCAGTTTTCAATGTAAACCTTATCATCCTTAAAATATGTGTAAATATAAGAAAGTGATGCTCTGTTTGCCAACTGCTATACTTAATACACACAACTGCACAAACGTAAACTCAAATATATAGAGACTCTGGATAATTAGTTCATCGGCATGAAGTGAGAAGTGTAGAACATGATAGAGAGTAATCACACACACACATTATTTAATTATTGCAAAGCTAAATATATTTTTACCTTAAATATATATCTCACAACTATCCCAGAGTCCCCAGCTTAACATGCAAATGAGCACAGACTGTTATCATGTTTCAGACTTCATACTGTAGATAGGCTTCGCAATGGGCACTGTTTTAAACACAGCTTTTTTTTAAACCAACGCATGGACTATGATAAAAAAAAAAATCAGTTGCAAGAAATCTGCCTTGGACTGCAGTTTTGACCTTGTGGGGCTCATCAGCATGGCACCAGTTCTGGTTTGGAAGTTGATATTTTTAATAATTGTCCTTGCTTTGATTTAATGAAAATAAATAATGCCCAGCTCACTACAAACAGCTTTCTGACACACACATGCTCACCACAGACAAGCTCACTGATACACACATGCTCACCACAGATAAGCTCACTGACACACACTTGCCCACCACAGACAAGTTCACTGACACACACACATGCTCACTACAGAAAAGCTTACTGACACACACACACGCTTCCAATAGACAAGCTCACTGATACACATGCTCACTACAGACAAGCTTACTGACAAACACATACAAACTTACTCACTAGCAGGCACACACATACACAAGCTCACTCACTAGCAGGCACACACACACACACAAGCTCACTCACTAGTTGGCACACACACACACAAGCTCACTTACTAGCAGGCACACACATGCGATCTTAGTCACTAGCAGGCACACACACAAGCTCACTCACTAGAAGGCACACACACAAACTCACTCACTATGAGGCACACACATACAAGCTCAGTCACTAGTAGGCACACACACACACTCTCACTCACTAGCAGGCACATACACCCACAAGCTCACTCAGTAGCAGGCATACACACACAAGCTCACTCAGTAGCAGGCACACACACACAAGTTCACTCACGTGAAGGCACACAAAACACACACACAAGCTCACTCACTAGCAAACACACACACAAGCTCACTCACTAGCAGGCACACACACACACAATCTTATTCACTAGCAGGCACACACACACAATCTCACTCACTAGCATACACACACACGCAAGCTCACTCACTAGCAGGCACACACATACAAGCTCAGTCACTAGCATGCACACACACACACACAAGCTCAGTCACTAGCATGCACACGCACACACACAAGCTCACTCACTAGCAGGTGCAAACACACACACAAGCTTGCTCAGTAGCAGACACACACACACACAAGCTCACTCACTATCAGGCACACACACACACACACACAAGCTCACTCACTAGCAGGCACACACACACACACACACACGCTCCCTCACTAGCAGGCACACACAACACACACAAGCTCATTCAGTAGCAGGCACACAGCACACACACAAGCTCACTCAGTACTAAGCACATACACACACACACACACAAGCTCACTCACTAGCAGGCAAACACAATACACACAAGCTCACTCGCTAGCAGACACACACAAACACTATTATGGCTGAAATTTACCTGGCACTGGTAGGTGAAGTTACCATTTTGTGGCCTCTTCCTTCCAGTGAGGTGAGCAACATGTGTGGGGACAGAGCTTGCATGTGAAAGGTGGATCTTGCATTCATGGGCGGGGCTTACTTGCAAGGTGGGGCATGCAGCCAAAATTGCTGTAAATTATGCATGAAGACTGACAGGTCTCCCTCCGGCAGTTAGCACCCTAATTGGGGCCGCACCAGCCTCCAGCCCCTCCCTCTTTACTCCCATTAGATTGACACAGGCTGGCACAATCCAAGGGGAAAATACTTAAATTGATTATGTCTGCCCAACCCCAGGTACAGTGGCCCACCAGGAAATTTTCCGGTATCCCAGTGGGCCAGTCCAGCAGGAAGGAAAAAAATAAAATGTAAAATGAATTTTACATAACCGCTTTATTTCAACATGAAAGCAACTTACATTCTTGCACTAAACACATCAAACAGTCTGCTATATGTATATGTAATATACACAAGATTTCATTATATAGAAAATATTTACGCTGAAACTTTTACATTATAAGAATAATGCGATAAACTGCAAATACACTTTGTAAGTGCTATTATTGAATACCATGCCTCTCTCTGGATTGATCTAGATCGATGTCTAGTTGCACTTTTTTCCATTGTCCACATTTGAGGAAGACAGAACCACTTTGTCAGCTATGTCAAAGATAGGTTATCTTAGATAATACGTATTTGAGAATTTTACAGAGGGTGTTTAATATATCAGCAGTGGATGTCTTGGCTATACTATCTCATTAATATAGGACAAATAAAGGTTTGACTTGCAGTGCAATCAGTTCCCACGAGTTAATGGCACTAGCCTGGTGCAAAGACAGACAGGGTAAATGGGGAGATTTTCAGTAAGGGTCTCTTCATCGTTAATTGGAAAAGCTCTTAGTGATACCGTTGTCAAAAAATGATATATGACCATTTGCTTGAAATGCAACAAAGTTTCTAAAGAGCCCGAGAAGTTTCTCAGAAGTCTTGTGTTTTTGCTGTCTTTGTATTGTCAAAGACAGAGGAAGGAAGATGAATTGTTTATGATTGTTTTTAATAAACTGTTTCGATTTTGTACCTCCAGGTATAACATCTGTTCATATAATTCATTTTAAAAAATACAAAATATGTAGGAGTGTAAAACCCTTGTAAATCATGATTGTCACTGTTTCTGCTAACTAGAGGCAATCTGTAGGTGCATTGTATATACAAACAAATCTGTTATTCTATTATGCGAAGGAAGCAGTTGTTTTGTTTTTTTTCTCAAGAGTTTCTGAACTTTAAACAGGCGGCGGTACATCAAAACTTTAGTTGAATTTAAAGGATGGCTGGCAAACAGCATTGTAGCATTGATTAAGAAAAATGCATTGATGGGTGAATGTTGCGAAGCAGATAACCTAAAATCAAAGATAGAATTGATGTTTCTCTTGTTCTTATGCTGAAGTGTAAGGGAATGTGCATTCATTAACAGCAAATAGCTTGTTTTTGAATTTTACCATATATTATCATTTATACTATTGTGACATTATAACTTTGTCTTTTTTTTTTCTTTCAAACTCAACAGAAATATACGTGACAACTTTAAGTCAGTATATTAAATATCTCACAATGTACTGGATACAGTTAGACCCCTGTCCTGCCATGTTGGGTTTTGGTTTTCGTGTCCTACTTATGATGACACCATTGAAAGCACACCATAAAATGTAGTATGAGTACATCAATGATCTTGTTAACAGCTGTGGCAAGTTATTCAATATAATTTCTGCCCATTAAAGAACACTTCACCAATGCTCTGCACATGGATAGCCTCGGAAGACTAACATGCCTTCCTAATAGCCTTCATCACTGATGTGGATTGCCTCATTGCTGCCCTATCCTTTTTTTCATACATTTTAAAGAAATACTGTAATCAACAAAACCGATTTAGCTTCATTTAGTAGTTCTGACAGTACATTGTTAATGCTGCCTTTTCAGAGAAAATACATAATATGCATTGCTGCCTAAATCCACCTCTATTTGCAGTCTTTGCAGGACCTATATTCAGCATCCCCGAGCTCTGCTTAGAGATTCTGAATGTTCCCCATAGAGATGCATTGACTAATAAAAACATATTTCTATATGAGGACATGTTGATTGTTGCACAAGTGCTTTAGCCTCTCAGTGCTTCACTATGGGATTGGCTAAGATCATCAAGATTAATGATCTCAGACAGGGAGGCGTAGCAGCCGCACAGAGACTGGCGTGGAAAAGGCTAAAAGATAAATCAAATCTAATTTTTTTTATTTATTTTTTTATTGCACATAGAGGGCAGACATCTAAGTAGTTGAATCCCATAGTGTTAGGAATACATGTTTGTATTTCTAATGCTATAGCATTACTTTAATGTTGTGAGGTGTGGTTGGATATCGCAGCAAAAAAAAAAAAAGACAAAACTTTAACAATGTTCTATGAGCACATGTGAATAAATTAGAAGGGTTTCTACTTACATAGAGATGAGCCTGTATAGGCTCTAGGACAAAAGCTTTAGGTATATGATCTATTTTGAAGAATATTTTTATGGTAGTAGCAAGTACCTCTGGCTGGTAACCTAGAATGGTGTCACTTTTATTACAAAATAGGGATCAATATGACGTATTAATTAAAGGGACACTATAGTCACCTGAACAACTTTAGCTTAATGAAGCAGTTTTGGTGTATAGAACATGCCCCTGCAGCCTCACTGCGCAATCCTCTGCCATTTAGGAGTTAAATCCCTTTGTTTATGAACCCTAGTCACACCTCCCTGCATGTGACTTGCACAGCCTTCCATTAACACTTCCTGTAAAGAGAGCCCTATTTAGGCTTTCTTTATTGCAAGTTCTGTTTAATTAAGATTTTCTTATCCCCTGCTATGTTAATAGCTTGCTAGACCCTGCAAGAGCCTCCTGTATGTGATTAAAGTTCAATTTAGAGATTGAGATACAATTATTTAAGGTAAATTACATCTGTTTGAAAGTGAAACCAGTTTTTTTTTTCATGCAGGCTCTGTCAGTCATAGCCAGGGGAGGTGTGGCTAGGGCTGCATAAACAGAAACAAAGTGATTTAACTCCTAAATGACAGTGAATTGAGCAGTGAAATTGCAGGGGAATGATCTATACACTAAAACTGCTTTATTTAGCTAAAGTAATTTAGGTTACTATAGTGTTCCTTTAAGTTATTTTTGTTGTTGTTAAATTATCCATATAAGCTCCATTTCCCCAATTATTTGTTGTTGTTCTTTCTGATCCACCGAAGGAATATTATTATGCATTTTATTACTTTTTTGGCACTAATTGCTTCTATCTGTGTATAATATATATTTGAACACCTGTCACATTCTGTCCCATTTCCTGTAAATTGACAACAAGACTTATTGCAGAGTGTTAAAGGTGATGGGATTTATAGTTAAATTAACCTCTGAGACAATGTTGGGATAATCTCAATTAAATATTAATATTTCTGCATTTATATGGTCCATAAAGTAAATATTGTAAATTTACGAATTCTGGTTCAGTAAATACATAAGGTAGAGCTACTGTTCTCATTCCAGTAGGAAAACATGTTCTCGGTGTGAAATGCTGAAGTTAATGTTTCATTATGGTCATTAACCCCATCGAGCAAGGGAGGCATTAGCATACAGACTAAGCAGCATACAAATCATTACCTGGCTTCTTTCAAATGGGTGTCTGGCATTGAAAGGGTCACCTCTTCCCATTTTGCCTTGTTACAACTTGCAATGTCTGCTAACACCTCTCCTGGTGTTAGCGTTCTGAGATATCTGTCTGCTGTGTATATTGCACTGCATCTAATTATTGAAAAAGTAGATCACCAACTCAGTAAAATTAAAACTTTTTTTGTATTTTTAGATAAAAAGTTGGACTTTTTGTTTTTTGTTTTTTCCAAAATGGCTTAAGATGATTTTTTTTCTCGATTTCTGCATTATATAACCAAATAAATAGAATATATATATATATATATTTTTTTTTTTTTTTAAATGCTACGTGTGCATGTACTAACCAGCCAAGACTGAATAAACAAACCTGCAATTGAAGGTGTGGGTGCAACTATGAACATTCTGTCTGATTTCTGTAATAAATGATCTATTATGCACAATAGATATTACTTGCATCAAATAGTGTGCCAAAAGAATAGATTATCGTTAGAGATGTCGCGAACTGTCCGCCGAACTGTTTGCGAACTGTCCGCCGGCGAACAATAGCGTGTTCGCGTTGGGCGAACATATCCGATTTCCAGTCCGCCCCCTATACGTCATCATTGAGTAAACTTTGACCCGGAATCTCACAGTCAGCAGACACTTCCTGGGAGGGAGGGTCTGCTGCTGATTGGGTGGAATGTGTCTGCTGGCTGTGAGGTTCCGGGTCAAAGTTTACTCAATGATGACGTATAGGGGGCGGACCGGAAATCGAATATGTTCGCCCAACGCGAACACACTATTGTTCGCCGGCGGACAGTTCACGAACAGTTCGGCGGACAGTTCGCGACATCTCTAATTATCGTGTGTAGTTAACGTGTGATTAGCCAGTGTCATAATAGTATTCACACATGAACATTTAAGTGCAGTTATAATTTTTACTAAAACTTACTATTTGCTTAAAAAATTCTTGCCATAGATGTGAAATAGACATCATTTTTAATATCTAGGCTTCTTTGCACTTTATAAGTATTTGCATCTATATATAACTAGTCTTTGACCTATTCACTAAGAGTGCTATAACAATAGGACACAGCCTGGCTTTTATTCCTCTCTATCCATCCATTGGTGGATAATATTGATCCTCAAAGGCCAGAATTTAACTGATATACTGATGGACACATTTGTGTCTCACAAAGCTTTTCCTGCAATATTCTCATCTGAAAGCCTTTATTTATTCATCACCGATCTTTACCTGTTTTTATATCTCTCATTTTTAAAACTTTACTAATAAACAATGCTAGTGTGTACCCCATTGTTTCGATGGGCACAGAAGCAGAGCTTATTCTGTTATGATATATAATAATCCATAGACAGACACACAGGGAAAGACAAACATACAGATAGATAAAGCCTATTACATTTTTCTACCTGTCTGTCACCATCAAATTTTAGAGGAGAAGAGCATTGTATCCAGTTAATTAAATATCCATCAAATCTGTGATATATGAGACAAAAATGTACCTTAATTTACTTCCACTTGCTAAATCGTGTTCTGTATTTCATACATATTGATTCAAAACCCCGCTCCCCACAGAAAATCTCATTGCAAATTTCTAAATATCTCACTTCTCCTTGTAATTGTGTTATAAAATATGAAACATATGGTAAAAAAAACGGTCTTTTGTTGCAGTTTAATATATGCATTCAGAAGTTTTCTGTTCGCATAACCAACCTTGGACATTACATTCAGCTGTAACGCTCTTCAGCCTATACAACATAAATTGTATATGCAAACGTGGAGAATGTGTTGTGTATTGTTTTGCTTAGATTTTATAGTGGCTTTTTGCACAATAAGATTAAGTGGGAGTTATGTCGTTTAAAACACCAGTATAACATAAATGAAACAAATTGTATTTACAGTTTTCAAGGTAAGCCATTGGCTAAGCATCCAATTAGATTAGAAAATCCCCAACTTGTTTCGCCACGTTTGACTAGATGTAAATACAGAAGGTCTGGTTAGAAAACTTTGTTACCTGTCAGAAAAAAAATGGACAGGGAACATGGTACCCTAAAATTATTAAGAATAGACACAGACCTGTAATGCTTATTAAAAGTGGGCAGTAAGAAAAATACTATGACATAAGAGAGATCTTTTAGACAGTGAAGATAATTTCTGCATCATATACAATGCAGAACCTTTGTACCATAGCTTGCATATTCTATCTGTCCCTGGTAAGGTACATGTCAAGCAGAGTTTATTCTATACAGAATGTTAAACACCAGGCATGTTTCTACAATTGTACATCCTTTGTTGACTGCTTTTTTTTTTTTTTTTTAAATGATCAAAACCATACACAACCTTAAGTTTAGAATGTGTACATGTATGATCAGCAGTGGTTATGGTGCTTAAAGGGACACTATAGATACCAAGACCACTTCATCTAATTGAAGTGGTCTGGGTGCAATGTCCCTAATCCCCTTTACCTGCTAAATTAATTATTGTTTCTGAGAAACTGCAATAATTGCATTACAGGACTAAGACTGCCTCTAGTAGCTGTCAATCAGACAGCCACTAGAGGCACTTCCTGCTTGCTATGTGCTTTTTGGTCACCTAACTGACACTGGACGTAGTCACTCTCTGCATGAGGACATCAGCATCAGCACTGCATTCCTATGGGGAGGGCCTAATGCACTTGCCACAGAGGGAGCTATAGTGCAAGAATACAACTTTAAATATCCCTTTAAATTTCCACTTTAAAAGTTTTAGAGACGTTCTGGATACCACACTCACAAAGTAACCCAGGTTCTTTAAAGCCAGGGCTGGTCAGACCTCCTTTCCAAGATATGCAGAATAAATAATGGTTCAGGCACTCCAGGATAACAAAAATAGCAGCTTTATTGGTGTAAAAACAGCAACCTTTCGACTCTACCAGGTCTTTATCAAGCTACCAGCTTTTTTACCTTTCACACCTTTTTTTCATAACTGTTTTTTTTTTATTACTCACACACAAAAAAAAGACCAAACAGTGTTTAGCATGTCCACCTATATTTTTTTCTTTTTTAAATACAAATAATTCTCAGAATTAGCTCAGATTTACCATGGTATTGCATTTCAATCTAAAGTGTCAAAACAGCATTTTAAAATATTTTTCTCTATGAGATGAATTCTGGACAAAGCAAAATATAAAAAAGAAAAAATCTATAGCAATTTGTCAACAGGTTATGTTTCGAGGTGCACCTCAAATAATTATTTCTCCTTTCAACAGTTGGGTCAATAACTTCGGCCATGAAGGTCTTGGGCTTCTCTTGGATGTTCTGGAAAAGTTACTTGACAAAAAACAGTAAGTTCTGAATGATAATTTCCTTGAAAAATCTATGTCTTTTCATACAGTACCCTTAAATTATCTCTCATTCTCTTGTATCGACCATAGGCAGGAAGGTATTGACAAGAAGAACCAGCATAAACTAATTCAGTGCTTGAAAGCATTTATGAACAATAAGGTAGGTGGCTATCAACCAGAAGGTTTAACCAAGCTGTTGGCTTCTTCTAACCAACAAGGATACAAAATGCATTCGTTTTCATACTCTCTAAATGCGATGCAGTTTTGATACATTCTTAAGTGTCTAATTTAACTGCAAGATAAATAGTTCTCCTTATGATTTAAGAGTTGTCCTTTTGTTGCGCTGTTGTTGACCATTATCTTCTTAGGCTTACAAAGTGTCTCTTGTAATTCATTTTGAATTCTCACTTTAGTAAATAACCCTGACAGTTGTAAATATATAACCGGGGTCCGATAATAACAGCACAGCAATACAGCTGGAAAACAGTTATTAAGAAAATAAAGGTATAAGTGTATATCTCTAATACTTTATATTTTATACAGTATGGACTGCAAAGGATTCTGGGGGAAGAAAGAAGTTTAGTTTTACTGGCTCGAGCTATTGATCCCAAGCAACCTAACATGATGACTGAAATATTAAAGATTTTGTCAGCCATTTGCATTGTTGGAGAGGAAAACATGTAAGTACAGCACAGTTTATTTATATGATAAATAATTGTAGGCTTGTTAGCATTCTTCATTCAACCTTATGTATTATTGTGACTTGGTCCTATTTATAAATATATCAAGCACTGTTTTAATTGTTGAAACCTGTTAGTAATAACATATTTTGATCAAATAGAAGTTTATAGATTTGATTTCAGAAACAATTAAAGTAAAGAGTGTCTCTGAAATATAAAGACTTTGTACTGCAGTATGTAAACATTTTTCCATAGAGAAATGTATAACTCATACTTAAATTCAAGATGGTGGGAGTTGTACAAAACCTCGTTGCTGCTAATTAACCCTTCTACACTTTATTTCAGGAAGGGGGGAGGCAATGCAGAGTTGTGGCCTTGGGTGCATAGATTTTTATTCCTCAGGTTCTCTTCAGCATGCCCAGTCTTACTACAGGAAATGCATATATATTGTGTAATACCCTTGAGCCTGTTGGCCTGTTGAGTTGTATGTGGTCAGGCAAAAGTGCTTTAATGCTAAACCACAAAGTAAACGAATCCTCCCTAATTTTAAGTAGCTCACTGTCTGCTTTGGAGTCCTTGGTCAACCCATCACCCACCTTTCAATAGGCCCTATTGTTATTTTATTGTCCAAGTGTCACATGCTATATGCTTATGAGTATTTTTGTATTACATTTTAGCCTGGACAAACTTCTTGAAGCTATTACGACAGCAGCTGAAATCAACAACAGAGAGCGTTTCTCTCCAATTGTGGAGGGTTTAGAGAACCAAGAAGCCTTCCAGCTGCAGGTACAAACGGCTTAAGATGCACGGAGTGTGTTTTAATGTGGATAAGTAAACTCCACATGTCTTGTGATTTTAGTGGTTTGCTAGTCAATACAAAGTCATGCTTCTGGCTCTCATGCACATAATCGGACATGATGCTTTTAAATATCGTACCACAAACCATAATGAAATAACCATTCGTCTGGCTCCATTAGAATAGTCAGTTTTGTTTTAATTTTCTACCATGCAAATATTACGGCAAAATAAAAGACAGCCCTTTAAAAAAAAAAGAAAAAATTAAATCCAGTTGAAAAGCATTCTTATAAAATACTACTGTGCGCGAAGAAACACAATATATTGCTTTATTTAGCCAATGTTCGAATAGTACAGCATCATTGAAGAATTCCAAGTACTAAACAAGAGTTTATATCAATAAAATCAAATATAATAAAGCCTCTAATGACCATGGCAACTATGTTTTATCAAATAAACAGCACACATACTAGATTTTATAAGGATATGATTGGAAAGTATGGAAGTCTCAATGGTACTTTTTAAAAAAAATCTTTATTGTTCCCAAATTCATGAACAATAGCATTCATACATGCGCATGCTTTTCCCTTCTAATAAGCTTACTCTTAGGACAATATAACAAGCCACAATCCCAAACACTTTGATTTACATCTATACAGTATCATGGTTACAATTACTTGGCAGGGCCATATGCTTTCTGACCAATAACCACGCTCCAAAGCATTTCAGAATTGAACATATTTGTAAACAGTAAGGAATCATTATACGTGATTCTGTTATTAGCTTTCCAACTGCTGTATATCTATTTTATCGTTGTAAAAAAACTCATTGTAGCAGCCTTTCCCCCAGAAATTGGTTGTTAACACAGCTAATGACAGTTTTGTTACAATTTTACAAACGGCCACCTTCGCCTTGGGACATTAACCACTGATAATGACTATTCTTGAAGATTATTGCTTTTGTGTTCAAGCACTTTCAGCTAGCTTTGTCTAATAGCACATGCGCTGAGTATAAAACATTTTAAACTGTGCTCAATATTGGCTACACATAAATGTACAGGATGCTTTTTAACCCCTTCAGCATGTAGAAAGTAAATCAACAGTCAACAACCAATACATAACTTAATCAACAGCTCATACAAAATATATCCATTAGGCTACAAGTTTATATAATCATTTCAGCATTTTTTAAAGATATTTGTTACACATCTGTAACTGCCTCATCAATCTCATCTTTCAAATATTTTTTTATCCTCCAATATTTATTACCAAGAATCCAATTTTTTTCATTTTTTTTTTTTTTTTTTTGTTAGTTTGCATTACCTTTCATACAGTTTTATTACTGGAAATCGAAGATTATTTCATATAAACTTTTTTTATAAAAAATTTTTTACATTCTTTTTATAATGTATTTATTTTTTGCACACTGCAGGATAATCATTATATCTTATCCTGAGAAGTGACTATATATACAGTATCACACAAAAGTGAGTACACCCCTCACATTTTTGTAAATATTTCATTATATCTTTTCATGTGACAACACTGAAGAAATGACACTCTGCTACAATGTAAAGTAGTCAGTGTACAGCCTGTATAACAGTAAATTTGCTGTCCCTTTCAAAATAAATCAACACACAGCCATGAATGTCTAAACCGTTGGTAACAGAAGTGAGTACTACACACACTCACAAACAACACTCACTAAACACACACCGTGCACAAATCTGAGCCCAGGCTTCAGGAAGGGCCCCAATGCGGCACAATGCCTAAGGCCCTGTACAATGTTAGGCTGGCTCTGCATATACTGCTGAAATCTGTTTTAAATACCATGCTAGCTTTTGATTTATGTTGTTGGAGTTTAAGAGAACAATCACCACATAACCGAAAGTAGGATTTAGAATGTGTATATAACTAATGCTCTAGAACGTTTGAATACTTACAATGCACTTTGTACTCTAACATAACCTGTTCTGTGTTGGTGTAAAATGTGGTAGTGTGACACAAGTTTATAAAAGTTCCCAAGGGAGTCCTTAAAATACACGGAAGAGTGAAGCCTAAATCTCAGATTATTTTAAACAGAGTAGGCCTTAATTTAATAACCTTTCCAAATGATTCAATACTGTTTAGAAAAACATTCCAAATGATTTATCTACAGAAGTCACTAGTCTGAGGGAATTTCTGTAGATAAATAATTTGAAAAGTTTTTTTTTTAATAGTATTGAATCATTTATAAAGCTTATTAAATAGAGACCTTGTGTAGAGTATCAATATTATTAACAATGCATGTTTGACCTCTGAAATAAATATTGCAATATTGTAGCAATTATTTACATTGTTAAGGGATATTAAATGCTATGGAATATTACATTCTTACCCATATTTGTAAATAGTATTTATTTTGTGAGGTGGTTTTAATCTAATTTATAATTAATCACCACAGTACAGTGGATTTTGGAAGTAAAGTATATTAAAATGTCAGATAACTATGTCAAAATTCAACATTCACAGAGTATTACAGCACATTAATTTAAGAATTGTAATACTTTATTACTCCATTAGAGGGAGTCATTTAAAATAATAACATTGTAACTGAAGATCTAAATAAAGTTAAATATTATCTTCTTGCCTAAATTAATTCAAATTGTGTTACACTAGTGAGGAAACAATTATTGGAGATTACAGTAAAGAAATTTAAACAATCCAGTATTTAAAGGATTTTAAGCATTGTACAGTTCTATGGCATTGATTTTTATCTGCATTTCTGTTAAAATCCATAGAAAAAGAGCAGGTTTACTTGCTCGAGTTACTAAATACGGTTAATCAGATACAGTAGGAGTAAATTATGAAGTCTAGTGTTGGACCACTTTGCGAAGGGTAGACGTGCAAAGTAAGTGCTTTCTAGATGATCAATTCTGTTCCACATATGCCATTTTTCAAGGTATTGGGGAAATTGTCTGAAGAATGGATTTTGGACACGTATTTATTTAAGCTATGAATCTTGGCAATGCAGAGAAAAGTCAAGTCTAAGAATCACTTGTGTGAATGAAATAATGATTGAGATGCTGACTCTTCCCTCAGAGGTTAAGGCCATCTGACAAAGATAGTTTTGTAATCTTTACAAGCCAATATGAAAAGGGTAGTTAAGTGATGGAGGGACAGATTCTCTGATTGTATTTGCTTTCTTGGGGTCAAGGTGACACTGAAAGTGCAAGGCACCTTCATCCTTATTATCAAGGGATACAAGATGCTGTCCAGATGAGATCTTATTTTTGTAGTTGAACAGATTCATGTAATATCATTCCGATTTCATCATAAAAACACATATAATATTTCCCTCGTATTATAAAATGTAAAACTGTTTAATGTTGAACATAATTTGTTCTACTTCAAACCAAATTCATGTTAGCTGACCTCTAGATAATGAGGTCATTAAGATGCTGCTTTTTCTATGTTACCATCTTATTTAACAGTGTTCATTTTATCATTCATTTTAAATAACTATAATATATACATTCTACAAGATATTCAGTTCCCAGCTAATCCTTTTTTCTTCATCCTAAAAACTTTCAAATCAAACTAATGAGTAAAGGGGTGTCTGCACACCATAAATTCCAACTCATTCACTTGTTCCTTTATTTGTGTTTTTATTCCATTAATGTCTTAATGTACACCCTTTGTACAGCGCTACAGAATATGATGGCGCTATATAAATAATAAAATAATAATAATAATTATAATAATAATAATACTAATAATGTCTGCTCCTAACTAAATTGTTGATCTAGGCAGTAGTCAGTTGCAAAGGCTTTCATATGCTCCTGCCCAATATTGTAACATGATTTTTCTCAAATTCTTCCATTCATTCTTAATGTGAGAACTCAGTGGATAGGCCTCCATTCAGATCCCAATACCTAAGAACATCATTGGTTAAAAGGAAAAATATAAAAAATTCTACTTTATAATACAATTAGTATATCTGCACTTAGCAAAACTACTAGACTCTTTGACTTGTTTTCGAACCATTATTAATACAAACCATTAAGCATGTTTCTTCTGGGAAAACAGTCTTAGCAGATGGTGCATTTTCTCTCTTTATTAATCTGAGTTTTGACTGAGTTTGTACTTTGGCTTGTTCAGTCATGTCAAAACTAGGGCCACTCATGCAGACACAGTGATGATGTTGTAATATTATAAGTATAAAGCTGTAAGCATTTGACCTGGTGGGGGGTAAGGGGAATGGGAAAGTTTTTTTTTTAAATCTCAATATTTATGTATTATTCTGTATGGAAACCATTTCTCATATAAACCATTTTGCCAGGGATGGCCAGGAAGTAGATCCCTGACTGGTGTAGATCTATAACCCCCACAATGCTATTTCTCCACGTCATGTTTAAGAGTTAATCTATTAATCTACATGTGATCTTTGTACACAGCATTCTTACTTTGCACAAGTCTACTGTATAATCCTTTGACAAAAGCAAAACTTGCAAGTTTTACAATTGCTAAATCAATGCATGCCAACATTTTTGGCAAATCATGAATGTCTCGTGTATTATCATTTTATTAAAATAATATTCAGATTTCTTGTGTGACATTAAAAGTGATTGAGGCACATGGTAAATAGTGAAACCTGTAGAATAACTGTTAATGGATATGTTTTAATTACGAAAAGATGATAGACTAGACTGGATCACCCAGCACGGGAAAGTGAAAGTCATGTGTGTATTTACCAAAACAATCATTGTCAAATATTTTGACAGAGGCCACATCAGGGCATATCATTAAATCTGCAACCTTTTCTTCAGTTGTAATTAAACTGTGAATTGTGCGGAGCTGATAACTAAATGGATACATTTAGACAATAACTGACAGATTTAATAGCTGTGCTTTAAAGAAAAACCTTTTCAACTATTATAACTTATACTTTATATATGTCACGACTGCTAGTGTGGTCCAACACGCAGAAACTATGTAAACATATACATATAAAAAGAAAGGAAATAAAAGGACAGAGCGTAAGCCGGACTAATACGCTAGAGATAGAGAATGGTCAAAGGGAAAGCCGAGGTCAAGGAAGCCAGAAATACTCAAATACCGTGTAGACAAGCCAAAGTCAGGGGAACCAGAAATCGGAATAACCAGGGATGAACCAAGATCAGAATACCAGGAAATCAGAATCACAAGGATAAACGCACTCTCGGGAACCAGGAACAGCAAACCGCGACAGGGCAAGGAACTGGAGTGAATTAGGGATTTAAATATCCCTCTTTGGGCGGGGTCGTGCCGATCGGGCACGGCTGTGCCATGCGGCGGGCCGTGAGCCGCAACAATATACGATTGACAAATCAGCACAGATCACTGGTTTGTGAATGAAGCTCTGTGTTTAAGCTGTGTATAAGGTAATTACAGTACCAATGCAGTAAATTCGCACAATCACTAGAGAGAATGCTATTGTTCTTCATGTTAAACTTCTCAAGCACCTACGATAGAAACTTACACCTGCTAAACCATCAACAACTAAAGAAGAAATGTCAAAATGACCTCAACAAGCAGGTGTAAAGTGAGAAAATGCATTGGTGGTATCACTCATCACAGTCAAGTTATCCAAGTGCAGATGAGAAAATGTTTAGGTGCAATAAATACATTATGTTCTTGGTTAGTGCATATCCTGCTAGTTCCTCTAGCTACACTTTAATGTACAGTGGAGATCATTAAGCCATCTAGAAGCTTATGTTAATTTATTAATTATTTTACTATTAAATAACTGTTGCAAACATTTCAGGAACATCAGTGTAAGAAATTGTTACTTTAAAACAGCTGCATAAAATTTAATATTTAATTATCTTAACTATAATGTACACATGACATCCAATGAGCAAAGCAGGAAAGATACATTTTGCATTCTATAGTTTTAAAGAATGTCTCTGGGTATAGATGTAATTTGCAATACAGATATGATATAATAATAATAATAACAATATTAATAATAAATTAGTAAGTAATATGAATCAAACTAATGAAAATGACTTTTAGATATGCAGAATAAAGAAAGTATATATTGTTACATTCATATAATTTTGTGACTTTCTCTATCAATATACCATTTCTTTTTAAAGGCCTCCTGTATGCAGTTTATAAATGCCCTTCTCACCTCCCCAGAAGACCTGGACTTTAGGATACATCTGAGAAATGAATTTTTAAGATGCGGCTTGAAACAAGTATTACTAGTAAGTAATCTGCATGATTTACACTAAATTAATAAATACATTTTTACAGATCATTAATATGTACATATGCATACGTAGGAGAATTTCTTCAGTGATACAATTTGGGGGGTTTTCTGAAATACCAAACCATACTTTATTAATAGTGAACTTTACGGCAGCTAGGTCATCCCAAAAATATTTATATCACTTTAGAGAATATTCCTACGTATTTATATTTGTAACCTCTACTGCACTAATAATAGTCTATGTATGATTCCATAATATTGTGATCTTCTATGATCCACTTCCAATATGGAATAGTGCGTTCATTAAGACTTCAGACAGTAGGGCATAGGGATTGCTCCTTGCTAAAGTTTGGATTTTTTAACTAATCAGATTTGGATGCCAGAATGAAATGACATTAGTTATTAAAGATTAAATATATACATTATGTACATGCATGACATATACTGCTTAGTATATTTTAGACACTGGATTTGTGTCCCAGGTAATAACAAATCATCTACACCTATCCAGCTTCTAGCCGATGTGAAAGTAGAGCTTGTAGACATTCAAATAATCATCTTCTTTTTTGTCACCTTCTTATAAATGAAAGTGGCTTTAAAGAAATATTAAAATAGCTGTCTTCCTAATGTATTTCTTTTTGGTGGCCCTGTGCTCTAGGGATAAATTAAAGCTTATTCATCCAAATACGTGGCAAGGACAGTTTTGAGCCTCGGGTCAGATCCCAGCTGAGATTTTCAGGCCTGCTGCTTGGAGTTCACCGCACACTTTCTTGAAACATTATTGTTTTACCAGTGTGTGCAGAGAAGACAATTTAAATTGAGTTGACCATAAAATGGTCTGTTTCCTTAATTGAATAACTTGGGGATATATTTATGCTTAATGTGTTCTGTGTCATATACACTTTGGCTCATGTGTAATGGCGTGTGTTTGCTTTCTTGAAACACGTTGCTTGCTGGGCTGATGCAATAAACAGTAATGCTTTCAAACACATTATTGCAATAATCGGGCAATACATACCATTTTCCCTCCTCCACAAATATATTTGATAGGGATATTCAGGAACTATCTACTTAAGGTCCAGATAAGCGGCCCGCAAATAACTTGCACTATGTACAAGTGAAATATATGTTGGTGGGGGGGGGGGGGTCTCAAGATTAGCTATTTAGTATTCACTAAAGGTAAGGCTGCTTCAAAATTATTTAGTGCTTGAACAACAGCCATGTACAACTAGAAGAAAAACTGGCTGTTCATTATCCCCCTAGCTTGATGCATACTTCCCTTTTCAGGGATACGTGTTCCAAGTTGATTTTCCAAGTTTGGTCCGATGATCTTGGTTTGAACAACTGTGCAATGAAAAAGCCTGGTGACTGTTTTTATCAGGCAATAGATAAACAGCATAAGTAGAAATAAATGTAAAGAATAAGCAGAGGCCACAGGGTCTCATTAATCCATCAGGCACCAGGCCTCACTATCCATTAACCATGTGATAAATTTTATGGAGAAGGAAAAGAATACTGTTAGAACTTCAGGATCAATATTAACAGTTGGAGTCACTGGTAAATGGTCACGCTATTTGTCCACATCATGTTTAAGAATTAATCTATTAATCTACATGTGATCTTTGTACACAGCATTCTTACTTTGCACAAGTCTACTGTATAATCCTTTGACAAAAACAAGACTGGTTACATTAATGGACATGTAGCTAATATGTGGTCACTTCTGCAAAAATCAAGTGCACAGTCTTTTCATTCTTCTACGTACAAGCAATTAAATGCATATACATTTTATCCTCATCTGATTGTCATCAAAAATGAATATATAATACTGAAATGGTCCCCTGCATTTCTTTATTTATGGGCACATTTGTACATTTCTTCTGAATTGTATTACAATGTTAAATCATTTGTGGAAATTTGCAACACGGCAGAAAAGTTGATTCTTCCAATAATAGTCCCTATATTAATGTGTGAATAATTGAACCGCATTTTTAAAACACTGTCAATAATGCAAGTTTAGTTTCCCTTGCAAAAATTGACGGCTGAGTGGCAGTACATGCACAAAATATGCAAACAATTGAATTCAACAACATTTCTTTTGCTTGTGTTTGGTAAAATGGTAATATAGATTTCCTCCCTAGTGTTATTTGCACCTTTTAATTTCTGTTTCAGATTTATTTGAGAGCTCTGCTGCATCTGAAATCCCAAATGTTATAAAAATTTAAAGTGAAACCTGCCATACATAAAAGACATATTGCAACTTTATATATAATAGTTATCCGTGCATTGTGCTAAACAAATTGCTAGCAAATGCATAAAATAAATGTTATCAACCCCCAAATGATTCTCTTGCTCAACTTTTACTGCTTTGTCATTATTAAAGTAGTACAAAATTAAACATAATAGTGGAGATTTAGCTAAGTGCTTTAGTCTAAAGTATGGACAATTGCCATGGAAACCAGTAGAACCCACAGGCACATTCAATTAGTGACTCATTCCCTTTTTTAGATTTTTCGCCACTTTTTAGAAGAGAACACTTTGATAAGTCTCCCCCATAGGGTTTTTGGCAGCTGCACATGCAACTGTCCATGCCGAAATGATGCATTTCAAAATGCAAACTGTGCACCTTTATACTAACCATTGTGTGAAGCATCTTAATGCATTTGGAGATGGGCTGTTACACATATCCATTATCTGTATCCATTTCCATCAATTGTCTTGCAAGAGGAAGTGATCTTCAGATCTATATATGTTTTAATAAATGTATTTGTTTTCGATGCCTCTATCACAAGTTAGATTTGTAAGGACGACAAGCACATTTTAAGATTGCATTTACTATTTAAACAGTTAGGGTTATAAATAAACTGCAACATTAGTAATATAACAGAAACTATAAAAATAGCCAAAATGTTTCTTTAGTATTTGCGAAAGAAAGGAACTATTAGAGGTTTTTAGATTTATTCTGCCGTGAATGCTTTGTAGCAACAATAATTTTAAGGATGTGCTTAGATGTTATAAGCAAAATGGAATTGAATTATTTACCAAAGGCTAAGTAAACTCACACTGGAAAACCTCATATTGAGAGTTAGGGGTTGCTAGGCAAGATGAGTGTCAAGCTATTAGTCAAGAATTTGATAAATTGTAAACTAAACTATACAAACTAAGAGAGGGTGACAACAATCCTCAACCTAACAATGAGGAGGTTGAGAAGTACCTTCAACTGCTACACCTTCCAAAATTAACTCCCTCACAATTGGAGGATCTACTCAGAACCATTTCCTTAGAGGAAGTGTTAGGAGTCCTTAAGAGGTTGCATACAGGCAAATCTCCTGATGGCTTTTCAAACTTATACTTTAAGAGATTTGCATGTTCCCTAAGTCCGCATTTACTTAATGGCTATCACATGGCAGGGCAGGCATCATGGGAGCTCTCCCAACAGACCTGTTGCTTGCTACAGTAGTGACAATACTGAAACCAGACAAATCACCTGCAACATGAAAGAATTGCCGTCCTGTTTACCTGCTTACTCTGAACGCCACAATTGACGAACACTAACCAACAGATTGAGCCTGTTATTACCGCAGTTAATTACTAATGACTAAAAAATTCAGATTAATAGAATAATTGAATATTGTAGAGATGTTCAAAGAACCATTCATTATTTTCTTCAAATATGATTGCTAAGCATTATGGAACGTGTACATTTACCATAACTGGAGAGTTGCGTGATGTTTACATCCAGATACATACAGGGTATTTGGTTGCTAAACGTGCAACCTTTTCTAAAGGTGACCAATAAAAAAAAGTGAAGAATATTAAGCAATTCTATCTTTGTAACTTTATAGAAGGTAATACTATATTATTATGTGTAGTAAAGACAAACACTTTAAAATTGTTTCATGAAAAGTATGATTTTAATAATTTAAATAAAGTTATGAAAATACAGATTTGTTTTTTTTTTCTACTTTTCTTAAATATTGACTAAAGAGGCCAGAGCAGTTTTATAGCACAATATTTTTTATTGCAGCTAAACATTAGTTTTAACATCTCAAGTGCCATAGAGCAGTAATGCTTATGCTTAAGTACAGAAAGAGTTAAACAAGGTCAAGTAACCGAAACACCTTCCTTGCATCAATTATTCCTCAGAATACTTGGATTGAAATGTAGCATTAAAAAAGAACGAAAATACATGTAAGAAACCGGTTGAGGCCATAAGCCACAAATTTTACTGAGAAAGTTGTCCAGTCAAAACGCCAACTGTCTGAAATATTGGTGAAATGTCTAAATTTCTGTGGTCATCAGTAGGACATGTCCTTTTTAAAATGTTTGGCACAAGACTCTACAGGTTTACCTTTTTCCCATTATCAGCATTATCCCATCACTTCTACTCTTTTCAACGCATTTTGCCAAGATTGGATTAATATTAAGGTTCTATTAGCCTAATTAAAAGTCTAATAATTAAACTGAAGTCCTTTATAAATGGCAAGTGACCTGCTGTATATAAGACATGTCAAAGATGAGCTCATGGTCATTTCATAGAGAAGTTAAAACAAGTCTGGCTCAGTTACCTTCCTTTCTGTGTCAGCAATCCTCTTATAGAAATTAATGACAAAATTGTAATGAAAAAAGAAAAATGCAGAATAAGATGGTTTTCAGATTATTAGATGTTTTAAAATTACAAATACAATTTCGCAAAAGAGACTCGCATAAGTAATTTTCTTCCTGCCAAAGCGAGACGTATATCGTGCAAGAGAGGAACATAGAATGAATTGGTAGCAGGAATGTAATGTATTAGGGAGGTAATTTGCATTGTACATGCATAAATAGAAATGGTTAGAATGTTTGCTCCACACTCTGGCAAATTAACCATTTCCATCCTGTGGACTGTGTGAAATAAATAAAAACTAGGCATGTTTATAAAATAAATAGGACAACCAAGAGCAAATGTTTAGTTAGATGCCTCCGGCCCTTCACACCAGCCTTCTATCTATCTACTATCCAGCCCTTGGTACCGCTCACTGTCCAGCCTTATGGGCCTGCTTCTACACTGAATCATGGTGCACGACACTCCTTCTCCAAGGTCCAACAGTGCTTGTCTGTAAGAAGCACTTGATTGGAGTGAGGGGCTGAGAAGTAAGAACACATTGTTACAAAAAATTAGGCATGGAGTGCACGAAGGAGAACAAAGTACCAGCGCTAAATTTAAGATAAATTTTTAGCATTTTGTATATATATTTTTTTTAAGGTGGTGCAGTAAAATAGAGTAATTAATTAACCCCTGTAGAGCAAAATTTACATGGGTTAATAACAAGTTTGGAGTGTACCTTAAATGTAAAATGTCCTGCTTTACAAATCCCAGTGCAATTATTTCACTGTAATATCTTTCATTTTCAAAACTAGCAGTAGCAATTTATTGTTAATTGGAACATTTATTAGTAAAATATTCTAAAATGGATTCTATTCTAATGTTTAACTAGACTATTTAACAGACATCTGTAAAAATCCTATCCGTTTAAATGTAAGGTATGTTGGGAATAAGTACAAAATAAATTGAGCTTATTTTCTTCAATAACGCACTACATTATTTGATAATAAATGTAAAGCTACCTATAAAATCTGACTATGTCAGTTTAATATTTGGTACTAGTGTCTCTAATAATGGCTCCCTAGGATTGGGTGGAGTTTAATGTGTGCTGTAATGGCCAACCTTCTGCTGAGCATCATTGAAGACATATCCAACAATTGCTAGAATTTCAACAGGGATCAATTTTAGTGCTAACCTTGATTTGTAAAGAAATATTTTGCCGTGCTTGGACTTTGTGTTGTGCACTACATATGACTACATCTTAAATATTTTTTCTATTCTATCAGGACCTAAAAGAGAAGGAAAATGAAGAGCTTGACATACAGCTAAAAGTATTTGATGAAAACAAAGAAGACGACCTTTTGGAGCTATCACATCGTCTTCGTGATATTCGAGCTGAAATGGAATATCCTTGAGATCAGTGCATGTTTTATAGCTTATATAATAATGTTTCTGTGAACCCTTCAGTTAATTTCAAACACTTTGAAAACGCATTGTTTTCCACACACTCAATTTTAGCAGATTAAATAGAACTGAGGTTTAAATAGCCAAGCTATACCTGAGATAATGATTTTATTTAAGATTTGCTATTTTAGCCTTAATTTTGCTGTTGGGATTTAATTCACAAAAATGTGGAGTTAATGGAATAACCTTGTTTATGATTGGAACAGATGAATAAAGCATGGACACAATTTCAGTTTACCTGAGCAATTATAAGAAAGAACCTACAAAAGGGTATTTCAGATCCTTACCAGCAAAACAAGGAAGTTTAGAATAGACATAGTAGTCATATCACGCTGCATGAGAGAGAGAGATCAACCTCAGATGATCATTCAGACCTCTTATTAACCTCATTAATTAGGCATAGATAAATATGCAACACGCATGTTAACCAAAGAAATCCACATCTGGATTTTCATTTAGATATAGGAAGGCACTACTAATTGACAGAGGGGTAACCAGAATCCATTAGGCCCCGGTGCGAAATTTGCCCTCATTCCCTACCCCCCTCAGTGTATCATTCCCGCGCGCAGGCCTCTCCATGTGCTCATTCCCTCTGCCCCACAGCTCCTCCATGTGTGGCCTACAAATGAGGTATCCGTGTACCCCCGTAACAAAGGCATACTGGCCTAGCCCACTAGAGGGCATGGATCCCACTAGACATCAATACACACAACATACAAGCGCACATCATGCCCCCACCCGCATGCTCATTCTAGCACATATGCATATATGCCGATATTAATTCTATGATCGGAAGGGAAATCACCCTTCTCACATGCTAACTCTATGTTGTTATATTCTACAATCTATTCTTATCGTTTAAAAATTGTGCCTGACTAAATATGCCATGCTGATATTATTTTCTGTTGCTATTGGGCTTGTTATAACTGTTGTGACTATCCAAGCATGTTGTTAATGCTCGCACAACAAAAATAAAGAATTAAAAAAACAAACAAAAAACAGTATATGTAGCTCCTATAATTCCAGCTAGATTTTGGTTTTATAGCAATCCAACAACAATCATTAGGAAGAAAGCAGTACCTTAAGTTTTATAATGATAATGTGTGATCAACGCATCTTCGGAGGCAAATTAGAAATAGCTCAAGAGGTAGTTTGGAGGCTTGCAAATTAATTTAGCATACTACCAGATACAGCCATAAGGAGTATCTTAATACATCTGCCAGACTGTTAACTGAGTTTAACCATGTCAGGGAGAGAAAGCATGCTTGATGATCAAGACATTGCTTAATGGTATGTGAGAGGGTAACAAGGACTAAAAAAGAAGTAGATTTGAAAATCATGATTTATATGGATTACTGTAACCCTCTCCTGATTGGTCTCCCCAAAAGCCATGTTGCCCCGCTACAGTCTGTAATGAATGCTGCAGCTAGACTGATTTTCCTCTCTAGTCGGCCCTCTCACACATCACCCCTCTGCCAGTCCTTACATTGGCTCCCTGTATCCTATAGGAGTCAATTCAAAGTGCTAACCCATACATTTAAAGCACTGAACAATTCTAGCCCCTCTTATATCTCCTCAATGATCCATAGGTATGCCCCTCCTCATTCCCTCCGCTCTGCCAGTAACCACCTCCTAACCGCTACTCGCACCCGTACAGCCAGCTCGCGCTTGCAAGACTCTTGACTTAAGACTCTAGACTCTCCCCTAGTCTTCAATGATTTAAGAAGAGCCTGAAAACCCATCTCTTCAGGAAAGCTTATGGCCTCCCAGAGTAACCTCTACCTTACATACCTGTCTCTTGCTCTCTCCTATAGGGCAGCACTCTACCCTCTCCTCCAGCTCTGCTTCACTCCCACCCTATTTGATTGATATTTCCTGTCCTAACATGTCTTATACCCCACCTCCTATAGACTGTAAGCTCATTTGAGCAGGGTCCTCTTCAACCTATCGTTCCTGGAAGTTTTCTTGTAATTGTCCTATTTATAGTTAAATCCCCTCCTCATAATATTGTAAAGCGCTACGTAATCTGTTGGCGCTATATAAATGGCAATAATAATAATAATATGTGGGATGATAGATCATTATTATTATTACTGGCATTTATATATCATTTTATTCAGCAGCACTTTATTGTTATACAGTTGGGATAAAAACAGTGAGTAATCAACACACACTGTAAAGGTTTACAGGTACAAGAGGTGAACAGGGCTATGTTCAAACAGGCTTACAATCTTAGAGGAAGGGGGATAAACAAAGACAAACATAAGGAGAGGGTAGAAGAGCTTAAAAGATATGATGGGTGACTAAAACATCTAATTAAAAAAAAAAACAAGGGAGCACTCTTACAAAGTATACCATAAATTATCAACTAAAATTTATCATGAAAATAAACTCAGAAAAAAAAAGGTAAATTGCAAAGGGAATACTGCGAGGGGTAAAGCACATTATAGTTTTTATTACATTTGTACAGTATCTAGAATTGTTATTTTAAAATTGATACCCAAGTTTTGTGTGCTCATAAGGTAAATCTGCAGATGTTGTAGAACTACAGCTCCCATGATGCTTTGCATGCCTTTAGAATAGTAAAGCATCATGGAAGATGTAGTTTTAAAACATCAGGGGATCTACCATTTGGGCACCCCTGGTGTAGAAGCACTGTAGAGTAGAAGGAGAGAATGAGTGAAGTGCCAGGTGAGGTGACTCAGGAAGATATTAAGCTTTCTTTATTATCTTCCGGAGACCAGCTTGAAGGAACCATTATGTTTTCTAGGGGAGAAGATAAACACATTGTTCACCATCCTGGCAATTGAATTGTGGTTGAATTATATATATTCAGATTCATAATAAAACTGCCCGGAATGTTTGCAAATCCAAATAAGGACCTATTGAAATAAGGACTACATTTTCTTGATCCTACATGCTTTTCATGAAGGTATAATTCTATGTAAGATATTTTCAGATAAACAAAGAATTTCCTTGACTCCCTGTGCACTGATATTAATGAAGTTTACCATCTTCTTTACAATATGTTGAAGGACACAGCTTCTGAGTCATTTTTGCTATCCATCTTACAACACTTTCTGCTTATCCGCAATGATTATTATATCAGGTAAGAATTGTTTAACTGTCTATTCATACATTGTGTTAACAATATGAAAAGGAAGATATGTGAAGGTGTACTTTTCCTCACATCTGTCCTTGCTTCTAGCAAATGTGGTTAGTGGTATTATCAGGATAACAATACAACTGCAGATCAACATTATTGTATGATAACCATAAAAGAAAGGATGGACGGGTGGTACCTAGCCTTGCACTGCATCCTCTAACAATTGTACAGAAAGTAAATGTTTTACAATCAGAATACAAAAATGTAATTTATAAATAAATATTTCAGCAAACTAAACTATCCCAATATCTTAAATAACCTTTGCCTTGCAACATAGATAAAGGCTGTATTGTCATGATCAACTCTTTCTGAAACATTCAATAAAAGAAAAGGTTAGTGTGGTCAAAGCTCTTCCTCTTTAATTTTAAATTACATAGTTACGTAACTGAAAAGAGGTATGCATCCATGAAATTCAGCCTTTCTCACATTAGTTTTTTGCTGTTGATTCAAAAGAAGGCAACCCCCCCACCCCCAGTTTAAAGAGCTTCCACTTTTCTAACACACTAGGAAAAAATCCATCTTGACCCCAGAATGGCTGTCAGATATCTCCTTGAATCAAGATGCTATCATCCCACTAATTCAAAATTATATCCCTGAAAATTATGTTTTTGCAAGTATTTATCCAATTGTTGTTTAACCCCTTCCTGACCTTGGGAAGTCCAACAAAAAACAAAAAACGTCCCCAAAAAAAACCGGTAGTTAATGAACGCGGATGTACCTGGTATGTCCGATCCCAAATATCCACTTACCTGATTGCTGGTGATCCCCCGCCGGCGATTGCGATATGGGGACTTGCCTGGCATCCCAGGCTTCCCCCCTGCGGCTCTTCCGGACCCCCGGGGCCATTTGATTGTGAGTCCTTGTGATCCCATGACCAGAATAGCTGGCTTGTGCAGTGCCTGAGCACTTGAAAAATTTTTACAAAAAAATGAAAACAAATAAAATTAAAAAAATGTTATATACCGGTTTAAACTAGTTCTGTATTTTGATATTGATATACATATATATTTAAATAAAAATACATTTAGAATGATATTATAAATACATAAATATATATATATATATATTTATATAAAAATAAAAAAAAAATATATATATATTTAAATTGCCCCGACTATTGTAGTTTACTTTTTATTTGCCAATCAGAAAGGGTCACTCTAAGTCCACTGTAGTGGTTATGGTGTCCAAAGGCACTATTTCACTGTTAAGAGTCCAACCATTTTTGAACATATTGATATGAAAAGCGCATACACATTTGATATTGCTAATGCATTAGAAACCTTTTTTAGCAATATTTGTGAAAAGGGGCAGGACCATAGGTGTCCGGGGGACTCCGGTAAGTATAAAAATAGTAAAAACAATTGTCTGACTGTTTATATTTGGTTGGCACTAGTAGTATAATTGTCACAACGTTATTTAATGATTTGGTGCTTAAAGCATCCTTTAACGTTTTATTATAAAGTGCTTGAGAAGATCACCAATTTTTAATGTTATTTTTCTATTTGTTGTTCTAAAATAATGTAATTTATAATATAACTTGAAAACAATGTTAGAGACGACTTACTGGATAGGATGTAGCAAGAAGCTTTTATTATATTTACAAGTAGTACTAAGTTTGTGGAACATTTTATAGACTTATAGGATCTGCATTTTCATTGTCTGGCAGGTCACCTTAAACTCGCAATGATATGTTAATTGATAAGCATGTGCTCTGTTTTACAAGGAAAAACCTAAATGAGACATGTCTGTCATTTTACACTTGTCGAACATGGTTAAGAATTCAGTGCTTAGAGCAATCAATACAGCATGCATCCTGTTTATGTCAATTCGTAGCGATGCTAAATGCATGTAATAGTTAAGAATGCAGATATATTCACATTCATTTCTTGTGCTACAAGGTTGAATTATAAAAAAGGGAGCATATGTGGATACTGCATCTAATCTCGCACAGTTTTATCTAACTGCTTTTGTTTGGCTTTCTGTCTTCGCCCTCCTTATATAGCTTATAGTACATTGCTAGTATAACTGTGTGGGCAAAGATATCCTCCCGTTATAAATAAAAAAAGGGAGTTTGAGCCAGTTTGTTGCACTGCAACATTTTTTTATACGCTAAAGTATTTCTTTTATAGCATTGATATTAAAAATAGCATCTTTGTTAAGCTAAAATATCAATTAAAAAATGTGACTTCTAAAAATATTAAGAACCATCCAATGTATTGACTGGAACAAAAATATCGAAAGAAAATGTACATGTCTTTACATCACCTGTCTTGCCTACTTCATATTGCTATTGGTTGGAGATGGTCTCAGACACTCAGAGGTTAGCTAAATTGAAGGACACACCCAAGAGGTTCCTGTCAACTGATTGTCAAATACATGATAGAAATCTAACTAGACTAATTACTAACATATTTAGTTGTTTTTTTTTTTTTTTTGGTGCTTTGTAAAGAGATGTTAGGCTATAGATGTCTGCAAATTTAACTAACAAAGATTAAATATGTTTTAATTTGCATGTAAAGCAAGATTAACCCCTTAAGGACACATGACATGTGTGACATCATAATTCCCTTTTATTCCAGAAGTTTGGTCCTTAAGGGGTTAAATGACATTATAAAATGTTACTTTTTTTTTTAGTCTATAATTTATTTTATGTGTTCAGCAGTTGTCATGTTTTTCATTTTCCATTGAAGGTCATGTAAATCTGTACTGAAATAAAAATAAATAGTTTATTTTATAATATATACATATATATATATTTTTTTTACTAATTCTATTCAAAATATAAAAACAATAATATTCACATTGGTTCCAAAATGATCCCGGGACATATTATTGACAGCTCTGTAATAATGATATTAAAGTCAGAACACTTTGATAACATTAATATGTATAAGCTTTTCGTACACACATTAAACAAAGAGAAAAGAACACCATATCAGCTTAGCTAGAGCAATAGGTTACAAGTACATGTTATTGTTATTTATGATAGATATTTAGTTATTTATGTCTATTTGTGTGTGTGAAAGTGTGGGCATGTATGTATGTGTGTGTGTGTGTGTATATATATAAATAATTTTTATTCAGACAGCAGAGTAAATTATAAGGTCCTTGCATCTTTTCTGACAACAATTTAAATTTCAATTAGCATGTCAAAAGGAACTATAACTAAAATATATTATTTAGGCAAAAATATCTACGTGACCAAATACTACAAATTTCAAGTATTCTTCCATTAAATACACTGCGTTCTATTCTGCTCTTTTTATCTTTATCTAAAAGGAAAAAAAATATATATATTCTTTTCTTAATATTCAAATCACACGCTTCTCTTATGGTTGTTGTAAAATAACATTAATTTGGAAAATGACAAAAGGGACAGATGTGAATTTTGAATATTCAAACACAATCAACTGTAGATACAGCATTGTGAATAATGTTTAATATCCCATTCCCCTTCTTACAATGACTTTCCAGCTATAAATGTGTGTTTCCCTTGACTATTGTAGTTTCCTTTTTATTTGCCAATCAGAAATCCAGCTGATGGGAATGTGTAGTGTAGTTCTCAATAGGAACACCCCGCTCTGCAAAGCAAATCGTAGGAAACATTTGTCTTTGCATTGTCTTATTGTGAAAAGATAATTTCAGGAAGTGTAGGCAAAGAACTGCAATTTAACTTACTATAAATTCTAAGTCTGTGAATCCTCTTTTCTTTTCCTTTTTTTCTTTTTTTTTTTAATAAGAAATCTCCATGAACGATTCACACTAAAATAAAGTTGCCTTAAACTCATACTTAATAAAGGCCAAAAACCATTGGAAGAAAAAAAAAATCGATGCAAATCAAAAATAATAAAAAAACAAAAATAACAAACCTGCACCTTTACTGCTTAATAGTAAAAATCGCAGCTGGGGCCAGCAGTAGGGGTAAAGACACCACCACCTCCACCACGATGACCCTAATGTGTTATTGGTAGGTGATCATTTTTTTTGGCAGAAAACCCAAATTAATCAAAGCAAGAAAATAAAATGTGGAACCAGGGAACTGCCTTATAAAGATGACCAATTTAAAAAGCTTTATAAATACAGTTTAGTCACGCAAATTGAAATGATTTGGCCTATACCAAGGGTTCTTGAGGCATCTGTGGCCCAACACACTTGCTCACCTATTGTTAATGCAAAGGTTCATGTTCTATATTAGCAACACCACTCATGTGAATATTTGGATGACACTGATAGGCTGATTCCTTTATTTGCATGCTCGGCAGACCATTCAAATATTGACAACTTTCAATATGGCAATAGCAACACAGTGAACTACTGATGGGCCACAAGTGTCCTATATTTTCGTTGAACCATTCAACAAACAGTTTGACCCAGAACCAAGGGACAGGGTCACAACCTAATACCACCATAACTACTACATGATAATATAGAGGTCATGGTGCTTAAACTATTCTTTTAAGACTGGTAGCTCCTACAAAGACGTTATTTTGTGTATTATGTATGCTGTAGGACACGGTTTCAGCACCAATTAATATTTTAAAAACAAACTTCTTCAGGGTGGCTTCTTCTGTTTTATTTGCTTCTAGATACACATAATTTAACAAGTCTTGCTCTGATTTGTTTTTTAGAACACTATATACAGGTTAAAGGATTGTGTGTTTTTTTTCAACAAACAGGCAATCTTTAGTGTTTACATTTAACATTCATTTCATTAAATTCAGCATTAAATGCAGCAAATGTGTGTATACAGCAATTTTCTGAGCACAGAGCATAGAAATTATTTGCAAAACAGTGATTATGTTAGCACATGTAGAACAATATTTATACCTGTGTCGGCATCAATAAAAGTGAAAGGTAAATCTGATGATTATTTTAACGACTAATAGTGTTGCAAGAAACTATTTAAACAAATAAACTCATAGAATAAGCAATGTTAATAAATGAAATTGAAATGAATACCTGAATCAGTATTCATGAGTTTTGAAGGACTGCAAATGAAATAATGCATTTAGATTTTATTTTCATATTTTTTTTATCAAAAAGTCCTTCACCTAATGTAAACAGTGTTATGTGACATATTCAAAGAAACCAAAGCTTGCAGTCTTATTATCAATGATGGTAATCAGTATTCCTACTTTTTCACATCAGGCCACAATACTACAAGGTAATAGATGAGTGTGTTGGGCAAATTGTATTACAATGCAATGGGATGGACCCTGATTTCCGGTACGGACGGCGCCTAGACGTTGATTTTACACATCTAATAGGTAGGTGAAATTTAAAGGGGCGGGGGGAAAGTATTTGCTAACAAAGTAGTATATTAGTGAATGCTTATGCTGGAAGGGTTAAAACTGTAAATAATGTTAACTTATGGTACTTTATTGCCCACAACTGTGCAAAGTGGATCAAGCTTGAAAAAGGCTTAGTAGAGCCAACATTTTACCTGTCTTAATGAATAAAGAATCTTAGATTTACCCTTTGAGTGCTGTGTCCACCGAAGTGCTTTGGGGATAGTTCTCTGAGCTTCATTGCATCAGATAAGGTCATAAAGTGTTGCGTCCTATTCTGTATTTATCTTAAAACTGTAAAAAAAATATCCAACATAACTTTTTTACAGATGGGTGATTTTGGCCTAAATTTGCATTTCCATTGCCACTTGTCCACAATGTTCCATTTAGTTAATGGGGCACTCCAGACCCCTAAATCACTTTATCATCTTGAAAAGCTTTACATGTGAAGAATGTGCCCTCTTTATTTCATTTAGCAAAAAAAATGCAGATTTCAATAGAATTTGACACTTTTATAAATTAAAATGGTTACACTCCCGGTCCTGTTAGTTCCTGTCTTGTTAAGCTCAGTGGAGCTAAACTCAAGAGTCATCAACTGTTTAGAACACCTGCCTTGCAAAGACATCTCGTTGAGCTGCATTGGGAAGTTTGTAACTGGGTAGCCACAGAAAGTCTGGGCGAGGTTAGAAGGAGAGGGCTTGCAAAAGTTCCAGATAAGAGAAATGCAGGTTTTGCAAGAGGTTTTTAGACATACCCCAATGAAAAAAATGCATGACTAAATGCATGCATGTTGTCATTTGGGGTATATCTACTAAACAGTGAGTTTTATTTAATTTGGATTTGGGAAGTCCAGTGTCCCTCTAAGTAAAATAGGTTGTCACTTTAAATTTACACTTTAGGCCTGGACTTGCTCACTGGGCTGTTTCCCAAGAGACAGTAGTATGTATCTATTTCCATCCACACAATAACTATATAAGATGTGGAGGTGTTTGTAAGAGACTGAGGGGTGATATAAGACATTAGAGTCAATGGAGTTCTGAGCAGCAGTCCATCACCAATGGAAACAGATCTTTGTGAATGTGCCGCCATGCTGTACAGGTCATAGAGATATAGGTTGCAGTGATACATGATGTCACATCTCACAACTTCAGCAGCCTCCAACTGTCAAGTCCATATATTTAATTTGCACTATGTGTGTAGAAGTGTCCATTCATTAATAACGCCAGTTGTTTGCAAAAATTGCCAGCTACCACCGGATGGGCAGAAAATAAAAAAGTGCTGGCCTTCAGGATATGGAATCGAAATGCAGCAGGAGATAAATCAAAGCATTCATTAATGAGGCATCCTGCAGCCTGTCTGTCTGTCTATCTATCTTTCTATCTATCTATCATGCTTGAGATTTGATATTTAGAGAAATACCTATTTATTGCAGTTTTTAGCAGACCTGTAGCAATATTAATCATTAAACGTGAAAGTTTTAAAGGCATTCATTTCAAGAACTTATGTATCGATGGCCAGGAAATGGCAAGTCTGTCCATATGTTAAATTTGTTAAATTTGATGTATCAAGTGATATATTAAATGTAAAATAATGTGTCCACATTCCGTTTGCAGATTCATGTGTGGACAAGGCAAAGGTGGAAGAAAGTGAAAATAAAGCATCAGAATTCTCTAAGAAGGTAAAGTCATATATCATGGTCATTTAAATCACAGACAATTGGTTTTCTTTGATTAGGGCACTTTTAGAAACGCTGTTTTTTCCATTTTCCTTGGCTGGGAGACAGCTATTGATTTGCTGTTCTGATCAATGTTTGGCAGCATTTTTACATGATCTTTGTCAGTATCACAAAGGTCAATATTGATATATCAAGTCAGGGCTGCTAAATTGGGGCTATATTGTTGTATTATTTCAACAAGGATCTGCAGCTTAATTCTGCATAGATTATAAAGTCAGTTTGTTATGCTAACTTTTTGATTTGCGTAATCCAGGTTGCTAAACTAAAACAACAACCAGTCACTCAATTCAAATGAAGACGGTAAACATTTTAATACAAAAGAATCAGACATTATAATGGTTTTATTCAATGGTTCCTTCCATAGCAAGAACCACATTGATACAATTGAAAACATTAACTTTATTAATCTGCAAGAGGGCATATAAATATCAGGTTATTTATTTGTATTAATGGAACACTATAGCACAATAACAGCTCCTGTTTATAGGCACAATGAGTCTTTGGGTGCAGGCCCACTGTTTTTTTTTTTTTCATATTTATTTTTTATTAGTTTTCCATATAGACTATTAATTTGTTAAATCATTCTCTACCAATTAATTAAAAAACAAACAAACAACCACACAACTCCAGTGACCATCCCCTCTACTTTCATCAAGATAATGTGGCAACATTTTCTGCCCTTTTATAAATATATATAAATTCATGTGCATTCGGCATGTGGTGTGTCATGCAATAGTGTAAAAGTCACCTCTAGCTCAGTAAACATTAAAAATATATTTTAAAAAAACAGAGTGAATGTTTCACATCAGGAGGTAGAGGAGAAGTGTGTGTGTATCATTAGAAAGGATCCGTGTGCGATGATGTTACGCTAACAAGCTCATTGCGCACACTGAACACAGACAGGACCGTGAGTGGCGTTTGAGACGCCTATGGTGAGAGTGATGTCTTTTTAAGTATTTCAAAAGAACTTCAGATGTGTGTTGGGCAGTATTGAGGGTATTGCTGTACATAAGTTGCAAGGTTGACAGAAGTATCTGAGTATGTGCAGAGGCTTTCAATTGAGCTTATTACAGACCACTCAAAATCCAAACAAGATAACCTTCTCTCAGCACATGGCAAATCGAAAAAGGATTGAAAACAAACAGTTGGAAATTACCAAATAACTGTTCTGTTTGTACATAATAAAATTATTTCATACATGAAGATAAGGAACACCAATCCAAGCCATGTTTGCCTTTAACTGTTTGTGTGACACAGACACATACACAACAACAATGAACACATTTTGACAAAGCAGACTTTTGCTCAATACTGTAATTATATAATAAGCTCAAGAGGAATACAATGACTCCACAGTTACTTACTAGCAGTGACTTAGCTACAGGAGTTTGAAATGTTTGATAAATAGCAGAAATGTAACAACCTCTGGTCCTATTTCAAATAGGCTTGATCCAGCCAATGGCAAGACTAAAAACAAGCTTGTATTTAATGTTCTACTAAGTGTTCTGACTTCAACTTCAGACATAAAACTACAAAATGGCCATCTTTCGGTCACCAGTACACGGAGTACAAGGTTTATTTAAATTTTTTGATGCTTTTATATTTCCCCTAATATTATTAAAAAAAAGATTCCATCATTGCATTGTTATTATAGCTTCAGATAAGTGTGTTTGTCTCGTGGCTTTAAATAAGTGTACTATAGTAGTGTGTTATGGTTTTAGATGATTGTGTTATAGCTTCAGATGGGCGTGTTATCGACGTATGGTATAGTATTATATAAATGTGTTGTGACCGTGTGTTGTGGCCTCATGTTTCTTTACATGTAAACATGAGTGTGTTATAACAGTGTATTATTTATTTCCCTACAGAAAAATGCAGTGTTTTTTGGCTTTACTTGAGTGTATCACGGCAGTGTTTTGTTTCTTTGCATGAGTGTTATGGTAGTGTTTTGTGACTTTACATGAGGAGGTCTTGTCAATGTATCAGAGTTTCTGTTAATTGTGCCATGATGGCTCCGAATGAGAACCAGGACTTTGTATTATGGACTCAACTGAGGACAATAAAAAAACAAAAACCATGCAAACACATACAGTAAAACATTCTCTCTTGTTCTGTGAATTCTTTGAAAGAGCTGAAATATGTCTTCATAACCATAACCAGTATTTTGCTTACACTTTTTACCTATCTGACCCAAATGTTTACCCAAATCTTTTATCCTCAGATTGTTCAATACAAACGTTGTATTCGGCAGATTTTTGTAATAAAGGAGACTACCGTAAATTAAAAGAACTGTTAACGTATTTATAGTGTTTTGGTTTTGCTACATTGTGCTCGCCAAACATTTTAAAAGGCAGCCATAATCAACGATCCCCTTGTAGCATTTTAGCATGGAGTCTTTTAGAAACAATGACTTTCTCTTATGATCTTTACAGTTTGATGAAGAGTTCAGCGCCCGGCAGGAGGCACAGGCTGAGCTACAGAAACGAGAGGAGAAAATCAAAGAACTAGAGACGGAAATCCAGCAGCTACGGACACAGGTAATAAAGCAAAATATAGACTTTATGTCAGGAAAATTCTACAAGAAAAAAATAAAAGATAGATCAAGTTACCATAAATGCAACATTGTATGAGACTAGCATATTACCTCGATATTTTTTCTTTTGTAAGACAAGTCGTGTCTATTGAGCATCTACCAATATTTAGGTTCACTTTTCAATATAATGTACTAGTATAAATAATACTTAGACCTCATCACCTTATTATATAAAGGACTTCAGTCCTGTTACAGTGAATTGCCAACTGAGAAGTAAGAGGAAAACCTTCCTTTGCTCCTCTATTCTTATCAATGTATGTATCACAACTGTAGTTTTGTTTTGCAAATCAATGTTTAGTGAATACACACCCAAAAGAGATCTCTTTCTCTAGTTTAATTTGCAGCAGTTACTGCACCTTTAATTTGATGGATCGAGACAAAATGGAGGACACATGTAAAGTGCAATTGTGGTACAAGAGTCAACAAATGGAGCTAAAATCGACTTTTAGAACTTTGATAAAGATTTACTTTTACACATAACCCCAATTAATTCAGTATAAATTAATATCTTACAATAAAATATAAGGGAAACGGCACTCGATTCACATGAGCATTGGGGTGGGTGCAACCAGACATGGGGCCAGCATCAAGATTGTTAACTACCAGTTGATTTGGGTAAGAACAATCCACTTTTTGGTTTCAGTGGAGGAAGTTCATTTTTGCAAACTCCTATTAGCCCCTATTGTGGCACATGGTATCTGTGAGAAGAAATATATGGGCCATGTTACATATATTTAAAGGAACACTATAGTGTTAGGATACAAAACTGTATTCCTAAAGTTATAGTACCCTCTGCCCTAAACCTATTGTCCGCACCCGCACATTGTCTCCATTGCCGCCCCCTTTCAGCGTTGGCAATGGGGGAACCTAATGTGCATTTTTTGTGAGCACCACACGCGCATTAGGCATTTCCCATAGGAAAGCAATAAATTAATCAACGCTTTCCTGTGGTGATTTTCAAGACATTGAGGATGCCCATCATTATTTCACAGAGTTAAACTCCATGAAACTGCAGGAAGCACCTTTATTGGTTATTTGGGAGGCAGCCACTAGAGCCAATCTTAACCATGCAATGTAAACATTGCAGTTTCTCTGAAACTGGAATGTTTTACATTGCATGGCTAAAGGGACAGGCTGCACCCACACCACTTCAATGAGATAAAATGGTCTAGTGCCTATAATGTCCATTTAAGCCTAAAATGTGTAGCTCAGTGCACATCATATTTAATTTAGCTACTTAATTTTGCTTTCTGAGAGGATGAATAACGTTATTACAGTATATCCCCCTCTAGTCGGTGTCTCTACTAAACTTTAGGACTTGAGTAAAAGATATCATGCATTAGGCCTGATGGTTCATTTAATCTGGATCAATAAAGTTTGACATTTTTGAAACCAAAGCAGCCAATGTTTCCCATCTGGGAGACACACGGGTACTTTCCTGTGTGACAGGATGGAATTTCAATATCCTATAAACATTTAGCATTTTTACATTGTTGCACTAACATGCATCACTTTCTGACACAATGGCCATTAGTAATAAAATAACTCAGATATTGCCTTTTGTGAATATAAAGCAGCATATGAATCCCTAGCTCATTACCCAAATTATGTAATCTGGTGTTTTCCATGACATTCAATAATGTTAACTTGAAGGAAACCCTAGACCACACTGTGACTTTTGTTTTTCTGAGTTCCGTTTGGATTCCGTTTGCATCGGTCTTTCAGGGAAAACACATGGCTGACAATAGAGTTAAGCTCGCGAGTCATTGGAAAGCTCCTATAATCAACTTTGTAAATTGTAATATAAACCCTAAAGAACTTGCAAACAATCAGAAACTTGCTTCTTAAATCGCATTACTATAATACTGAATGCATTAGTGTCTAATGAGGACAGCGCTGGACATTGTGGAGCCATCAACTGAGAAATATGTCCAAGGGCTACTTGAGACTTGTAATATAAGCTTGTGAAACTGCTGTCAGGCAAATTATCCTAAAAGATAGCCTATGGTTTTTCCTCTTTTATTTACAGATAAAGACGATTCCTAGATTTCGTTTAAAAATAACCATTTACTTAATCATTTTTCTTAAATAAAAATCTTTAAGTGTTTCATAAGTACAGTGGCCTAATGTTCATCTGGAGACCTAATGAGCTGATAATATTGAGATGGGCGAGTCACAAGCTTTGTGGTTTTTCTCCTGAGATGGATAGCTGTTTGCTAATTCTGGGAATCATTAATGTAGAATACTATATGATCTGCGTCTAGGTAACTTTAACTGTGTGTTCGAATGTGCATTCATATATCTACAACACTGAATTCAATCAAAGTAGCATTATTTTACAGTGTTAACTATTTAAATGAATCAAAACTGAATTATATTGCATGATTTTTGAGAACTGTTAAGCACTTCTTAAAAATATTAATAATGGTTATTGCTAGAGATATGAATCGAAAACGGCATTTAAAATGTGTAGGTTTCACAAAGCATACTGTTTATCAACTTTAAATCATTTTCATTCATATAGCAAAATCTCTTTAAAATGTCATTGCTTGGTTAGCGGAGTCTTGGCTCAGCATCTTGAGAGTCATGTCCAGCAGCAGTAGGCTTTATGAAATGACCATTATTTATTGCTTTGCTGGATTGATGGGGAATTAAGCTAACACTTCTACCTTGCCCTTCAGAGCCTAAGTTACAAATTTAAGAAGTGCCAAGTTAGTTGGGACCACATTTTCTCCCCAGGAGTTGTCAAGATACACAGCCCTTGACCAGATTAAGGGCTTAGAAATGGAACATTGAGACACATTAAATCCAGAATTCATGTCTCGGATTTGTTTGCTAATCTGACTCAAGTGCCATTATTAACCAGTTAGGTGCTTCACATTTGCATCTCTTTAGGACCAATAGCATGCCATGACTGTCACTCTAATGAGAGATTTGCCTAACCCTGGCCCTAAGGGGTTAAGCATATATAAGATCTGCCATAGTATGTGAATTATTATGCTTTGATGCACACACTGGGTATTGCCATTGTGAAGCAAGGATAAACAGCCTGGAAGCTTTGGCTTGTGAAACAGATACCCTTATACTGATCCAAGCAATCATCAAATGTCAGACACTTATTGATCTTATGTATTTTTTAGAATCTAGAATAGCCTCATATCAATAACCTGCATATCTTAAATGTATGCATTATTCCCTGTTGTCTTTACTGGGACATCACTGTCTTGGGCAAATATTGGAAAGTGTCCGTTTAAAGCCATGGATCCATATTTTTCTATTTTCAATTAGTTTTATTGTGCAGTACTTTGTGCTGCAATGGGTTAACGCTACATAACACTTCTTTCTATAACCAATAAAGCATTAGACAGATAGCTTGCAAGAAAACTAATCACGTGTGCATCACTTTCTCAGTTTAACATAATTGAAAACAAGAAAAGATTCTTACCATATTTCCTAATCAATTCTTAGCTTATTCACTCGCTTTTATTCCTCGTCTTATTTAAATGCAAGTAGCACCCTGTAGTGTACAGCTAAGGAATGTAAAAATAAAAACCATCATTTAATAGCCTGTAAGGCTTGTAATTAGTGTGATGGCTTTATGAAGTGAAAATATATCACCCGAACTGCCATTTCTATTGTCAGATACATTTATACAGGTGGGAAAGTGCTGCTAATTTGTTTATTGAACCTTTGTATGATTTTCTCCTAGACAAATCAAGTATTTCACTTAAAGAAAAAAAAACAACACTAGAAGTCTAATTAAAAACACAATAGCTGAATGGTATGCTCTGTGATAATCAATTATGGTGATTTCTTCAAACATACATTTTTACTTTCCAATCATTTACAACATATTTAGTGCAGGAAGACTTTATCGTTTAATTATTTTAGATTTTGCTCATGTGCATACAGTGCAAATATCCAGGACCTGCTATGCTTCATAGAAGCATGCATTGTTTTCCGTTAGTGAGTCGCTAGTCATATTGTTTAATCTTTCAAATGCCAACTAAGGGATTTGGAACCAGAATGTCGAACGTGTTTTTTTGTAATCGACAGCTAGGGGGCGCTGGCCTGTAGCTGCGATACTTTGATTACAGTATTACAATATGTGAAGGCTGGTTATGAGGAGAAGAGATGTTTATAGAAACGTATGGAGAAACAAGAAGATCTTATTATCTCACAGTTAAAGCTGCCAAGTTTCGGACACTCAGTGGAAACCACTTTTCTAAACTCCAAGACTCTTAAAAAGACTAAATGAAAATACACACACAAAAAAATTAATTAAACAGCATCTTAAATGTAATGGTGTTTATAACTGTAACAAAAAAATATATCATACAGCGCAGTAAATTGTCTAAAAATATAAAATAAAAGGTTGGCACTAACAAAAGGTTGCAAAAGGTCATAAACCAGAAAAATAAAATAGAATTTTATCATTTTCATTACTTAATCAGGCTTACACAAACTCTGGCCCTCCAGATGTTGCTGAACTACAACTCCCATGATTCTATGAATGAAATAGATAGGCTGAGAATCATGGGTGTTGTATTTCAACAATGTCTGGTGGGGAAGCCTGACTTCCCCAAGCCTTATTCAACAAGTGGTAAACGGGCGGTTATTTCCAAGTACTGACGCACTAGTGTGCCATGGTATGTTCATTATATGTGGTCTTTATTTTCAAGACAAATGCTGACAGTTTAACCCCTTACGGACTGGACTGTTTTTGCGATGTTGTACATTTGCGACCAGGCCTCTTTTTACACTTTTGTAGTGTTTGTGTTTAGCTGTAATTTTCTGCTCTCTCATTTACTGTTCCCATATAAATTATATATTGTTTTTTTCAGGACAAAAGGGGCTTCCTTTACATACCATCATTTATATAATCTCATGTAATTTAATTTAAAAAAATATGATGAAAAATTGAAAAAAATACATGTTTTTTGACTTTTACTTGAAAAATCTTTTACTCATCTACAAAAGCGAATGAAAAAAATAGCTAAATAGATTAAAAATTTTGTCCTGAGTTTAAAAATACCAAGTGTTTACATGCTTTTTTGCTATTTTTTGCATGTTATAGGGCTATAGGTACAAGTAGGATATTGCGGTTTCAAAACATACATTTTTAAAATGTATCAATAGTGAGATTGTAACACTATTATCTGTCATAAATCTCTAAATAACACCCCACGTGTACATATTTTTTTTAAAGTAGACAACCCAGGGTATTCAATATGGGGTATGTCCAGTCTTTTTTAGTAGCCACTTAGTCAAAAACACTGGCCAAAGTTAGCATTCATATTTGTGTGTGAAAAAAGTAAAAAACTAAATTGAATGCTAATTTTGGCCAGTGTTTGTGACTAAGTGGCTACTAAAAAAGACGGGACATACCCCATTTGCAATACTTTGGGTTGTCTTTTTTTTTGCAAATGGTATGCCATCATGGGGGTAATTCTCATTCATGGGCTACCATATGCTCTCAAAGGCAACATAACCAACCTGGCCTTTTTCAATGTAAAAATATTTGACCCATATATTTGACCCTGTAACTTTCAAAAACGCTGTAAAACCTGTACATGGGGGGTACTGTTATACTCGAGAGTCTTTGATGAACACAAATATTAGTGTTTCAAAACAGGAAAACGTATCACACCAATTATATCATCAGTAAAAGTGCTGTTTGTGTGTGAAAAATGCAAAAACAAGTCACTTTCACTGACAATATCATCGATGTGATATGTTTTACTGTTTTTAATCACTAATATTTGTGTTCAGCGAAGTCTCCCGAGTAAAACAGTACCCACCCAACAGGTTTTAGGGTGTCATAGAAAGTTACAGGGTAAAATATAGTGCTAGCAAATTATATTCTCTGGACTTTCGGCCTAGGTTGGCAGGCAGGTCCCTCAAATTGCAATCAATAAAATTACTTAATTATGTAAGAATATTACATAAATACGCACGTAGAATTTAAATATATATGCATATTTATATATTTGAAGTCTACGTGTATATTTATATAATTATTTATGTAATTTTGTATATGGACATATGTACATTTCGTATTATTGTTATTTATTTATATATACATAGATATATATACAACTTCATTCTAAGTGTATTTTGATATAAATATATATATAAAATATATATATATATTTATATATATATTTAATTTTTTATTATGTTTACATGTTTTTATTTAATTTAAATTACTTATTTGTATTTTATAATAATATTTATATACAATATATATAGTTATTATATATATTATATATATACATGTGTAATTTAATTATAAGTGTATTTTTATATTAATATATGTACATATTAATATAAAAATACACTTAGTATGACATTATATATATGATATATTATTTATATTATATATATGATATATATTTTTTTTTTTTTTACACTTGCAGGGAGACTGCCTGTCAGCACAGGCAGACACTAGGACATCTATTGTGACCATGTGATTGCTCTGTTAAACGATCACATGGTCACAGGGGTCCTAATCCGCCATGAGGAGACTGTCTGGGCTGCAGGCAGTCTCCCCACAATGGGAGCAATGGCGATCGCCGCCAGGGGAACGATGGCGATCGGGTAAGTACATTGCATCGTTAGGACGGTTCAGGACCATCACCGGTCGGCAATGCAAAAATGCCGATGACGGTCCTGAACCGTCCTCGGTCCTGAAGGGGTTAAACTACAGACCAAGCTTTCTGAGATTGCATTGCACAGTTTAATCCTCACCCTTGGAGAGAGATTTAACAAGGAAGAGAGAAGTAACAATACTTTGACATATTCCTTCTGTTTCTCCAACACAGTTTCACAATTTTATTCTTCAGACATTTCCCTCACTCATTTAGTGACACTTCGCTGAAAGCTTTTTAATTACACACAAGTGATCCAAAACAAGAGTGGGTTATGCGACTCTGCCATCCTTATCCGATGCAATAATTAAAACTAAAACCCAGTAAATAAAATGCAGTTTAATTAACTTCTTAATAAAGATGTTTCCTGGTTTCTTTTTTTCTGCCGACATTTCAAGCTGTATGTAAAACCATGATAACTTCAATGTCACTTTCAATACGATAGTATTAGCTACTTTGGTTAAACACATTTAACCATTTCTATTCTGGATTTATTTTACATAATTTCACGACTGTATGTTGTGAACTGTGTTATTCATGATGCTTAGTTGGCCATTCTACTTTCTATACATCATGAGAACGGCAACCCACAGCTGAACTGTTAAAGTTTAGCAATCGTTAGATTAGGCAACAAATTCCATTTTAAAAATAACTTTTCTGATTTGAGGGCAATTTCTGAGCATAGTTCATTTAAAATAAAATTTAAACAAATATAGTGTTGCTTGGAATCGGTGTCTAAGCCCATTTCTACATGTCTAAAGTGTCTACATTTTACCCCAGTCTTGAAATCGTCTGGAAAAGGTGTTTCGAGACCAGTGTCTTTAAAGACTATGACAAATTAGATTTTAATTTCTGATATATATATATATATATATATACATGGAGCTGGATCACAGTATTTACTAATTATGGCATTTATGGGAAGGACTTGAGATTGATATGGTAATAAGTTGGATCTTTTGTCCATCTATCCATCCATTAGTCCATCCATTCATCTAATTTAAAGTTTATGTCCTATTGTCCTCGTAATACCAATTTATTTTTAAATTATAGGGGATTAGATTTTGATGAAGCTATACCATAGATATTATATAATTATTTCATTAAAAAGGGTCTGGTATTTTTTCACACTGCCAGGTATATGTAGGTCGATGATCTGGCTTTATCTTTCAGGATTTCCTACTGATATCTTTTCAATCCCTGTTTAATTGCTGGGGTTTATTATATGCAACCCAGTGAATACCTGAAGATTCCATTCTACTTGTCCATCAAAAAGCTCATTGATTTCATAGGAATTGTGTACACAGTATTGTAGCCTAACCTTGTAATACATATTATCTGAAGATTTAGTTTAGATGCGTGTAAATAAATATGTGTTTATTTAGTCCATGATTATCATTGATTCCCATTGCATTGCACTGAGGATAATAGCTTTACTCCAGATATAGAGAGGTACGCACATACAACATAAGGTCAATTTGGAACCAGAGCATCACGGGACATATACTGAAAATGGCTAACATACTGAAAACCCTAAACTACAATTAAGACTGTTGGAACATCTTTTAAGAGAACACTCTGAGCACCATAACCACTACAGTTTCCTGTAGTGGTTATAGTGACAGGAGTGCCCTGGTGCCCCTTAATATAAGTGCTAAAAATGTTTTAGAACAGTTTGAATTCTTACCTGAAGTATTCAGAGTTTTGCTCCTCATCTCAACTACAAAACCCAGAGAGCTTGACGCTCTCAGTCTGTGCGAAGCCCGGTAGTGCAGTTCTCATTGGCTGAGAGTGACCGCCTGATCATCTCAGCCAATGAGCTCGTCCTTCACTGCAGGGCTTAGATGAGGAGAGCTAATGTAAGCTTCTAAGAAATTAAACTGTTTGAGAAAATCTAGCCCCAGTGAGTCAAAATTCACCCCTTGCGAATATGCTATGCTTGCCACTTACTTGTAAATAGATAGATATGTACATGTAAATGTACATATCCATATATATATATATATATATATTTTTTTTTTTTGAGTGTTTTGGTAACAAATACCTTTAGACAACATGCCTTTAGAACACTAGGACCATTTCTGACCTCGTTTCTTCTTGCAAATAATGGACATCCATAATTTGTAGCTCTCATCACAAAGTCTAGCTGACCACATTGACGTAACTGAAGTTTACTAAAATTGCTAAGGAATTAAATAGTGTTTTTATTGCTGTCATTAGTGTCTTGATCTCTTTTAATGCAGCAATAAAGACGCTTAAATTGAGCATGTAGGTAAAGAACTAATCAACAGCAAATTTCTATTGATCCTTTGTATTCCTGAAGACTGAATTGCCAGTAAACGACTTGCAGAGGAACATTATCATAATATTTAAATAATACATGCATATTATTTATTTAATGGCTTTTAATGCACTGGTGCTGATCTTATGCAGTAATTTCAACAATCTATAGAAAAATGGAAAATTGTTACTGTACATTTGATAGAGATCGTGAGTTACAAATATTACTAATATTTTAGAAAGTTGTGTCTAATATGCAGTCACCAGTTATTGTTGAAATACAGCTTCCATGATGCTTTATGCTTGTTTAATTTGAGGCTGCATAAAATAAAAAATAAAAAAATGGGATTTAACAACAATTTGAATTGTTCTTTAACAATTGAGAATATCAGTCTTTAAAGAATACACATTTATCTTCTATGCTCTATAAAAAGGGGTAGTATTTCCTTCAACTGTTGCTAAGCTATGAAACCATTGATGTGCCAGTTTAAAGAGCTGCAAAGCATCAAGGGAGTTGTAGTTCAGCAACAGGTTGATGGCACATTGTTAGTCATCTCTGAGCAATAGATATTTAACCCCTTAAGGACCGCGGACGTACCAGGTACGTCTGACAAAAAAACGGTCCTTGAGGACTGCAGACGTAACTGATACGTCCACGGCTAATTAGAGCATTGAAATCGATCATGATCACTTCCAGATGCTCTAGCGGTAGTGCAGCGATGCCTCGATGGAGGGACTGTCTGACAGCCCAGACAGGCTCCCCTCTGCAAATTAGGACCCCCAGGGACCATGTGACCGCTCTAAAAGAGCGGTCACAAGGCCGCAATTGGTGTCCATTGTGCTGCCAGCAGGGGGACTACCTGAACTGACAGGCAGTCCCCCTGCTGGTGAAAAAAGCACAAAAAAAGAAGTTAATAAATGTAATATATATATATATATATATATATATATATATATATATATATATATATATGCAATATATAATATATATAATATATATCTTATATATAACGTCATACTTAACATCATAACGTTAACATTGGGTATTTCTAAACTCAGGACAAAATTTAGAAACTATTTAGCATGGGTGTTTTTTGGTAGTTGTAGATGTGTAACAGATTTTGGGGATCAAAGTTAAAAAAAAGTTTTGTTTTTTTTTTAACATTATTTCATCATATTTTATATTTTTTATAGTAAATGATATGATGAAAATAATGGTATCTCTAGAAAGACCATTTAATGTCAAGAAAAATGGTATATAATATGTATGGGTACAGTAAATGAGTAAGAGGAATATTATAGCTAAACACAAACACAGCAAAAATTTTAAAACAGCCCTGGTCCTTAACGGTATGAAAATTGAAAAGCAATCTGGTCACTAAGGAGTTAATAGATCTATTCTACTATAAATGCATAGCCCTGCTACTTACCTTCCACAATGCTATTTGACAGGTACAAATGGAGAAATATTTATAAATATGTATTAATAGTTATGCATTACTTCTACAGTATACTGAATGGATAGAGTTATCATAATAATGAAAAAAGTAGAGTGCAACCCTTCATTTTAGAATTCCAAATGAGATCCTTATTGCTAATACATAGACTAGATTTACTGTTTTGCAGATTAGGGAAATCTAATGATCAAAAGAAAGGGCAGATCAATAAAAAATGGATAGAGGTACATACAGACGGTCATTGTTGGATTGACAGATGACACAAAAATATATTGACACAGACGAAGGATAACATGGTAACATGATTGAAAAAGATCCATCACGTTCAACAGTCCACACATCTGTTTAAGAAGTTGATCCAAAAACAGACAACCACCCTCCACCCCCCATTTCCAATTTGAGTTCTTTTTGATGGCTTGCGTGATATTTCAAATATATCTAAAGACATCCGTTCCAAGATTAAAGACATCAAAAACATATATTTTCTTTTCTTTTTTTTTTATTCAATCACATTTTTATTTACATTGAACATAGCGCTATCACTTAAATCTGTGTTTATACATAAATATGATTATAAAACATTTTGTGTGAACTTTTTCAAAATTGATATTCAAGCCATATCAAAATTATTTACATTAAGCTGTCATAAAATTAACACGTATAATTTTGACTGCAGAACATATGTTTGTGATGTGCGTTTACATATAGATACATTGCCCACCACACATCTCACACTGCAAGTTGGGTCACGTCATTAAAAAAAATCTCATAGATTAGTTTGAAACATTTACTGTTGTCAAGGTTCTACAAAACGGAATATTTGTCAAGTTGATTTTCAGACTTGGCAAGTTTGATTTTGTTCAATCTTAGAGTTGTACATTGAAAGCAATGAATAGATATCAATCCGTCAGCAGCTTCTCTTTCATAGCACAGCTTTTTAAAGATCATTTCGTCTTTCAGTAAAATATATGCTGACTCTTACTTTAGCTCAATACCCATGCCTATGAAGTTTAAATATCTGTATTCCAGATAAATGGACATCACTTTTTTCTTTTAATGCCCTCTTGCACTTAAAGTGTTAAACCACAAGCTCCCTTACACATTGCATATATGAGTGTAGATGTGTCCAAATTCTGCCCTCCCCACGGAAATAAAATGAAAGATAAGCAAGTTGCGTTGTGCGTGCTTTTTGGCATCAAAGGTTCGCTGATGCTAAATTCATTTTAGCAGATGGATTTTCTACACTGCTGATAATGTGAACATGACAGATTTGTAATGATAATTTAGGCTCACGCAATTATAATCTCTTTCTGTAACTGCCAGGAACATCCAAATGTAAAAATGAGAACACGCGTATATTGTTTGTTGCATTCCGCATTTTTGTTGACTTTTTTTCAACACAATTACATTGATTTTAAAGTTGAATTATTCCTCTTGGTACAGGACATGCTTGGAAAAGTTCACACATTGCAGCATTTGTTGCTTTATATAATTTTATTTTTAGAGCAGATATAAACAATGCTGTGTGGGGTTTAGTTTCCTTTGGCTGCAATTTCACACAAGCATCTGGTTTTTAATGCTGAAGATATCACACAGTGTGCATTTAACCTATTTATAACATACCACTCCATAGTCTTACTTTACCTTGGCCTTCAAGCATGTTCAAAATATGCAGGACAGTAAACAGCAGATGTATTTAAATTAGGATTATATACCTTCAGACCATGTGTTCACTTTGTTTCCTTTTGTAATCATTCTTTTAAAATGTATTGAGGCAACTCATTTAAAAAAAAAAAAAAATGTTTTAGCAGTTTTACTAAAAAGCCTTTTCTTAAATGTAATGCATGCATTTTCTTAAAAGTAAGATATGAGGATATAAAATGTATATAAAATATGGAGAGAGAGAGTTGCAAGACTTTTATGTTTGACATTTCCCCACTTGAGGAAGCCTCATTAGCTTAGTGAAAATAAGTACAGAAGTCTAGTGAGAGGCAGAAGGGAAACAATTAAATTAAAATTGTATTTTCATTGGTTAGATGGTGGTTTTATCTTTTTAGATATAGTTGTAAGTCATAGTCAATGACCAAAAATTACATAAATAAGACAGAATTAATGATGCACTCAATCTTATACAGTCTATATCATACATTCTGGGTCAATAAAATTAAATATAAAGGGATACATATTTAAATTTGTTTTAGATTAGCTTGTGTTAAAACATTATTGTCCATTTAAGTCTTTCCTTTTTCAAGTCAAACTATTTCTAACAATATGTTTTATTGTATTTCAGGGTGCTAAACTTCCGTCTGGACCTCCAACAACAGGAGGGCCTCCTCCGCCTCCTCCACCACCGATTCCAGGTGGACCTCCTCCACCACCTCCCCCACCTCCATTACCTGGTGGTATCCCTCCTCCACCCCCACCTCCTGGAATGGGGCCACCACTAGCACCTCCTCCACCTCCTTTTGGAGGTCTACCTCCACCACCACCTATTTTTGGAATGCCTCGGGCTCCTTTGGCAATGGCACCAGCTGTTGTAGCCTTACCTTTTGGAATGAAACACAAGAAAGTGTTTAAACCTGAAACAAACATGAAGAGGATAAACTGGTCAAAGGTAAAATGTCTTACACTGTATTATATATTCTAAGCAATATGTGTAAGATGGGCAAATGTTCATTAGATTACATTACTTTAGATTACACCACTGTACCAGGTGAATTTATTTTAGTACATGAAGGGGGACTTTACATTTCAGTTAAAGTTGGTAGCAAGGTTCTTATGAACTTTGCATACAAGTTAAGTTTCATCTTCTCAAGTTGTGTGTTCATTGTGCAAGATTTATCCTATTTCAAACTCAAAATCTGTGAAATTGTTTGTCTATGGCTTTTGTATCAAAATAACATGAATGTTGCTCATCGTTGCAATGTGAATACTATGCAGTGTGGAAACGTTTCTTGCACACAACAGGGTTTTGTTCTTCTGTACGGCTTGGACAACAAGTGGGTTGTCATGTTTTTATAAGCTAATTAGTAATTATATTTCGATATACATATGGAATTGTCATTGTCCCCAGCAGCATATCGTTATGCTAGTGTCTTAAATTAGAACAAAAATTATATTGCACCCTTACTGACATCCCCTACTGGCACAGTATGTCGATCACTACTTCAACTACATAGTTGGAATGAAAATTCCAGAGCTCTAATTAAAGCTCATGTGGTCTCATCGCCCATAGTTATAGTATGTTGCAATAGGATAGAAGCTCATGTGTGAACTGCAGCAATACGGAGGAAGAACAAGATTAAAACAGTCAAACTCTGTTATTACTAACAAATAAAGGATAATAGTTTACTTTCTTTAATCAGTGTGTTAAAATGTTTATTCTTGTAGCGAATGAACTTTCTATCAATAATAGAATATTTCATGTATCAAAATTAATTCTGTCATTTCCATGCCCTGCATGTGAATTCATGAAGTAACCTGCCAAAACAATTATTAATATATTGTTAACATGACATCCCAAGGTGCATTAGCAGCTCTTCAAAAGAGCTGAAGTAGTTTCACTTGTTAAGATATGAAGACAACCTGATTTTGAAGTGCCACATAGTTAAAAAAAAAAAAAAAAAGTTGACAGTAAGCTCTCTCTCTCTGCTGCCTAATGTGAAGTTGAGGATTTACTGTAGAAAGAAATTTCTACTTATTAAAAGACTTCAATTTTGCGCTAAAATTATTTTGTCACTTTACATTAGAAGTATCTAGTAATCATATTTCTTGATACATCCGTGAAAACAGAAAATCCTACAGAAACCAGTCTAACTCATTGTGGTCACAAATTATTTTCATAAATAACCTGAAAAGACTCCTTTGAAAGTACCGGTAATTACCATTTCCAAATGTAAATTTCACCACCTTAATTGTGGTTTACTGTCAAACTAGCTGGCACAAGTTTGGAAGGACCCTGTTTTTGAATATGACCATAACTCCCTAGGCAACTGCTGTGTGCTATTGATGTCAGCAATGAGTCCTCGAAGCACTGGAGAGCTTCTCCCCAAACTCTCAGAATTAATTTAACACAATTCTCCCCACATTCAACACAAAGCTCACAATAATTCAGGAAGCAAATGCCTTGATTTAATAAGCTTTTCAAATTATTGAATATTTTTGGATAAAGTTTTAAAATTATTTAATATTCTGAAAAATATTTTATTTTATTTTTAATATTTTTATATAGATGTTTTAATATTTTGAAAAATATTTTTTAAAAACTTAATCCAAAAATATTAAATCATTAAAAAAGCTTATAAAACAATATAAAATCATGGCCAATGTTCTTAAGAGTTCATCAACAAGTTCATTCATATGGCAAAAAAATGAATCAATGGTAAAGTCGCATGAATGATACTAAAATTTTCAGGGTTTCAATAAACTTGCGAGCAGTTGGCAAAGTGTTTATGCCAAACTCTGCTCTAGTTTGTCTTATTACAAAATAAAGATGACCCTTAGTTCATCCCATTTTGCATATACATAATAATGTCATATATATCCAAAATTTCAAAGAAATGTACTTTGTAAAAAGGATACTTTATATATAATTATTCGGGCATACAAAGGAGACTTTAACCTTACAACCTATTTGGCCACTCAAAAAAATAAATCTGTCAATTCTAGGATAAAATGTTAAGTCCTGTGTATGATTAACGTAAACTTCTAAAGGAGAACATTCAGCATAAGAAATGACTTGTGTTCTTAAGGAATGAATAATATGTCAATACAGGCAATGTGCCCAGCGTATTCACATTAAGGTCTAAAAAAAACCATTATACATGAAATTGAAATAAAATTATGCCCAAGAATAAATTTAATGTTTTTTGTTTCAATGCACATAAAAGATTTGATACATTGCTACACTAAACTCATATAGTCATGTTTGTCTAAAATGTTAACAAAAAAACTCAACACATATTGCTGAGATTTTGCATTAAAACTCAATAAAAAAATAGATTTTAAGATATACTGTCACACAATAGTATAATGTGTTATATAAGCCTCGTTTGCCCCCATATTCCTAATATGGTTTTAGAAAAATAGTTTAATGCTAAAACATGAAAAATTTCAAATTAGACACTGTCATTTTATATGAAAATAACTGCAATATATTAATTAAAGGGCATTGAACTATGTTTATAATTTTAAAATGTAATATAGTAATGGAGGCAGTAGGGAGACAGTCTTTGAGTTTCCGACAAGTTTGCAATTAATTAATGTTTTTTTAATTATGTGTATTCAATATAATTATACATAACCGTTTAATAATTATTGTGACATTCATATTTAATATGTTTTTATGCACAATACTTTCTGGTTTTAATATGGATTGGTAGCTATTCTCAGCCCTAATGACTGACCATGGAGTTATTATTTTTTTTTTTTAATAGTTGAAGTTAAAGTTGAAACTGAATGATTTTTGTTGATTCCTGGTATATAAGCATGTTTAAGGTTTGATTTCTCATATCTAATGAACTACTCCACTGCGAGGTACCCTGCCAATTAATATCAGTGTCTCAGTTAACCAATGACCTGATTGTTGCTGAGAGGTTGTGTCTGCAGCAATATAAGTGATATTGTAAGCTCAATATGGTGAAGATTTATCAAAGACAACTAAAATATCCTACACTGGCATACAGAAAAATGGCAACAGGAGAAATAACAACTACATATATAAAAGCTGTGACCATATAGTCAAATAAAATATTTTAATGCCACCACTATGTCACCTCTCTTTTGGTGCATATGACTTTTCTCTATAGTTGACAAAGCAGAGTCCTCTCAAAGGGACACTGCAGGGGTGACCCATTCTTTTTTTTTTAAATAATACATTAAAATACATTTCATACCAATAAATGACGAATGATGTTCACATTAGATGCCTTTGAGTTTTATTATTATAATTATTACTATTATTATTATAGGGACACTATAAGCACTAAAACAGCTAACTTAATTAAGTGGTGTTGGTGTATACGCCATGCAGTCTCACTGTTCAATTATCCACCATTTAGAAGTTGTTTATGCAGCCCTAGCCATACCTCCCCTGGCTGAGACTCCCACAGCCTCACTACACACTTCCTGGAAAAGAGCCTACATGTGTTTAGCTTCCCATAATGCACAGTGTGTTCGATCTAGAATTTGTCAATGCCTGCTCTGTTAATAGACTGCTGCAGTCTGCAATAGCCTCTTGTACATGATTAAAGTGCAATTACCAGAGCAGGAGATAATAACGTCCTTTGAGTTGATTGAAAATGAAACCATTTTTTTTATGTAGACTGTGTGACTCACAACCAGGGATGTGTGCCTAGGGCTGCATAAACGGCACAGAAGGGATTTAACTCCTAAATAGCAGATAATTATACTACTATACTCGTTTTCCATATTTCCCATGAGTCAATTTTACTCCAAAATATCTAATTTCCATCACATATCAGGTACAAAAAAAAATCATATTTTTTATCTTGTTAAATGTCCTGACACAAACAGAAATATTGATATTTATATGTACCAACCATCAATAGAATGCAATGCTTTCTTATCACCCCATGAAAAGCCCGTTGAATTGTTAGTGCTCTTTCTCCCACACCATGTCATGTATGTAATGGGTTTTTGTATATTTGAATACCTCCATATTTATGAAGTACAACAATGAAGAATAAAGTATACATTTTTTGAAAAGAGAAGGTTAAATGTGTTGCTTTTCCCTGAAGGTCACTGACCTCTCAAGAAAAATCTTTATTCAATGAAAAATGTGTGCGAGCTTGCATATTTAACTATCACTCTGTTATGCAATGAGGTATAACCAATGTAGATTCCCCACGTCTCAATGTAATGTACCTAAAAATCTCTGAAGTTTAATACACTGACCTTACTTGACCATTTGATGTCTGCTGAATGAGTTTCTCAACAATATTATGGGTCAGCCATTTATAAAACGCGTTCACCTTTAATTTTTACAAGCATGGCCCTTTAAAAGATGTTCTTAACAACTTAATGAATCTGTGTTAGACATTACACTTCATCTGAGATTTAAGTGCAATTTATAATACTTACCATTTTCATTCAATTTAGTTCTCACCCCTAAAATATATTTGTGGCATCAAGATTCTTAAACCCATTATCATTGTCATTCAATGGTAGAGGTGAATTTCAGCAAAAAAGTAAAATACAAATCAACAGAATATATGTACTACAACCAAACAGAGGAAATATATATATATATATATATATATATATATATATATATATATATATATATATATATAACATTATTATCATTGTCTGAGTCACAATTAAAATCATGAAATTAAGTGCAAATGTGAAATGTGGTCATTTTTTTCACACAAACAGTCTGTAGATAAAGCATTTTTTGTTCTAAAGATGTTAAAGAAAAACAAATTATAAATATAATTAAATTTGCAAAACTATATATATTTTCTTAAAGGAAAAGTATTTTTATTTTTAATAAAATTACAAAGATTACTTGTAATATAATGAATGAATACATGTGAGTTAGTAGTTTTTTAAGTGAAGTTCCCTAGCTTACCCTTACTACTCTTTGGGGAAAGCCATTGTTAGCCCTCTTTGGTCTGAAGCACTATTCATCTCAATACAATATGCACAATTTAAAGGTCCCAAACTGCCCATAGTACATTTGAGATGCAAGACAAATTGCATGATCTCAGGATATCAGAATGCACACTAGTTATTGGTTTTTGGTCAGATAAGCTGAGATTCTCCCCAAAGAGCACAGCTAAGCTGTATGGAAAATATTTAAATGTATGCATTACTAAACAATACAAGCAAATAATATATTTTTCTTAATAATAATAGAAAATTAGCATTAGCAATTGTAGTGTTTTGTTATAAAGAAATCAAAGACTTTTTTGAAGTTCTTATAAATCTGTATCTCTGCTGCATAGTTCTGTTTTTCTTTTAATATACTGAATTTTATGTATGAGCACATACTACTTTAAAGGGACATTCTATCCATTATAATGGTTTCATCTCATTAAAGTGGTTATGATGCCAATGGTCCCTTGGGATCATCCCTTGTCTCAGTGAAAAAAAGCAATTTTTCTAATGGTTCCATGTGAATAGTGGGTGCCTTGCCAAATGCAGCCCACCCCCCCTTTATGCTCCACAATAGGCCCATCATCACTCTGTAACAGTGATTAACTGAGAGTGTCAACTGAGCACTCTCATCCACATATGTGTATGTGTGTATTGGTGGCATGAGTTGGGATACCTGGGGTGAAATGAACATTCATTGGGGGCTAGGTACCATCCTTCAGTGTCAAATTATTCAAAAACAGTTTAATACTGAATAGTGAGCTGGGACTAAGGGACTGTAGGCATCATAACGTCTATCTTCTGTCCGTACTCCCACCTCTGATGCTTGCCTTCAAGATTTCACGAGGGCTGCACCGTTCCTGTGGAACGCGCTTCCCTCCTCCATTAGATGCTCACCCAATCTCCATTCCTTCAAAAAACCATTAAAAACCCACTTCTTCATAAAAGCGTATCAATTAAACTGTTAATAGCTCCTGACTGATTCCTCTCTTGCAACTGTCACTATTCTAATACTATCCTTACTTTTTTGTGTAATTTTACCCCACTCTCTCTAGCATGTAAGCTCATTGAGCAGGGCCCTCAACCCCTCTGTTCCTGTGTGTCCAACTTGTCTGGTTACAACTACATGTCTGTTCGTCCACCCATTGTAAAGCGCTGCGGAATTTGACGGCACTCTATAAATATCATAATAATAATAATAACCACTTCAATGTGTCACAGTGGTTATGCTGTCTAGAGTATACTTTTAACATCATCTTTGCTAATTGGATGGGCAACACATTGGCATAGATAAGCATTACTCATCTTTAAAACATATGTTGGCTTCCAAATACATGCAGGCACCTGTTCATAATATAGTATGCATACACACACAGGGTCACAGTAAATATATCATCAATTAAATATTGCATGTGATTTTTAAGAGATCTCCTCTATTTGCAATTTGTAAATATATCCTAATAGATGGATTTCTCCTGGTTTTGTTAAGCACATGCACTGCGGCTTAGTCATTTGTTGCTGCTTTTGAATTATATGAGATTTCATTTATTTATTTATTGTTTTACTTTTTTTTTTAATTAATGGTGTTCTATGAACCTAAAGAATAAAATGAAAAATGCACATGAAGTTGAAGAAGTGGATATATGGAGCAGAAAAGGTCACAGATGTAGCTATATATGCAAATTTTTAGCTCAGTTTAAACTTAATTCAGTGCAGAGAAAGCCCAAACTAACACCAGCTTCATAATAAACTATACAGACGTGTCATATACTGTGGACAGATATAAATTAACATTTTTGTTCTCTATACAGAGATTGCAAATCTGCAAGAATAGCAGAGCTAGCATCAGTCCCATCACTTATCGTTGTACTTATTAAATGTCACTACTAGTCTGTATACGCTCTGCACCTGCCTAACCTGATGTTGCAAGATAAATGAATTGCCTTCCTGAAAAACTAGTAACTAATGTTAAATACTATAATGACATTCAGATTTGAAATGTTTTTAACCCTGAGGGGCAACTCATTAAATTATCCGGGAAGTGCCTTACTCATACATTTCATCCCCAAAAAATTATAATGTAGTTTGCTTAACTCAGTATAGACCTCTAACACTAATTAGCAGGCTACATACAAAGCACAAACATATACAATCATGTTGTAGCAGTTAAATATTATCTCAGATAGCCAGATCTCAGGTGTGTGTAAAACATGGAAACGCTGACCTGTTACCTTAAATATTTGACATTTGAGCATCATCTTTTCACTCTTAACTTCTCACTGAGTTAAGATTTATCAATATTTCTATCATGTCTGACCTTTTCGTTTTTCACTTTTGCCTAACGTAGATTGAACCACAAGAATTAACAGAAAATTGTATCTGGGTCAAGGCCAAAGAAGATAAATTTGAGCATCCTGATCTCCTTTCTCGGTTATGTCAGACTTTTGCAACCCACATGAAAGGTAGGGATTTTTTTCTATACCGTATTGTAAAACCCTATATTTTTGTTTATGTAGCTATGGCAACTTATTTTTATAGCTGTTGGGTATCAGGGCATCAACCACATTAGGCCAGTTAGTCTAATGTGGCTAAGCGTCATGTGATTATTATCACAATAGACAATTATCATTACTGTGTAGAAGAGAAAAGTGAAAGATATTCAGGTTTATTTTGAACCAGCAACCATTAACTGTTTTTGACACAGTCCCAAATTATGCATGGTATTAATGCTGGTACTGATGGCCGATTTTACAACCGTAAAACTAGCTTCACTTATTGTATATAACTGATATATCTATAATGCACCTTTATTAGGCTATTTCACTATTAAAGTTCTATATTGCACTGTGAAAGCCAATGACCATGCAGCAAGTAATTGGTATGGCATGTGGTTGATTGACATATTATGTCTGCTACAGGCATTAAGTATCCAGAGATTAAGGCACACCTATTAAAATATTTTATGTGCTTTTTGTGTCTATCCAGATCAAAACATTTCATTAAAATTGTAAAACATCAAACTGTTTCATACTGATCTATAGTGATAAAAAAATATTACATTAGTACTTTTGATTCCTTTTAGCTACAATTCATTTTTTTAAGCTATGTACATTTAGGACAGTGGCTATTTTATATGTAATATATTGCAGTACAGTACATCACCATATAATGTGTGGGCTTGGCTGGTAAACAAAGGTGTGCAGGTTTTTGTAAAGGTTGTTTTTGTTTAGAAAAGTCAATCAGTCCAATTCTGTCTTGTTTTGTTGCAACATCTATTACCTGCCAAACCAAGTTGCTTTATTGATATTCAGCACCTGAATGCTGTGGTTTTAGAAAGAAAATACTCTAAATAAACCCGTGTAATAAGGAAGAGATGAGTAGCTCTGTCCATGGTGCTGAATACACAAATGCCTTAAAACTATTTGAGTTTTGTGTTTTTGTCTGTGTCTGTGTGTTCCTGCTGAGTTTTTTGTTTCTTTCTCTCCGAATGATTAATACATGTATCCTTTAGAAAAAGGAGACTTGTTGTTGAGTGCTTTCACAGAATTTACTTTGTAATTATGGCATTTAGCTTCTGTGCCAAATGAAACAAAAATACAAATTCTTCATATTTCTGAAGAACTTCTGTAGAGTTGTATAATAAAACAATGAAAGGAAGCACACGAGAAAGAAATACAAGAACATTTATTAAAAAAAAAAAATGATATGTATTAGTCTAATGCTTTGGGTTAACATAAGACGTTTTGACAAATGATTGCTAAATAGTATAGGTATAGACATATGTTAATATGAATTGGAAAACACTTTAGAATAGATGAAAATGGATGGCTGGGTGGACAACTGGCTGGATAGGTAGACAGATACCCAAATAGGTATGTAGAGTTAGTGTTAAAAAATACATTTAAATTGGCACTGTTACATCTGAGTTGTAAGATGGTGGCATAACGAATTATAATTATATGTAGAGGGCGTTTTTATTTTGTGACATTTTTATTTTAAACTTACCATCACATGTGCACATTGGATAACTATTCCAAAATAGGTCTTATAACATCAAATAATTCGTAAGAGTTTTTAAATTTATGGATGTACAACTGAAATGTTTGATTGGCAGTGAAACTATTAAAGAAAATCGTATGCTTGTATCCTAAATACATACGTTGATGGAGGAAGATTTTTTTTGTTTTCTGTTCTGAATATTTATTCATGGTTTTGATTAAAGTTATTTGGGTTTTACATACATAGACTTTTTTTCTATTCTAGAAGGTCAATTAGATTAAAAAAAAAGTTGAAAAACCTTATAAAGTGATAAAATAATACATATTTTTTAGCACATTGTATTCTTGGTCACATGATCACTACTTCCAACTGACTTTTATATAGAAGTTGAGAGCAGGGAAAGTCTCATTTATAGTGATGTCCCGAACGGTTCGCCGCGGACTCGTCATTGAGCAAACTTTGACCCTGTACCTCACAGTCAGCAGGACAGCATCCACTTTACATTCATTGTGAAGCTGCATTCTTAGTGAGCTGTCCAGGAGGTTGGAGGGTCTGGGAGGGAGGGTCTGCTGCTGATTGGCTGGAATGTGTCTGCTGACTGTGAGGTACAGGGTCAAAGTTTACTCAATGATGAGTCCGTGGTGAACCGTTCGCGAACCGTTCGGGACATCACTACTCATTTACTAATTTAATCTGAAAAAAAAAGGTTCTTGCACTGTAGAAGCAGTGAGTGAAAGTGACTAACAGGGATTTGTCTTGATGTCTGCTGCTCATTGGTTGCACAAATATTGACAGGTTTGTTTCTTGCAATGGATTAGTGATTTTTACTTTAGGGTATCATTTAGGTACATGATTATCTACAAGCTGCCTTGCACATGTTTGTTAAGAATCTAGAGTATAGATTATCACCTGGGTATTATACAATTCCATCATCTGGTGTTATTGGGGTGTAATACTATTTTTGGTTGTTTCCAAAATTCATTCTTAAGGTTTCTGCCGTCACTGTGTTAATTAATGATCAAGTTATATTCCAAAATCTGTATTTACAGTGCATGGTTAAAATAATTTCTATAGATGACCCATGGAGATGTGCTTTGCAGTACTGAATAATTTAAATTGAATATATTACAGATCATTTCTCATACTCTAAAATAACATTAGATTTTTATAATTTTATAGTTCTGATAATCATACATATCATGTCTGTTTATATATTGAATATCTATGTAACATCTTTCCACTGTCAAGTCATTTCTATTCAGTTATTTATTTGCTATTTCGCACCATCGATAACTCTGCCACTTTGATCTGGTCTGATAATAAGTATCATTTAAGAAACAATGGTCAAAACAGTCTTTTCTAATTGATAACAAGATTATTTTCAGCAGTGTTGTTTATCAAAGAGCTGCATCTTCAAGTTTTTGTAATCTTCAATTAAATACGGTCTACTGACCTCACTTAATTTGACAGGAGCTTTAAAAGCTTATGATGATGGATGATGAGGAATAATAATTAACAATCAATCACTATTTAAGGCTCGGGCTGTTGTCAGCATTTCTGGGGTTCTGTGAGAGTAAGTGCACTCAAGACATGACTCTGTAATTACTTAAAAGACAAGTTTAATATGGGAATTTCCAAGATTTGTGTTTACAAAAATGATTGAGCATCGGCAAGAGATCCATTCTTTGTCCCTTGCAATTAGTCTGGGAGTCGGTAAAACTGTCCTTAAGAAGAGGTATGGCTTGAGAAATAACAGAGATGGGATATTAAAAACATCTATTTTATAAGTAAGCAATCAAAACACTTGAACAAACAGAGGCTCAGAATGTCAGGCATTGGTTAAAACATTGTGGTGGTTTCAACTTGTTTTTGTATGCAAAAGAAATGTCACTTTTATATCCAAAAAAGCATTTATATGATTAATTCGATGTTATAAACAATCTGTTAACAGATTTTTTTTATGGCAACAGTTATTATTTTATAATCCATTATTAGCCATGTTTGGAATATTTAGCAAACACTTGTGTTTGCCTTTTTGTGACATTAAAATCAGCTTCTCTACATTGGATATTGTATTGTTTGGCAAATGTTGCACTTTATAAAGTTATATTATGTTCATAAAATCTATATCTTATGATAACCGCTCTCCCAAACCCATTACTCATACATAGCAGTGGTCTTTATTCCCTCCCAAACCTATATTCGTGGATTAACCATCCAGATTGAAATATATCGAAAGGAACATTTTCTTCTTTTACTGTACCTTCCTTAAAAAGTCCAGCCTTGTCCTTTAACCATTTCCTAATTAAGGATTTAGCATCAGCTAGGGACCTGCAATGTATGAATATGTAAAGTCCTTTATTAAGTTGACTAGAAGAGGTCATTGAATGCAGGCTGACCTTGCTATGGGGTAATTAATTGTCCAGTAGCATATCTATCTATAAAGGCAGCAATTGACCCCTTGCTAAATATCCAGCTAACCAATATGTTGGCTGAACAACAAGGATGTTTGATCCGTGGGAGAAGAGAAGGTGTTAAATAGAACCACATAGTAAGAACATAATTATATTAAAGCAAGTTAATATTATTATGTTATTATATATATAGCGCCAACAAATTCTGCAGTGCTTTACAGCGGGTGGACGAACAAACATGTAGTTGTAACCAGACAAGTTGGACACACAGGAACAGATGGGGTTGAGGGCCCTGCTCAATGAACTTACATGCTAGAGGGAGTGTGGTAAAGTTACACAAAAGGTAAGGATAGTATTAGATTAGTGACAGTTGCAAGAAAGGAATTAGCCGGGAGCTATTAACAGTTTAATTGATGCGCCTTCATGAAGAAGTGGGTTTTTAATGATTTTGAGTAGAAACTGGGTGAGCAGCTAACAGAGGAGGGAAGTGAGTTCCACAGGAACGGTGCACCCCATGAGAAGTCTTGAAGGCGAGCATCAGAGATGGGAGTACGGACAGAAGATAGATGTAAGTCTTCAGCAGAGCGTAAGGGCCTAGACGGGACATACTTGTGTATTAGGGAGGATAGATAGGTGGAAGCATCATTATGTAGATATAAAAATATCAATAGTAGGTGGAGATATAAACCCTGAATCCTAACGCTCAACACATCTTTTTGTGCTCAGACGTTTTTCTTATAGGTTTTAACTGTACAAATCTAAGAAAAAGTCACAGTATTTACAAACATACTATTAAAAATAAGTATCACCATTGTTATGACTAATTGACATTCGTCTTGAGATTAATCCTCTAATTTCCAATCACAAATGTTTAAAATTCTTAACAAAGTGTAACTTCATTGAAAATACCACAAACTTTTCTCCATATATTTCTACGCTCTTGAGCATTCAATATTTTATGTGACATAGTGTGACATTTGATGTACCTATGTGGACTTCAGAGAAGGTACCTCCATAATCGGGTCTGCTATAGCTCTTCACATTTAGTTGACCTTAATTTCCATAGGACATTTTTAAATATTCTAAACTCTAGCCTAGCTGTTGCCCACCGTTTTATAGAACATGCCCAACTAACCAACTTACCAGAACAGTTTATCCAATTAACTGCTACCTAATGTTCACCTACAGAGGTACTGAATCATATGTCATCCTGGCTTAGATGACAAAATGCGGTAGATAGATTTCATCAATCTTCCGATGTACCAGTAATAGGACATTTTCTGGAGGAGTAAATTGGAAATAATGTCAGTTTATCTTAGAACTGGACATGTCAGAGGATGGATGGCTTTTAAAGCAACACAAATCCTACTAAGACCTTTATTTGGCAAAAGAAAGGAACAAAGATTGTGGTAATTGTACATTGTTTACTGTGAAGTGGCATTCTATAATAGCATTTCATACATGTAATTCCTAGTCCAATAATGAGTATCCATTTCCCTATAAGTGTTGCATCAATGTATGTACATTCTAATAGATTCAGTGTCTATCAGCTTGTAATAGGTCTATCTGGTAATGAAAGGATAGTTGTAGTTGTTTCTTTTCTAATAAAGGGTGAAATATCAACTGAGGCACAATATAGAATACTGTCTCAGAGCATATTATTTGTAAAGAAAAGTTTATGATCTATTTTCTTACGGCCTTTTTGTTTTTGAAAGTTTACCTATTGCAGAAGGAAATAAATGTCACTATTTAATGGAAAATATTAACAAATGCTTCTTTAAAGGTACACTGCAGATCCTTATCTTAAAGGCACACTCCAGCTTCTCTATTTGAAGAGTGTCATGTTTTTTAATTTGCCAAAAAGTGCAGATTTCAATAAAAATGTACACTTTTATAAATTAAACTTGCGTCAGCCCCTGACTGTCAGACAACCAGTCTTGTTAAGTCCTGGTGCTAAACTCAAGAGACAGGCAATTGCTCAGAACCTTGCAAACACTCCTCATTGAGCTGCGTTGGGAAGTCTGTGATTGGACAGCCACAGAAGGTCTGGGCTGGGGAAGAAGGTTGGGATCTGCAAAGGCTGCAGACAAGAGATCTATACACCCAATGAAAAAAAAATGCATAATAGACCCCTCAAGGAAACCTCTTCAGAAATAAAAAGCCAGCATGATGAAAAATGTATGTTCTGTGTCCTTAAGTGGTTAAATGTAGTCATGTTTTTCTTGGGGGGTACATCTACTAAATTGTTAAAATGAATTAGTGTGGAGGAGTGTCCCTTAAGAGTATTTACTGAATGCTCTCGGCATTAGATGCTGCTGCTTAATATTATGATTTTGATACATTCATTTTAAAGTATATTAATAGGTTTTGTGTACATTAAAATCGTTTAAGAAACATTACTAGTTCTACATAGAAAGACATGTTTACACTGTCTCTAAGGTACTTTGTTTACCTACACCATATAATATCTAGCAACAGTAGATCAGTATATGCAATGTTAAGAATCACAGAGTTCTGACATTTGTATTACTTGGGTCAGATTGAAAACAGACTCATTGTTATTCATCCTGGAAGATTTTTTTTTGTTTTGCTCTTGTTGTTGAGGTCTTTGCATTGAAGCCTTGTCACAGCAATCACCAAAAAGTCATGCATGCCGCAGGAGCTTCATGTTTCGGAGCCCCTGGAGCAAAGATGACACTAATTTAGTATTCCCGGCTTTGTCACATCTTCAGGGTTTGTCTTATGTGAAAAACGTCAATATCCCAGCTTTAAAATTCCTCCACGATTTATGTTTTCTGCAGTGCTGAGTGCCATGTAATGTAAATCACTAATGATTTAGTAATACTCCCAACGCAAATTTCCCACTGAACAGACAGCCTGTCTTGTTGTGCAGTGCAGAGCAATCATTCTTTGTATGTTGATATTTTTTTATTTTTTTCTTACACTTTTTTTTTGTTTTTAAGAAAGAAGGGAGTTTTAGAAATTAAATGTTGACTTTCCATGTTTTGTTTTTTTGGCACTCTCCCAATGTACACACTACCTGAAGATTTAGATGGACATTCTACTGCATAAATATATAGTAAATAAATAAATCACTATTTAGAAGATACCCTGATCTGTCACAAAATCAAAACAACCAGCCTAACATCGTGTAGGTACCCCTTGTGTTGCCAAAACAGCTCTGACACATTAAGGCATGGACTCCACAAGACCTCTGGCTTGTGGTAGCAGCATATCCTTTAAGACCTTCAAGTTGTGGCCTCCATGGATCAGATTTGTTGGTTCCGTACACCCCACAGATGCTCAGTTGGACTGAGATCTGGGGAATTTGGAGTCCAAAGCAAGGCACCTTAAACTCATATTCCTGTAGGATGCATTTTCCCGCTGAAAGAGGTCACTGTCATCAGGGAACGCCGTTGTCATGAAGGGGTGTAGGTGGTCTGCTACAGTCTCTGGTAGGAGGTTCATGCCAATGTAACATCCACATGAATGCCAGGACCCAAGGTTTCCCATCAGAACGTTGTACAGAGCATTACACTACCTCCGCTGGCCTACCTTCTTCCCATAGTGAATACTGCTACCATCTCTTCCCCATATAAATGACACACATGCATCCGTTGATCTAAAAGAAAACATTATTCATCAGACCAGGCAACATTCTTTCATTCTTGCATGGCCAAGTTCTGACTCTCAGATCCCCATTGAATGCACTTTCGTTGGTGGTCATGGGTTAGTATAAGCAATCTAACCGGTCTACAGCTACTCAGCCTCATATACAGCAAACTACAATGCACTGTATGTTCTGACACCTTTCTCTCATGCGCAGGATAAAGTTTTTCAGCAATTTGAACTACAGTAGCGCTTCTGTGTGATCAGACCAGGCGGGCTAGTCTTTGCTAGCATGCAACAATGAGTCTTGGACACCCATGACACTGACATCGGTTCATTGGTTGTCTTTCCTTGCACGTAGGTACTAACCACTGCATACCGATAACACAACACAAGACTTGCCGTTTTTGCAGATGCTTTGACCAAGTTATCTAGCCATCACTATTTGGCCCTTGTCAATGTCCCTCAGATCTATTTGCTTGCCTCTTTTTCCTGCTTCCAACACATGTAATTCAAGAACTGACTGTTTACTTGCTGTCTAATATATCCCACTCCTTGACAGGTTTCATTGTAACAATACATTCAATCTTATTCACTTCTTTTGTCCATGATATTAATGTTGTGTATACTACCGATAAAAACATGCATACATTTAATTGTGCATTTTCTCATTGAGGTTCATCTAAAAATATCTTGATAAAACAGCAGATCTCTTGTCTGCACCCATTACAAGCCCTCCCTTTCTACCCTAGCTCTGATTTTCTGTGGCCGTCCAATCACAGACATCCCAATGCAGCTCATTAAGAAGTGTTTTCAAACAAGGTGGGCAATTACCTGCCTCTTGAGTTTAGGTCCACTGAGCTAAACAAACCAGGAAGTAACATGGCTGGTTGTCTGATTGACAGCCAGGGAAGTGTAACGATTTATACAAGTGTCAATTTGTATTGAAATCTATACTTTTTGTAAAATGAAAACAGAGGAGAAACTCTTTGTACAAAAAACACTTTGGGAAGGTAAAGTAAGTAAGGCAAGGTATTTGAGGTGTTGCTTTAATTTATATTCAGAAATAAACATGTATGTGTGTGTTAAATACTTATTCTTGAAAGAGGAGATATGCCTTGTATTTAAAATGATTTATGTTTAAAGATTTACATTTAGTTTCATGGCTATTCACTTAACCTGAAACAATCAAGAATATACTGTAGCATATTTAAGTTCAATATCAGTGAACTGGAAAATAGCTGACTAGCAGATATTTTCCAATTTTATTGTCGTTCAATAATAAATACTCCCATTTTATTTATTTATTTTAAGAAATGTAGCATTTTAGACAAAAGAATACAAATGTAATATTTTTAGAGCAAACATTTAATCTGTAGATTACTCTAGCCAAATTGCTAGCTTGCGTGTGTATTTTTTTTTTAAATTTATTCCCCCCCTTACTTAACAATTTTAGCTCATCAACTACAATGATGGTGGCTGCAGTGGCGCACCAGCATCTATGCACTCCCATAATGCAATGCATGCATTTTCACAATGCACACAAAAGTCTCAGCTCTAAACTTAAGTTAAAGCGATACCCCACACACCTAAAGCACTTTAGCCTTTACAAGTGTTTTACAAAAAGTGCAGGTTTCAGTAGAAATTTACACAGTTATAAACTGACCTTGTTACACCCTCCTGGCTATCAGACAACTGGTCCTGTTATTTCCTAGTTTGTGGAGCTAAACACAAGAGGCAGCAATTTCCCTGAGCCCCTGCCTTGCAATTGAGCTGCACTGGGACGTTTGTGATTGGACATCCACAAGAAGAAGGGGAATGCTTGCAATGTCTGCAGACAAGAGATCTGCAGCTTTTGCGTGCTGTTTTCAGATATACCCCCTATGAAAAATACATATTTAAATACATATATGTTTCCATTGGGGGTACATCTACTAAACTGTTAAAACGAATTAAATTAAAACATTTCCATGGGAATCATCCTTTAACTATATATCTGTAATATCTACTCAATATTTGCAAAATTGATGTCGTAAATACAGAATGTTCCTGAGCTGAACCTTATCAATCAAATATTTTTGTTTGAGATGTCTGCATTAATTTACATTAAACAGTGCATTCAGCGTCTGCTGCTCTACCACATGAAGTTCTAACTTTGCATCATTTGCATTATTATTTTAAGCTACTGGATATCAAAGCTAGTTCACATTTATATGTGTTACCTTTCTCTCCACATATCTTTTTTTCTTTTCTTTCCTGTTTTGTTTGAGATTACATCAGGGTCATGATCCGATGAGAAGACTGCTCCCACGGAGACTGATTTCCATTATGGTCACATCAGACCACTCAAGGTTTGCAGGAGCTTAGAATTGTCATCATGGATCTTGTCAGAAAATACATGGGTTTCTAATACTATTCTCTATTTAATATCACAATCAATAGTGGTTACAATTAATGCATGTTATTTTCAATGTTTCAGTGGCAATTACCAATGAATTAACTCTACAATTAAATTTCGATTAACTGTATAAGTAATCTATCTTTCCAAGACAGAATGACTTTCATCAATACAGTTTTACTAGATGTTTAGGTTCATCTCTAACTGGATAATCTTTACATGGCATTTTTTAACACATCAGTAGCCAAAGCTACAGCTATTAGTTGTTTACTAAACACATGCTGATATCAAAGTCAAGAAATCTCTTGTTTAATATTGGCCTTTGAATTGTTGGTGTTTAAAAGAGAACAATCTAAGTTCAGATTTTAGCCTAAGCCAATACAAAGCACTTTGGAACACACATGAAACCCTCAGTTAGTGAAATTGTCAAAACCCATCTATCGTCAGAGGAAACACTCTTTCCTAGATCAATGACTCCAAGCATTTTAAATGTAGCCAACTTTCTAGGTTTTTAGACAGCTTAATGGACTCACCAGCCATATAATGTATTATGGGTCCTCATATATGTTTAGATTTAAAATTGAAACGTTGGACCTGTGCATAACTAGATTCTTTAATTGTTCAGTTAGCATTAACCCTGTAGGTACCAGTACAGTAAAAAACAAGATTTACTCACCCCTGTCCTAAAAATTTTTTTAAATCTAAACCTAATTTATAATTATTTTACCTTAAGAAAAGATAGAACATATCAACTCATAAATCTAACCTGACCATTTGTATTTAGAGGGAGATTTTTTCTCCCTGAATGAATTTTCACATATTTATTGTGCATGTTCACAGTTTGCTGTGGGATAAAAATGTGCATAAATTCTCACAAGAGGAGAGATGTAGTAATTAAAAAATCTAGTATGGAGAAAACCAAGAAAAAAATATTTATATTTTTTCCGCTATTCTCAAAGAATACTGTGCACAATATTTTCACTAACAAGAACTGGCACTATTTAGGCTGCCCACCTACAGGCACCCTCTGCAATGTCTGTTATAAACACATTCTTTGGACTACAACATGGGTTAGGAACTAAGTGAATCAAATATGTAGTTAATGGAAGCATTTCTATCCATCAATATATATGTATGTATGTATGTATGCATAAAGACGTGCACACAACATACATTATTCATTTATTTATAAAATATTTTGCTGGGATGGATACATTGAGGTTTCTCTCGTTTTCAAGTATGTTCTGGGTCTACAAAACATTGCATTGTTACAATAGAATACAATATTACAAAAATACAATATACAAACAATATATAGATACACATACATACACATATATAAATTTTAATACAAAACAGGTAATAAATATATTCAACCATGGCAGGTGTATTCTGTTCTGAGGTATAATGCTATAGATTTCTTAAAAGATTTTACATTGAATGAAGATTTGACTGTGTCCCTGAGGTTATTCCATAGTTGTGGTGCTCTGAAGGAAAAGGAGGATTTAGCCACATTATTTTTGTATTGCGGTATGCTAAATCTCATGCTGGTACAAGATTGGAGGTTATAGGAGGTGGGGACAGTTGGGGAGAGCATTCTACTCATGTAGGGTCGGAGTTTCCCAGGAATGCTCTTATGCACAAGACTGGAAAGATGAAGAATGCGTCGGGATTCCAGCGATAGCCAGTTTAGCTCTTTTAACATGTCACAGTGGTGGGAAAAGTAATTATATTCTAGTATAAAGTGGCAGAATGAATCATATAACATATTAAGTTTATTAAGGTGAGTTTGCGGTGCATACACTACATCCCCATAATCAATGACCAGCATTAGCATTTGTTGCACATCTGTTTCCTTACTGTACGGCTTAGGCAGGATTTGTTTCTGTACAAGGCACCTAGTTTTGGGTAAAGTTTTGAAGAGATTTTTTCAATGTGAAGGCCAAAGGATAGATTGGGGTCTAGCAACATACCTGGATATTTAAAAGAGCAGACTGCTGTCAGTGTGCTAAATTAATTTGTTCTGATACACAGTTGTTGATTTTGTAGTTTACGTATTTTAGGTACAGTTCCAAAGATCATTGTAACAGTTTTGTCAGTATTTAGGAAGAGTTTGTTATCCACTATCCACTTTTCTACCTCTGTGAATTGGTTTTGGAGCACAGCCTCAAGTTGCGGTAGATTGGGTTTACTAGCGTAGATTACAGTGTCGTCTGCATACATGTGTACAGTTAAAGATTTGCAGACGTTAGACAGATTATTTATAAATAATGTGAATAGCAGGGGGCAGAGTATGGAGCCTTGGGGAACACCACACATGACTGGAATAGGGAGGGAAGTGCTATCAGAAATGGCCACGTATTGCAATCGGTCTGAAACATACGATAGAAACCGGGTTAGCAGACAATCACCAATGCTTTGGTTTTTAAGTGCAAAAGAATGCCATGGAATACTGTGTCAAAAGCCTTGGCAAAATCAAGGAAAATAGCTCCAGTTAACTCTCCTTGTTCCATGCCAAATGGATGTCATAGCAAACTTTTAAGAGGGTTGTCGAAGTTGAGTGATTTGGATGAAAGCTTGATTGATCAGGGGTCAGATAATTTGATCATTGATAATATTCACATAGTTGCGTGTGGACACATTTTTCCAAGATTTTTGACAATACTGGGAGCAATGATATCAGGCGATAGATACTAAAATATTGTCGCCACTTTTATGGATAGGTACAGCTTTTGCAGTCTTCCAAAGTTTGGGTATGTATCCTGACACCAGGGATTCATTGATTAGGGTAGTGACAGGTTTAGAAGTGCTGGTGCACTGAGATTGCTGGGATTTGACCTGTCCCACACTGGTTTTTCATTTTTAAATTATTAAGATGTTTATTAACAATACTAAAAGACACTGGTCTAAAATTGAATTTCTCTATATGAGGATTTCGAAGATTTGGCAGGGCCTGATCTTTATTTGTGGTCTGAAAATGAGTGCCAATTGTTATTTTAGCAACCAGGGTGGTAGCACATCCAACAAAATAATTATTAAAGGCATTTGCTACATCTAGGGGTGTTGCAGTGTTTGGTTGTCCATTTTGACAGTGGAGGGTTGGCAGTGGATTGTGGGGGTTTGTATGCTATTTATGATTTTCCAGAGGTTTCTTGGGTTTGATTGGTTGTTCAAATTTTCACTGAAATATTGGGCCTTTGCCATTTTTGTTTGTTTTGTGCATAGGCACAGTGATTGTTCATGGAGCCAGTACGCTTGAACTTTGACCACAGTGCATCTCTAAATTGATACATTTGAATGATATCAGCTGTAACCCAGGGCAGGTGTTTCCCTTTTAGTCACTCGTTATGCAGAGGTGCATGCAAATTCCAAAAACGCAAGAGCTCAGACTAAAAAAATGCAATTGCAGAGTCTAGATCTGATATTAGACTTAATCCGTGCCATGGTATATTCTTGAGATTGTTTAAAAAGGATTCAAGATTAAATTGGTAATTATAATTATACCTACTTATACATATGTCCAATTGATGGAAAAGGAGCATTAATAGAACTTTTACAAAATGAAAGTTTATAATATAAAATTGTATGTGTGTGTGTGTGTGTATAGTGTGTATATGTATATTTGTGTTTGAGGCATCAGAAAAAAAGGTGGATCTAAAAAGGGGCAATTGAGTAAGACATATGTAAAAGTTGACCACGTAGTGATACTGAAGAGGAAAGGGGAAATTATATTATAAACTTTAAATATAAAAAAGTTCTGTCAATGCTCCTTTATTGCATTTTCTTTCATTTATTCTACACAGACAAAAGTCAAATAGTGAAGTAAAAAAATGCTTTCCTCCAAAGTTTCCTAATCGTAAATCAATGCTCAGTGTGTTGCTGAGATTTAAGTTTATGCAAGAGACAGAAATGAATGTTGTCTGCATGATAATCCGTCATATCTGTTTAAAGAGAACTTTGACACTTCTGCGAGTTCCTCTGATTTCTCTTCTTTTCTTTACTGCAAATCACCCTGTTGACATCTGTTATAGTTATATTCTTTCTAATTACTGTGTTTTGAATATTTAAAACTTGGTCGTTCTCTTTTCACTGGATGTGCATTTTTATACATTGTTAATGTTTTTTATTACTTTTCACAAGCTGAAAGCAACAGCTAAAACTGAAAGATAAACAATTATACTTTCTGTTATAGCTTATACTTAGACACGCTGCTTATTTATTTTATATGTGATCATGTTGATGGAAAACAAAATGTTCTAAATATGATGTGGCTGTTAGGCTAATGTTTTATTTATTGTAAATTAAGTTATCACAAATTAATAATTACAAAAAAATTACTAAAATATTTATTTTAATAAAATACTTAACATACATTGACATACTTTTAAAAAATGTATTTATTTGTACTGTGCGTCAGACCTATTATACAATATTAAATAGTTAAATAAACTATTTTCATGGCTACAGTTTTCTCCCCATGCAGATTATTAAAAAAAAAAATTCAATTAAAAATCAGCTTTTTTGTTTAATTTTTTTCTTAATAAATGTATATATTTATTATTGTTCAATTGACACAGTGAAATAATTAATAAGAAACATAAACCCATCAAGAAACATAACCCCATCATTTTGACTCCCTACAACTGCAGAAAGATAAAACACGATGCATTAAAAAAAAAAAACACACTACAAAGTATGGACAAAAATAAATGTCAAAAAGCAAAATATGGCATATTCACTTGGGGTTTATAGCTGTGCTCTCCACCCCACTTTATTGTATTATACATAAAGCTTAAATACCAAATGGAAAAAAATATATATATACTTAATTTTGTTAGCATTATTTCTTTTTTTGTTCTATTAATTCTATATTTAGGAAATATCCAATTGTAAGTGTCTTGAGTTTACATTTGTAAGCTATTGATATAAAGATGTAAAAGCCTACCTAATGTCCCTGTCATAGGTTGCAGGGCAATTGTATAATCATTTACAATGATATATATAACCCGATAGTGCAATAGGAGTTTCTAATGGACTCATTATATAAAAGTAAACCCATAAGTCCATAAAACGGTCATGAATTCTTGTTCCATGTTAAGGCAAAACAGGAGCAATTCTGTTAAAAGTGGAGGAATGACCAGAACAAAAATCCTATTTCATAGTAGGATGATTAATTAAACTTCTGCATTCTGTGGCAGGGTAGCTTTAGGATTATCTGGATAAATATAGTCCATGGTATCTTTCTTGGTCTATACATTTCCCTGAGATGAGAGCATCAAACATTATGGAGATCTGTAATGTGCCTGAAGGAACCTAGTCATCTTTTCATGACAGGTTCAATTTAAGATGTACACAATTGAACTAGCTTGTACATACTGACAGCACCTTGCATCGTCAATTTGAAAGTGCATTAACATTCATCTTGCTTTAAACCCAACATTGTTCTAGCATTCATCCATCTTGTCATTTTCAGCAGATACTTTTGTTTGAATAATCCACTGGAAACAAAAGAATATATAAAATACAGTAGGACCAACATTAGATGGATCTATTGTCCTGAAGTCAAAATGACTAGAACACACCCCCAACACACACAGATTTCAGTGCGTTAATCTCCCTTTCTAAAACTTGTGACAATATAGAGACTTCAATCATTTCTTAAAGCCGGAATTTCACAAACAAAAAAAAAAAAAGATAATTTAGGTTTGTTTTATTAGAGCTTTGAATTAGATGAATTAGTGTTACGGGAAAAGCCATATCAATAACAATTAGTATTAAATATTAAAAAGACTTTAAAAAACATTATGTAAAAAGGATCTAAATATGTCTTCAACCACCAGGGTCTCATTTACTAAATGTTATATACTATAGTTGCCTGATAAATAATCTAGTTATGAAGATAGTGGAAGATATTCAGACATGGTGTTGACCTGGCAAATATTTTTGTTTTTGTTTGTAGCTGTATAGTCTCATTGTCTGCAAAACTTGTAATTAAATGTCTTAGCTGCATAGCAAATGACTTCTTCCTCAACAGTTGAAATTCAGTACACCAAGAGCCATTAATTGTTCCAACAGTAATACACTAAATATAACACATTCCTATACTGATTTACAGTAATAAAAGGATGGTGAGCTGCCATGCCAGAGTCAGACTCTGTACTCTATGAACAATTTAAAGGTATACTATAGTCTGTGGTGCACTGTTCCTGCCCCCCTTGTCCTGTAATGTAAAACATTGCTGTTATAGAGAAACTTCAATAATAACCTTGCAGGACAAAACTACCTCTAGTGACTGTCAATAATACAGCCACTAGAGGCACTTCCTGGATTCTTGTGGACTTAAAACAATGAGGACATCCTGCATCAGTGAAATCCCCATAGGAAAACAATGAGGCAATGGTTTCCTATAGGAAGGGTCTTATACACTCACAGCACCCAGCTCGTGGGACATAGACGCTGAAATCAGGTAAGGAAATAGTGCTTTTTTTTAACCCTTTATCTGATATGCGGGGTGGGGAGAGGGGCGCTATGGTTGAGGGGGACCAGAGGACAATATAGTGTTAAGAATACAGATTTGTACACTATACAATCCCTTTAACACTTGCTTATTCTCTTACTTACTCTTTCATTTGTACTTTCAGAGTTTTTTTTCTCCTTCAACTTAATCACAAAAGCCAGCATTTTATTTATACATTTCAAATCCTGCTTAGCCAAACTCTGTTTTATTTGGCGTTGCAGCAAAGTTATACCAACGTTACTACATAGAAATCTACTTCGTGATCACTTTTTAGTAACCCTTTCTATTCTGATCCCCCTGTCAACATTAAAATAATAAATACATAGATACAAAAAAGCATAAATGTATCCCTATTCCAGCACTGAGGCTATGATCTCCCCTCAACATGATCCTGCAGAAGTCATTCCCCTTTGCTACCAGGGAAGGGTTATAAGGTACTGTTGAGGGGGAGAATATGGGCAGGCATTGAAGGGAGAACTTACCACTATTGGACCCCTTTCACATGCTGCACATGCTCACATCAGATGGTAAATATGCACAGAGTTTATATTAGCCAGCCCAGAATTCTTTATTTAGAGTAACCCATTAAGCCACCAATTAAATAAAGGTAAAGGCAATAAATTACATTTTAACTCTTTAAAAAATTTTAGAATATGGTAAATGAAACACAAAATTATGGTTTATCTTTATTGTTGCAGCTCTTTTAAGTTTCTTGTTTGATTTTCCTACAGTAGTAAGCTTGTGCCATATATTTTGGGGGGCACCTACATGCCCAGAGCATCATGTGGGGCTTACTCGCTTGGAGAAACCTGTTAACTTGCGTCTACTTAAATGTATATATAGATTTAAAGTATTTACAGCTGAACGTATTGCATATAGAGTTCATTACTTGTTGACCCCAGTAGAGTTGACCATATCTTAAAGTCTCCTAGTTGCAGAACATTGCCAAACATTGCATAAATGTATCACAAACCTCTTGATACTGAAGTGAGTAATACGAAAATATGTTTAAGCAGAATTGTTAGTAATCAAGATATTTCCTTGCAAAGATTGTATGCTGTAAGACGTGTTTTCAATAAACCTGGCCAATTGCTGTCCGTCATGCTGCAGAATATCCTATATAACATTGACCTTGATTTAATATGTTAACAGCACAAACAGAAAAGTTTCAAACCAAAACTTAAGCGATTTGCTGTACAAAATCTTAGCTTAATAAGGTCTTCGTTATGGGCTGCTAATTGGGAAACTTATTTAACAAAACAACACCTTCCTCAGTATTTTTTTTCTTTTGTTAAACATAACAGTACTGTGGCAATTCAACATGAACTATGTGAGGATGAAATAGAGAGGGTAATTAAACATACAAAAGTATAGACATAAAAAAAAAATGTGGATCAGCGAAGTTGCGAAACACAATGTAATTGTGAAAGTAACATTTATAGTCTTGCCTCTTTTATCCTTTTACAGCTCTCAATGTGTTTTTACACAAAGTTCTATCCTCAATTAGAAGTTGGCAAACATGGCTATCAATAGTAAGAAGTCCAAAAGACTGTCACTGTTGCCATTGCAGAATCTAAAAAAGAAAAATTAATTATTACATGCAATATGTATTGTGCAGATGTGTAGTGAATAGACGGACCCTTATCATTAAGATTTTTTTGTGTGGCTATTTCGAGTGATTTTTGTTGTTTTAAAAGCTTATACTTAAAAATAGTAAGACTGGAATTAGTTTTTTTCTATTGTTCATTTGTGTGTATGGGCGCTTGATATGCAATCATAGATGGTAATGGATTTGATGTGATGTCAGTGTGTGGATATCACAATTTATTTTTGCAGAACATGATCTCAGTGTTGCCATTAGACTACTGTTTTAAGAACTAGATGATGCTGACAAAGTATGGTGACATCGAAATGTGTGAGTTTTAGAAAGGCTGTTCATCTGATTCGTCCATGGGTCCCCAGTCCTCTATGTCGGGACCCATGGACGGATTTCTCCAAACCCCATTGGTGCCTACCAACGAGGTGCACAGCCCCATAATGGCGCCGATGTCCCCTGCCTCCACTGGCTCGGACTGTGAGAAACCCACGCTGGCTGACATAGGCACGGAGATCAGAAGGTTAGCAGAGGCAATGGTCACTAAAAATGACTTACAAACAATGGCAACATCCCTCTCAGCATCGATTACATCAGCAGTCACGGCACTCCAAACCGAGGTCGATGCGCAAAAAGGCCGCATCCAAACGCTGGAAAACCAGGCCCAAACCACTCACCAACGAGCTACTGCCACGGATACTGCCAAAACCAGGCAGGGAAACATGCTACTTTCCCTGAGACGCCAAGTGGAGGACCTTGACAACCGGAGCAGCCGCTCCAATATCTGGGGTATGTCTGAGCCGGATGACGGGCAAAACATAGAAGAACTCCTGACAGGACTCTTCCACCTAATCCTTGGAGACGATGCCCCAGCGGAAATCCCATTTGACCAAGTGCACTGGGCCTTACGACCACGGTTCCAGGAGGGGGACCCGCGGGATATCATCTGCTGTCTCCACTCTTATTCACTCAAGGAAAGGATAATGCAGTCATGCCAAGGATCTGAGGTGTCTCTCTATCAAGACCTCTCACCGGTGACACTGGGGGCACGGAAGGCACTGAGGCCCATCACCACAGCACTAAGATACCGGAATATGCCATACAAATGGGGCTTGCCGTTTAGTCTCCAGGCCCACCACCGCAACGAGTGGATAACAGCACGCTGGCCTGAAGAAATGCCAAACTTCCTGCGCTGCCTAGGGCTCCAACCCATCTCCTTTCCCGACTGGATACTTTAGCCACTGGACTGCAGAGATAAAGTGCTCAGTGCAAAATTGGAGTAATATTAATGCTGTAACTCCCGGAGCTTGACACCACCATATGTGTTACACAGGTGAATTATCATTATAATGGTGGACTGTATTTAGGTATAACTATAATTCACCTGTGTAACACATATGGTGGTGTCAAGCTCTGGGAGTTAGAGCATTAATATTACTCCAATTTTGCGCTGAGCCCTTTATCTTTGTATTATATATTTCTTTCACTGTTGGTGGAATCTTTTGTGATTAATTCCACTGGGTTCACAGCTGCATATCCTAGCACTCATATTATTACACTATTATCTGGTATACTGGACCGCAGCGTTACACCCCACAGGCCGCCTGGACGCCTCTCCAGGGGATCACAAGAGACCCACCAACACTCAGCTCCCCTCCATCCAACCAACCCGGAGGAATAGATGCCCGCTGGGGTCCCGGGGAATGCCAGCTCCATAAGGCGGATGATAACTAACTGCCCGGAACAGATACCGGCCTGAGGCCTCCTTCCGTGGATCAACTGTGAGTACCATTGGCCCCCTTGACACTTCCTGCCACACCGGGAGGGAGGGATATTTATCTCAAGGACACTGATTTTTGGGCGGGGGAGAGGGTTGAGAGAACCAATGCTACAGCCGTGGGATCTGGGGAGCAGGACCATACCCTACACAATACGTGCGAACTGGCACATAAACCTTCCTCACCTCTGTGACTCTGTACATGGGTACTTTGGTGATTTTTTCCCCCGCGGCATTCCCGGATGCCACTCCACCACCTCTCCAAGCTTCCTGACACTGCACAACAGCGAGTGAACGAACTACAGATCCCCACCTCGATGGCACTCCCTAAGCCCCCATCACAACAATTTGCAGAGCTCCCCTATCTTGCACGCAGTATCCTCCATTTCCTTCCATTAGTGCACTGTTTCCCCTGGGCCACACTTGTGGTAATAATTACTGGTAGACCACCGATATGAGGGGAAATAAAGTAAAATATAATTATATATAATCAAATAAGGTTGGGGGAGGGGAGGAAAAGGGGAAAAAAATAACTAGAAATATTTTTGTCAAAATACATATATACACACATACATACATACATACACACTAAATGGACCAAACTATTGGGACACCTGACCATAACACCAACAGGGACTTTTATGACATCACATTCTAAATACATAGACATTAATATGTAGCTGGTCCCCCCTTTGTAACGAAAACAGCTATCACTCTTCTGGGAAGGCTTTCCATGAGAATTTATCTCATTCACCCAGTAAAGCATTTTTTGAGACACTGATGTTGAACATGAAGGCCTAGCTTGCAATTTCCATTCCAGATCGCCCCAAACTACTCATTTTAGGAGACTGACAAAACAGATGTATTTCCTTTCAAACAGTACCGGCCAGCTAAGCTGGCTACTAGTCACAAAATAATAATTAAACTGCAAAAAGTTTTTCTTACCACTAAGGCTTCGTTTGACACTCTCTCTGCATCTGTGATCAGAAGTCTAGTGATAAATTCTCAGAAGGCTAAATATTCCCTTAATTTACCCTATAACAGGAAATAATCCTGGAACAGGTACTATTACACAATGCAAAGCATGCAGATTGTGCTTCCTTTAAAACACAATATATTAAAATTTAAACCTTCATTTATTTACTCAATTTTCCAAATTCAACCTATGTTTTGTATGGATCACACATACAGAGATGCAGCAGTGGCACATTGTCTGTTTATCCGTAATGGTGTTGGTGCTGTCCTTTAAATTATTTTCTGCTTTAAAGCTTAAAGACATTAATTAACATATTGTTATCAAGCACCTCTCATCTAACACACTGTATGGTTTACATTATGAGTACATTTTAATATATGTTAAGTGTATTGAAATTATATAATGCAATAGTGTAACAGGTATTTTTATATATATTTTTTATGACTGCTGCTGTTCCCTTTTATCTTTGAATCCATTAAATCCATCAATTGTGACTCACATCAGTACTTCCTGTCACTATAACAATAGGACACTAAAGTTTACAGCAGCATAGCATATACACTCGATGCATTTTATGTGGCTATATAGAGATTTGTGTTCAAACAATTGATGCATTTATGTGAAATTATAGGTTTTCGAGGATTTGACCAATTGTTTCCATGAGACTGAAATAAAAGGTTTGCCATTATCAAATTAAAGGACCACTATAGTGCCAGTAAGACAAACTTGTTTTCCTGGCACTATAGTATTAATAGGTCCCCCCCCGCCCACCCTCATGGCCCCCTCCCGCTAGGCTGAAAGGGGAGGAAGGGGTTAAAATAATACCTTTCTCCAGCGCCGGGCTCCCTCGGAGCTGGGGACTCTACTCCTCCTTCGGACGTCATTCAATGCTTTCCTATGGACGATGGCGTCTTCTCACTGTGAAAATCACAGTGAGAAGCGCAGAAGTGCCTCTAGCGGCTGTCAATGAGACAGACACTAGAGGCTGTATCAGGGGCAGTGCAATCGAGTGCCAGCTTGAAGACTTTGGGGTTAAATTGTTCATTAAAGTTTAACCTTTTCAGGTAAGCCAGTGCCTGGAATCCCCTCACACTATAACCTATTAAGTTATACTTAGACACAAAAACAAGTCCTGAGTTTAAACTCCCTCTTGGGTGGCAACAATTATCATAGTACATACAGTAAAAAACAAAGTAAAAAAGTTACCTGTGCTCTTCCCAAATCCCTATGCCTATTTAAACAAATGAAGGTTATTTAGTTACTCCAATGGCCATGAGAGGAACACATGGCCCACCTGCCACGTAAAGGCAAACCTCTTAGGTGGGTCCTACACTGACTCTTCACCTCACTTCCTTGAGCTTCTGGCAAAGATATTTCTAATGAGACAGAGAGGGGTATTTTTATAAACCCCTACATGCTTATTAACCATTAATAGGGAACACATGGGGTGGGCGGCAGCCATGTAACATAGCTGTGTGATACAAAAGTGAATACAAATACAAAAAAAACAAGTCCTGGGCTCAAACTCCCACTTCTCTTGTGTGGCAGAAATGACCATAGTACACATCAGCCCCAATACATACAATGGTCATTGGAGTAACTAAATAACCTCCATTTGTTTAAATATGCATACGAATTTTGGAGGAGCGCAGGTAACTTTTTTCTTTGATTAAGTTATACTACACAGATTGGTCTCTTAAGTAAAGTGAAATTAAAAAGGCTGTAATAAACACATTCATAAACACAGAGGTCGGACATTAAAAAAACAAAAACAAAATTGTCTCTTCATTACATATTTATGCTAGATATAAAAAAAAGACATGCAAATAAAATTTCCCTTTATGTTTTCATTCCCGTGTGTGTGTGTGTGTGTGTGTGCATATGTATGTATATACTCCAAATTTCATAACATTTTTACTCTTTGCATTGGTTTTTGTGCAAGAAGCTTCTATGTCTCTCTGCATTCACAAAACGGCTTGAGAAATGAATGTATTTTATGAAAAGCTGTTTTCATAAATGGGGAGCACCCCTGCTCATGGCAGTCCTAGGCTTCTGGTTTCAAGCTTTTCATCAAGCATGTGTTGGAGGGGCCAGAGTGATCTGGCACTGGATAAAAATGTTTAGGTTTAAACCTCGTGAATGGTTTATCTTCTAAATGTAAGCTACTGCCAGGGACTTCCTAGCATCATACATACATGAAGAAGGAACAAGCCATGCTTGCTGTAGGCAGACAGGACAATATTCATGGTTATTCACAAAATTAATCAAAGTGATTCCCAAATTCAGCTATGCTTTTAATTTGACTATTTTATTTTATCTATATTTATTCGCTTTAAATTTCTTACCATTCACACTTTATTGAATAACCTTGATTGAATATTGGACTCCATTTTTGAGAGCTGACACCATTTGTACCATAAAAGCCCGTGCTTACACACATATCGGTATTATACTATCCATCAAAATACCTTTTACAGTATCCTGGAGCACAATATTTTTACAGCATCTATTGCGCAAGACCTTTCCATCTCAACTTCTTGAATTGTTTAAATACAAATTGTATGGTTTGATACATGAAAGCCTACAAACAAGGGAGGGCAAATGAAACCACCTGTAACAATCCTTCATTCTGCGCCTCCATCGGAAAGCCGAATTAGTGACCTTACAAGTCTGTAGCCAAGATTCTTTCTTTATCCTGCTAGAAAGTGACCTTGTGAAATGTCAGATGTTGTAGTGTTTAGTTTGAGGAAGGATGGTCTGATACTTAATGATTTCTGCTTGCTGTATTTAAACTCTCTATTGAAGGTCAAGAATTGTATTAGGGCATTTTTGTCAGTAAAATGTTGATAGAAATTAGCTAGGTGCTTGAATCACAGCTGACAATAATGTCAGTATTTTGAAGGCGTTATTACGTGACAAGGCCAAGAGCCAAATTTCTGCTTCTCGATGCTAAGCTAAATGGGTTGAAATATTAAATTGATAAAATAAATGATTACAAACATGTAATAACCATGTTTTGGTTTAAATAGGTATTTTGTAGTATAATATATTGGTTTATATTAATTTCGCTTTAGTTAAAAATACATATGTCAAATCAAGAAAGGTTTTCCTGTCGTGGTAACAAATCTAATGAGGGTATGTACTTTGATAAATTAATGTATATTAGACCTGGAGATCCAGACTGGTCAGTTTGGATATGCATTTGGTATCATTTTGAAACACAAAATTTCGAATTGAATATCGAACGAAATTCTTGACAACCCAAAAATTTAGAACTGAAAAATGTTTGTCATGCACAAGTTGTATAACCTTTGCCACATATAACATCAATTGAATCATTAATCCACAGTTTGAGAGTTGTTTTTTTGTTAAACGGAAGCTTCCACAGCAAATTTTGGATTGACACAAAATGTTTAAATTTTAATAAACATTTCTAATTGAACCGAAGATTTTTTGTCTGACATTCTGCAGTACTGAAAAATTTCAGAAATCAGAACTGAACATTTTCACCATGCACAAGTCTACTGTATATCACACAATGTAGAACACTGTTCTGATCATGGATATATATTTTGTGTTAATTTCTTTGGGCAGAATTATGTGGGCACTACTATAACACTAGAGCTGCATCTTCTCATCTGTAGCCAAAAGTCCTTGCAACAGCCCTGTTGACATACCTCAGAACAAAATGTGATATTCACCCTAACAGGCTACCTGAAAAATATAGGTATTTTTTATGTTTTAAAGGACCACTATAGTGCCAGGAAAACATACTAATTTTCCTGGCACTATAGTGCCCTGAGGGTGCCCCCACCCTCAGGGTCCCCCTCCCGCCGGGCTCTGGAGAGAGGAAAGGGGTTAAGCATTCATAATGCTTTCCTATGGACGCTGGCGTCTTCTCACTGTGATTTTCACAGTGAGAAGCACGCAAATGCCTCTAGCAGCTGTCAATGAGACAGCCACTAGAGGCTTTGGAGGCTGGATTAACCCATTTATAAACATAGCAGTTTCTCTGAAACTGCTATGTTTATAAAAAAAAAAGGGTTAATCCTAGAGGGACCTGGCACCCAGACCACCTCATTAAGCAGAAGTGGTCTGGGTGCCTAGAGTGGTCCTTTAAGTGTGAAGGATGGGCTAGCTAAAGGGACACAATAAAGGGACACTTTTTGCTTTAAACACTGTCTTTATAGAGAAAATGCAGTATTTACATTAAAGCCTAGTGATAACTTCACAGGCCACTCCTCGGGTGGCTGTTAGAGATCCTTCCTAAAATGCATCCAAACATTCAGTATCTCCTCCCTCTGCATGCAGACACTGAGCTTTCCTCATAGAGATTCATTGATTCAATTCATCTCTATGAGGAGATTCTGATTGGCCAGGGCTGTGTTTGAATTGTGCGGGCTCTGCCCCTGATCTGTCTCCTTGTCAGTTCAGCCAATCCTATGGAGAAGCACTGTGATTGGATCAGGCTACTACTTCTGATGATGTCAGCAGACAGCTTGCTGGTCTGAGGCAGACAGGGCAGAGCCAGCAGCTTCAGGCTTGAATACAATTAAGATTTTGCTATATTTAGGGAGGCATGAGAGGGCAAGGGGGGCTAGATGGTGGTTTTAACACTATGGAGTCAGGAATACACGTTTGTGTTCCTGACCCTATAGTGTTCCTTTAAGCAATGTTACCTATCCTCTTGGTTAAATGTAACACTAGCATTTGTGACCTAGAATATAGCTAAATTCCAGTATTCCCTTTAAGAAGTACCGTATATGCACATCAACATAAAGTAACTTATATCTATGCTAAATATTAATATTCAAACTGTTGGTTTGTTGCAAAATAAGACATTATTTTGCATCCTAGCTCAACACCATTTCTATCCCTGTTGTCTCAATGTCAGGTTGACATAAAACGTTTAAAGTGACAATATTTAAAAATCTCTGCTTCAAATTTCTATTTAAAATCTCTTTTAGTCTTAAAAAAAAATAATAATAGCCATGTAATACATTTTGTTTAGGGGTCAGACAGTATATAATACATATTTAATGCACTATTTATATAATGCATTATAAAGTTCCACGGTATGGTGGCCATTACATTAAGCCAAAACATGTCTCCAAATCTACAAAGAATTCGTCAAGGGAACACAAGATCAATGACCTTGATCAGCCACCACGATGTCTACATCCCAAATCAATTGAACACGTGTGGTTTATCATTATTTATTTTTAATGTGCCATCATTTTGTGAAAGATTGGGAGATTAATTATGCATAAAGGAGGGTATGATAGCCACACACATACTTGAACTCCAGAGAAGGGACAATAGATAGATAAGTTGAACAGATATAATTCTCATAAAATCTTGAAATAACTTTTTATTCTATAAAAATTCTGTGAACATGTGGACCGTTTTCCCTATACTCATAATGTACACAGAAAACAAGTAAAAAGTAGGCGCTCGTAATAAAATCGTCTAAAATAAAACAAAACAACCTGTTAATATAAAAAAGAGCTGCACCAAAAACAAGTGTAAAACTCCTCCAAACACTTTAGTGAATATACTTAAAAATAATAAGGTGCGCTGTGTCTTTAAGACCCAAAAATATATAAAGTGCAACTAAGTGCAAACAAATTGATAAAGTGCAAAAGTGATACAAAGTGCACTTAAAGTGTAGAATATCAGTATAAAATATTATACATACATATGGCCTCTCAACTCCAAATATACATAGAAAGGAAAAGAGACATAAAAAAACAATAGTGTAAAACCGTATTAAAATAGTAGTATAAATAATAAATGCCAAATATTGCACTCACAAAAGTAGAGCAGAATAAGCCTGCTCTAACTTTAACAGCTTCTTCCAATGTAGGACTGCACAGACGAAAAAATATTCCAAAAATCTTTATTGCCCAGCACAGCACCAATATATCACCTTCCTCCACACTTAGTATTCAGTTACAGAGCCTTCGGTAGCATACAGCATAAGGGTGTCGACTTGTCCCTCTGCGGATTCGCCGCCGTTAATGCCGTCTGTTGGCCGTCTGTTTCCTCAAACTTCCAGGGGGAGGAGCTTCCTCAGGTGCGTGACGTCAGGTGCGTAACTTTACGTGATGACGCGTTTCGCCGTATTCACGGCTTCATCAGTGTTTGCTACTAGCCCAATGCATATATATATTTTTTTCTCTGTTAAGTATCAACAGATACATTCTGGAACACAGTTAAACAATATATTCTATTTTTTCTTATATTCTAAAAAATAATGTTAATCTTTGTAGTTTGAAAGCCTTGCACACCCCATGATTTAGGGAGCCATTTTTACTGAACGTGATGCTGTTGGCACCAAACTTTTTGTTAGCGCTCCATATAGAAGCTTCTGAATGTATTACTTTTGTGACCAATAAAATAATGACTCTATATACCTTGCTAGCACATTGTTGCAATATTTATCAATTACTGTTGTCCTGTATATAAACCCTTGTTGGAAGCTGCTAAATTTAAATATTACCTGCTTTTCGAAATAGTCATATGTTCTACATGACTTTTTGGCTTTTAGATGAGCAGTTTCATTTTGGGTAGATATTTCTGAGAAACCAACCAGTTTAAATGTTGTTGCATTAATTTAGGGCCTGTTGTTCAGTTTGAGTTTAATGATCAGGCTCTTTATCTTTTCATGCAATTCATGAAACGTGTACAGTTTGATACAGGTAGGATTCTATAGAACTGAACAAGTTGTAATTAATGGATAAAAGTTTTTAACAACAGGGATTACTCTGAAGAACTGAATGAATTATAATTTCGAGAAAACGACATGCTTTCTAAATATCATTATTACCTGCATTCACTTTTGAGACATGCTTATTTGGTTGATAATATAATATATTTTCACTCTTCTTTTGTATCAAGTTGTAGTGCTGTATAAAACTAACATACCCTGTAACGTACTATAGCAATCACCGTAACTACTGTGATTATTATAATGAAAAGTCATTTCCCATTTTATTTCCAAGTAATTTAAGGTTTTAAAATTCCCTCCCGAAGCTATTTCTTCTGAAAAGGTTCTTTACTATATTTTTAAATAATAATTATCTTATATTTAATAAAATATGATTTATTAATCTCATGAACACTAGCAATTTCCTCTTAAAGCAAAATTATAAGCCATTTACCAATCAATGGAAAAAAGTGCAATTCTTTTTAAATGTAAATGTTTTACAGAGTTTCTGCTAGCCAAATTTCAGTTCAATGTAAGTTTAAACTACCCTATATTACTTTATAGGGATACCTGCAATATGAACACTTTATTTGAAAATTGTTTGTTTTCTTTTAACCATAAGAGTGTAAGTGAGGACCGATATTAATGGTTGTGACGGTCCAACCCTCTCTGACCGTCTTGGGTTCCCTTTCTCCCAGTAGTTAGCGAATAATCCTTCCAGGCAGAGTGTAGACACAAGCATAGCATAACCCCTCACACATGAGCAGGGCCGGACTGGGTATACGAAGCAGCCCTGGAAAAAAATCTATTCCAGCCCCATAAGTCATTGTGTGATGTATTGTGTGTTATATATATATACACACACACAAAATACAGAATCCAGCACACTTGCTCATTCACTAAACAATGATTTCAAATCTTAGCGATTGTAATAGTTTTATTTAAAAACACCTCACCTAGGCAAAAAATTATGGGGGTTTTGTTAAATTATATGATCATACATTGCATAAGCCTGCCACAACATCAATGTACCCCATCTTTGGCAGGTCCTATTCTATATTAGCAGCCTAATGCTTGCTCTTATGAGATTAATCCACTTACTTGGGAAATACTTCCTTACTGAGACTCTATGCAAGTCAAGGCTAAATAGGGTCCTGGAATGAGGCACCTGTGACAGGGAGGGGTGCAAAACCAAGGAGTTGGCCTGGGACTCCCAAAATATATAAAAGAAACCAAGAGGACTAAGATTTAAAATCATTGTTTAGTGAATAAGTGAGTGAGCTGGATTCTGTATTTCGTATATTTTGGCCCCAGCAGCACCCTATAATGTATGCATGTTCAGGTGAGTGCATTATTGATATATTTATTTTTCTAATTCAAAATATTAGTCCTTTCAGGGTAATTAAATTATACAGTAAAGCATACTCACATGCAGACACAGAGAATCTTACTGATGCACACAAACAGGCTCATTGACAAACAATCTCAATGACACACACAGACAAGGTTACAGGTACACACACAAATTTAGTACAGACAAACTCTGATACACACAAGCTTACTACAGACAATCTCACTGTCAAACACACACACGCTCACTACAGACAAGCTCACTGATGCGCACACACTCTCCCTACAGACAAGCCCATTGACACACACATGCTCCCTACAGAAGAGCTCACTAACACACAAATTCACTACAGAGAAGCTCACTGACACACCCATGTTCACTACAGACAAGCTCACTGACACACATATGGTCACTACAAACAAGCTCACCATCACATACATGCTTACTACAGACAAGCTCTCTGCACACACATGCTCACCACAGACAGGCTGACACACCCATGCTCCCTACAGACAAGGTCACTAAAACACACATGCATGATCCCTACAGACAAGCTCAGTGACACGCATACAAGCTCACTCACTAGCAGGCACACACACACAAACTCACTAGAAGGTGCACACACACAGAAGCTCCCTCACTAGCAGATGCGCACACACACATAAGCTCACTCACTAGCAGATGTGCACTCACACACACACACACACACACACACACAGAAGCTCACTCACTCCCTAGCAGATGCACACACACACACAAAGACATCCACGCACACAGAGGCATGTATTTACACACACAGAGACTGCAGATAGCCACACACACACAGAGGCAGACAGCCACACACATACACACACACAGACAGTCACACACACACTCACACACAGCTCACTCACTAGCAGATGTGCACACACACACACACACAGACAGAAGCTCACTCCCTAGCAGATGCACACACACACACACATTCAAAGACATACACACACACACACACACACACACAGGTAGACAGGCACACACATTGCACACTAAGCTCCACCCCACCACAATAGTGTTTTTTTTGTTTGTTTGTTTTCTTTCAGTTTTTTTTTTCAACCAAAAAATACGTAATCTTCATGATGTAAAGCCAAATCCAGATTAATGTTGCTCAGGGCCATGGGCAGTGTGCCCAGTTGGGACCTTCCTCCGAGAGCCCTGGTCTCTCTTTCTGTGAGTGGTATGTGCGTTGACTGAGTCTTGTGTGTGACAGTTCAGGTTAGTGTTGTGTATGTACAGGGGGCTTTGTTTGTCTGTGTGTGCTGCTTGAGTGTTGTGTGTGGTGAACTGAAGTGTGTGCGTGGGCATTCTGAGCATGGCTGAGTGTTATGTGTGTATGTTTTACAATCCCATTTGCTTACCTTCCCTTGTGATTCATTGGAGGGTAAGCAGGATCCCTGAGTCATTTAGCCCTGCCCTGCCACACACTAAGCTCCGCCCCACTGCACGCTAATCTCTGCCCCCTCAGCAATATTGTGTTTTTTTATAATCCCGGCCGGCCATGTGTGAGCTGTGTCGGTTGCCTGGCGCCCCCTGCTCCCAGCTCGCACATGGCCCGCCGGGATTACAGGAGCCTCGTTAGTGATGAATAGGGCTATCAGCCCAGCCCCAGGTGCCGCAGCCAACCGGGAAATTTCCCGGTATCCCGGTGGGCCAGTCCGGCCCTGCACATGAGCCGAGACTTAATGCTGGGTAGAGATCTGTTTAATGGCACACAAAGCAACAGTATTAATGCATTAAAACCTCTCCTGCTCTGAGGAAAACAAAATGACAGTTAAAAAGTCAGACAGTGTTTGAATATATGACAGTTATTGGGTCAGATGGTGTTCGAATGGAACAAAGTATTAAGGGTTTAACTAGTGTTCTGGGGTTGGGGGAATAAAACAGTCGAACTAAGTCCACAAAACAGGGGTTTTCTTCACACACCCCAAGGGCCATAGTCACAGGGCAAGAGGCTGGCAAGCAGGCCTCTCCAAAACCCAGTGGCGAGGTTACTTTTGCCACAATGGTGATTGAAAATTCTTGGCTTGTAGTGAACATTTCACATACGGGGATAGAGTACTGATCAATCTTCTCCTCACTGAACTTCACAAATAACGTCAGTATGGAAAATGCTTGTTGTACTAAAAAAGGGACTTTATTAAACTATTGCCAGAAGTTGTAAGCGGAGAAGAGAATAGATTCTCATAATATGCTGCATGTTAACATGTGCAACTAATTAGCCGTGTCCAAGCCATGAAGAAAATAAATGGCTATTAGCTATTAGACTTGCATAAGCATTCGTTTGAGCCAGTTCAGCCAATTCAAATTTGTTTTATTCCACACCTGTACAAATTGATCCATCCAGAATTTACCTGTGGAGTCTCATTTAATGATTACAACTTCACAGATAAATCCAGAATGGATCATTTGGTGATTCTATACAATTAAGTCCATTCATTGGTGTGCTAGATGGTACAGCATGAATCATCCTTCCATCTATCCATTTCTACTTCTCCAAAGGACAATCATGGCGAGCTTAGAGTGACTACTTCAAATATTTTGTGATTGTGGACTTGTGTGTGGCCACATGGCAATGGAAAACACTTTTCATGAAGCTCACTACAAATAGTAGACGTGAGAATGGCTATTGGAAACAGAATATTTGTAAGCACTGCATGTGTCTGTATTCTACAATCCTGTTCTATAAAGGTGTGTGCACTTGTTCATGACTGAGCTATCCCTAGATTTGTAGGAACTATGACATTGATGATGTCATGTTGCAATGGAACTGAGTGTTTATTCTACTGACAATTTGTGGAGAATGCAATGCAGTTAGCATGATTTTTTTACACCTGCCAACAATGGATGAGGCTATAGTTGCCAAATACAACAGAATAGGTGCCAGCATATGCTTGACCATGTTGTTTTCCTTCTTTTGTGTGTTTGTATTCCCAAATAATGAAACACTTTTTTTAAGACCCCATTCATTCAATATTTAGGAACCCACATATTTATGTTTTTCCCTTTCTCACTTTTATATATACTTTGTCACTTAAATAGGCAAACACATATGTTACTATTATGTTGTAGTCTCCATATCATATCATATCTCAATAGCACACAATGCTATCATAAATTACCTCTTACCGGCGTAAACATATGTCAGATAATAAATGACTGTGTCTCAGCTGTCCTTAATATTATCTATTAGTGAATGTTCTTGCCATGGCTATTAATGTCAATATAATGTCATGCTTGACAAATAAAGTAAGTCACTTGTTCCTGACTAATATGATGTCCTGATTTGTATGTTTATTTGTATTATTTTATTGGCCCTCTGAAGTCATTGTATTTAGTAGGGTTCTCAAACAATATCGCTTTGATCCAGTCATGAATATTCATGGATATTAAATTCTGGAAAATTAATTATAATAATTTGATGTTCTTTATTAAACGGGATTACTTATTATGTGAATTATTGCCAAATATAATTACCAGCAATACATGCTGTTTAAATGAAACAATGGAATTTAAATGAACGTTATAAATTAAATGTCAATACAGGCCTATAATGGAACATATTTAATGAATGATACACCTACAGTCATTCACAATGAGATAATGTTTCAGGACACGTTTTCTGGTCCAATAAGCATACTATATTTGAGCCTGGGGTATATGTTATACGTTAGAACATTCGTGTTTTATTATGTCTAATTCATAAGGGAAAAAAGGTAATAATACAAAGCAAAAATAGATACACATCCACACATACAAACACATCGAAGGTCATACAGAGAATGTTTTCCATAATATACGCTTCAATGTTATGCATCTTTTATAATACGTGATATATTAACGTTAAGGCTATAGTACTCTCAGTGACAAATATTTTACTGTGAATTTCTCTTTATTTAGCGGAGTATTAGGGACAAAAACATTCTGCAATCATTAGTAACACATTTTGGCTTTGTTCTTTCTTCCTCTCTTACTAAGAGACTTGCAGCCAAAAGAGAAAAATAATATTAAAAAAACTCTATTTTACAACTTCAAAATTGTCAGTCTGTTAACACACAA
>OW240920.1:35222310-35408372 GCA_933207985.1 Pelobates cultripes | reverse complement strand
TGTGTGGAACTGTATCAAATGCCTTGGCAAAATCCAAGTAGATCACATCCACTGCAACACCCTGATCTATACTTCTACTTACTTCTTCATAGAACGCAATCAAGTTAGTTTGACATGACCTGTGCTTCATAAAACCATGCTGATTTTTGCTGATAACCATGTTCTTCTCAAGGAATTCTTGAATATTATCCCTTAATAAACTTTCAAAAATTTTACCAGCCACAGAAGTTAAGCTCACAGGTCTATAATTTCCAGGCAAGGATTTTGAACCCTTTTTGAATACAGGAACCACATCTGCCTTCCTCCAATCCTCCGGAACATTTCCTGAAAGAAAAGAATCTTGAAAGATTAAAAACAGAGGTTCACTTATTTCTGCACTTAGTTCCTTAAGTACACGTGGATGGATACCGTCAGGCCCTGGAGCTTTGTTTATTATAATGGAGGTATAATGTATTTAGGTATAACTATAATTCACCTGTGTAACACATATGGTGGTGTCAAGCTCTGGGAGTTAGAGCATTAATATTACTCCAATTTTGCGCTGAGCCCTTTATCTTTGTATTATATATTTCTTTCACTGTTGGTGGAATCTTTTGTGATTAATTCCACTGGGTTCACAGCTGCATATCCTAGCACTCATATTATTACACTATTATCTGGTATACTGGACCGCAGCGTTACACCCCACAGGCCGCCTGGACGCCTCTGCAGGGGATCACAAGAGACCCACCAACACTCAGCTCCCCTCCATCCAACCAACCCGGAGGAATAGATGCCCGCTGGGGTCCCGGGGAATGCCAGCTCCATAAGGCGGATGATAACTAACTGCCCGGAACAGATACCGGCCTGAGGCCTCCTTCCGTGGATCAACTGTGAGTACCATTGGCCCCCTTGACACTTCCTGCCACACCGGGAGGGAGGGATATTTATCTCAAGGACACTGATTTTTGGGCGGGGGAGAGGGTTGAGAGAACCAATGCTACAGCCGTGGGATCTGGGGAGCAGGACCATACCCTACACAATACGTGCGAACTGGCACATAAACCTTCCTCACCTCTGTGACTCTGTACATGGGTACTTTGGTGATTTTTTCCCCCGCGGCATTCCCGGATGCCACTCCACCACCTCTCCAAGCTTCCTGACACTGCACAACAGCGAGTGAACGAACTACAGATCCCCACCTCGATGGCACTCCTTAAGCCCCCATCACAACAATTTGCAGAGCTCCCCTATCTTGCACGCAGTATCCTCCATTTCCTTCCATTAGTGCACTGTTTCCCCTGGGCCACACTTGTGGTAATAATTACTGGTAGACCACCGATATGAGGGGAAATAAAGTAAAATATAATTATATATAATCAAATAAGGTTGGGGGAGGGGAGGAAAAGGGGAAAAAAATAACTAGAAATATTTTTGTCAAAATACATATATACACACATACATACATTCATACACACTAAATGGACCAAACTATTGGGACACCTGACCATAACACCAACAGGGACTTTTATGACATCACATTCTAAATACATAGACATTAATATGTAGCTGGTCCCCCCTTTGTAACGAAAACAGCTATCACTCTTCTGGGAAGGCTTTCCATGAGAATTTATCTCATTCACCCAGTAAAGCATTTTTTTGAGACACTGATGTTGAACATGAAGGCCTAGCTTGCAATTTCCATTCCAGATCGCCCCAAACTACTCATTTTAGGAGACTGACTAAACAGATGTATTTCCTTTCAAACAGTACCGGCCAGCTAAGCTGGCTCCTAGTCACAAAATAATAATTAAACTGCAAAAAGTTTTTCTTACCACTAAGGCATCTGTGATCAGAAGTCTAGTGATAAATTCTCAGAAGGCTAAATATTCCCTTAATTTACCCTATAACAGGAAATAATCCTGGAACAGGTACTATTACACAATGCAAAGCATGCAGATTGTGCTTCCTTTAAAACACAATATATTAAAATTTAAACCTTCATTTATTTACTCAATTTTCCAAATTCAACCTATGTTTTGTATGGATCACACATACAGAGATGCAGCAGTGGCACATTGTCTCTTTATCCGTAATGGTGTTGGTGCTGTCCTTTAAATTATTTTCTGCTTTAAAGCTTAAAGACATTAATTAACATATTGTTATCAAGCACCTCTCATCTAACACACTGTATGGTTTACATTATGAGTACATTTTAATATATGTTAAGTGTATTGAAATTATATAATGCAACAGTGTAACAGGTATTTTTATATATATTTTTTATGACTGCTGCTGTTCCCTTTTATCTTTGAATCCATTAAATCCATCAATTGTGACTCACATCAGTACTTCCTGTCACTATAACAATAGGACACTAAAGTTTACAGCAGCATAGCATATACACTCGATGCATTTTATGTGGCTATATAGAGATTTGTGTTCAAACAATTGATGCATTTATGTGAAATTATAGGTTTTCGAGGATTTGACCAATTGTTTCCATGAGACTGAAATAAAAGGTTTGCCATTATCAAATTAAAGGACCACTATAGTGCCAGTAAGACAAACTTGTTTTCCTGGCACTATAGTATTAATAGGTCCCCCCCCGCCCACCCTCATGGCCCCCTCCCGCTAGGCTGAAAGGGGAGGAAGGGGTTAAAATAATACCTTTCTCCAGCGCCGGGCTCCCTCGGAGCTGGGGACTCTCCTCCTCCTTCGGACGTCATTCAATGCTTTCCTATGGACGATGGCGTCTTCTCACTGTGAAAATCACAGTGAGAAGCGCAGAAGTGCCTCTAGCGGCTGTCAATGAGACAGACACTAGAGGCTGTATCAGGGGCAGTGCAATCGAGTGCCAGCTTGAAGACTTTGGGGTTAAATTGTTCATTAAAGTTTAACCTTTTCAGGTAAGCCAGTGCCTGGAATCCCCTCACACTATAACCTATTAAGTTATACTTAGACACAAAAACAAGTCCTGAGTTTAAACTCCCTCTTGGGTGGCAACAATTATCATAGTACATACAGTAAAAAACAAAGTAAAAAAGTTACCTGTGCTCTTCCCAAATCCCTATGCCTATTTAAACAAATGAAGGTTATTTAGTTACTCCAATGGCCATGAGAGGAACACATGGCCCACCTGCCACGTCAAGGCAAACCTCTTAGGTGGGTCCTACACTGACTCTTCACCTCACTTCCTTGAGCTTCTGGCAAAGATATTTCTAATGAGACAGAGAGGGGTATTTTTATAAACCCCTACATGCTTATTAACCATTAATAGGGAACACATGGGGTGGGCGGCAGCCATGCAACATAGCTGTGTGATACAAAAGTGAATACAAATACAAAAAAAAACAAGTCCTGGGCTCAAACTCCCACTTCTCTTGGGTGGCAGAAATGACCATAGTACACATCAGCCCCAATACATACAATGGTCATTGGAGTAACTAAATAACCTCCATTTGTTTAAATATGCATACGAATTTGGGAGGAGCGCAGGTAACTTTTTTCTTTGATTAAGTTATACTACACAGATTGGTCTCTTAAGTAAAGTGAAATTAAAAAGGCTGTAATAAACACATTCATAAACACAGAGGTCGGACATTAAAAAAACAAAAACAAAATTGTCTCTTCATTACATATTTATGCTAGATATAAAAAAAAGACATGCAAATAAAATTTCCCTTTATGTTTTCATTCCCGTGTGTGTGTGTGTGTGCATATGTATGTATATACTCCAAATTTCATAACATTTTTACTCTTTGCATTGGTTTTTGTGCAAGAAGCTTCTATGTCTCTCTGCATTCACAAAACGGCTTGAGAAATGAATGTATTTTATGAAAAGCTGTTTTCATAAATGGGGAGCACCCCTGCTCATGGCAGTCCTAGGCTTCTGGTTTCAAGCTTTTCATCAAGCATGTGTTGGAGGGGCCAGAGTGATCTGGCACTGGATAAAAATGTTTAGGTTTAAACCTCGTGAATGGTTTATCTTCTAAATGTAAGCTACTGCCAGGGACTTCCTAGCATCATACATGCATGAAGAAGGAACAAGCCATGCTTGCTGTAGGCAGACAGGACAATATTCATGGTTATTCACAAAATTAATCAAAGTGATTCCCAAATTCAGCTATGCTTTTAATTTGACTATTTTATTTTATCTATATTTATTCGCTTTAAATTTCTTACCATTCACACTTTATTGAATAACCTTGATTGAATATTGGACTCCATTTTTGAGAGCTGACACCATTTGTACCATAAAAGCCCGTGCTTACACACATATCGGTATTATACTATCCATCAAAATACCTTTTACAGTATCCTGGAGCACAATATTTTTACAGCATCTATTGCGCAAGACCTTTCCATCTCAACTTCTTGAATTGTTTAAATACAAATTGTATGGTTTGATACATGAAAGCCTACAAACAAGGGAGGGCAAATGAAACCACCTGTAACAATCCTTCATTCTGCGCCTCCATCGGAAAGCCGAATTAGTGACCTTACAAGTCTGTAGCCAAGATTCTTTCTTTATCCTGCTAGAAAGTGACCTTGTGAAATGTCAGATGTTGTAGTGTTTAGTTTGAGGAAGGATGGTCTGATACTTAATGATTTCTGCTTGCTGTATTTAAACTCTCTATTGAAGGTCAAGAATTGTATTAGGGCATTTTTGTCAGTAAAATGTTGATAGAAATTAGCTAGGTGCTTGAATCACAGCTGACAATAATGTCAGTATTTTGAAGGCGTTATTACGTGACAAGGCCAAGAGCCAAATTTCTGCTTCTCGATGCTAAGCTAAATGGGTTGAAATATTAAATTGATAAAATAAATGATTACAAACATGTAATAACCATGTTTTGGTTTAAATAGGTATTTTGTAGTATAATATATTGGTTTATATTAATTTCGCTTTAGTTAAAAATACATATGTCAAATCAAGAAAGGTTTTCCTGTCGTGGTAACAAATCTAATGAGGGTATGTACTTTGATAAATTAATGTATATTAGACCTGGAGATCCAGACTGGTCCAGACTGGTCACTGGTATCATTTTGAAACACAAAATTTCGAATTGAATATCGAACGAAATTCTTGACAACCCAAAAATTTTAAAACTCAGAAATGTTTCAGTTTAGTAGAACTGAAAAATGTTTGTCATGCACAAGTTGTATAACCTTTGCCACATATAACATCAATTGAATCATTAATCCACAGTTTGAGAGTTGTTTTTTTGTTAAACGGAAGCTTCCACAGCAAATTTTGGATTGACACAAAATGTTTAAATTTTAATAAACATTTCTAATTGAACCGAAGATTTTTTGTCTGACATTCTGCAGTACTGAAAAATTTCAGAAATCAGAACTGAACATTTTCACCATGCACAAGTCTACTGTATATCACACAATGTAGAACACTGTTCTGATCATGGATATATATTTTGTGTTAATTTCTTTGGGCAGAATTATGTGGGCACTACTATAACACTAGAGCTGCATCTTCTCATCTGTAGCCAAAAGTCCTTGCAACAGCCCTGTTGACATACCTCAGAACAAAATGTGATATTCACCCTAACAGGCTACCTGAAAAATATAGGTATTTTTTATGTTTTAAAGGACCACTATAGTGCCAGGAAAACATACTAATTTTCCTGGCACTATAGTGCCCTGAGGGTGCCCCCACCCTCAGGGTCCCCCTCCCGCCGGGCTCTGGAGAGAGGAAAGGGGTTAAGCATTCATAATGCTTTCCTATGGACGCTGGCGTCTTCTCACTGTGATTTTCACAGTGAGAAGCACGCAAATGCCTCTAGCAGCTGTCAATGAGACAGCCACTAGAGGCTTTGGAGGCTGGATTAACCCATTTATAAACATAGCAGTTTCTCTGAAACTGCTATGTTTATAAAAAAAAAAGGGTTAATCCTAGAGGGACCTGGCACCCAGACCACCTCATTAAGCAGAAGTGGTCTGGGTGCCTAGAGTGGTCCTTTAAGTGTGAAGGATGGGCTAGCTAAAGGGACACAATAAAGGGACACTTTTTGCTTTAAACACTGTCTTTATAGAGAAAATGCAGTATTTACATTAAAGCCTAGTGATAACTTCACAGGCCACTCCTCGGGTGGCTGTTAGAGATCCTTCCTAAAATGCATCCAAACATTCAGTATCTCCTCCCTCTGCATGCAGACACTGAGCTTTCCTCATAGAGATTCATTGATTCAATTCATCTCTATGAGGAGATTCTGATTGGCCAGGGCTGTGTTTGAATTGTGCGGGCTCTGCCCCTGATCTGTCTCCTTGTCAGTTCAGCCAATCCTATGGAGAAGCACTGTGATTGGATCAGGCTACTACTTCTGATGATGTCAGCAGACAGCTTGCTGGTCTGAGGCAGACAGGGCAGAGCCAGCTGCTTCAGGCTTGAATACAATTAAGATTTTGCTATATTTAGGGAGGCACGAGAGGGCAAGGGGGGCTAGATGGTGGTTTTAACACTATGGAGTCAGGAATACATGTTTGTGTTCCTGACCCTATAGTGTTCCTTTAAGCAATGTTAACTATCCTCTTGGTTAAATGTAACACTAGCATTTGTGACCTAGAATATAGCTAAATTCCAGTATTCCCTTTAAGAAGTACCGTATATGCACATCAACATAAAGTAACTTATATCTATGCTAAATATTAATATTCAAACTGTTGGTTTGTTGCAAAATAAGACATTATTTTGCATCCTAGCTCAACACCATTTCTATCCCTGTTGTCTCAATGTCAGGTTGACATAAAACGTTTAAAGTGACAATATTTAAAAATCTCTGCTTCAAATTTCTATTTAAAATCTCTGTTAGTCTTAAAAAAAAATAATAATAGCCATGTAATACATTTTGTTTAGGGGTCAGACAGTATATAATACATATTTAATGCACTATTTATATAATGCATTATAAAGTTCCACGGTATGGTGGCCATTACATTAAGCCAAAACATGTCTCCAAATCTACAAAGAATTCGTCAAGGGAACACAAGATCAATGACCTTGATCAGCCACCACGATGTCTACATCCCAAATCAATTGAACACGTGTGGTTTATCATTATTTATTTTTAATGTGCCATCATTTTGTGAAAGATTGGGAGATTAATTATGCATAAAGGAGGGTATGATAGCCACACACATACTTGAACTCCAGAGAAGGGACAATAGATAGATAAGTTGAACAGATATAATTCTCATAAAATCTTGAAATAACTTTTTATTCTATAAAAATTCTGTGAACATGTGGACCGTTTTCCCTATATTCATAATGTGTTTGCTACTAGCCCAATGCATATATTTTTTTTTTTCTCTGTTAAGTATCAACAGATACATTCTGGAACACAGTTAAACAATATATTCTATTTTTTCTTATATTCTAAAAAATAATGTTAATCTTTGTAGTTTGAAAGCCTTGCACACCCCATGATTTAGGGAGCCATTTTTACTGAACGTGATGCTGTTGGCACCAAACTTTTTGTTAGCGCTCCATATAGAAGCTTCTGAATGTATTACTTTTGTGACCAATAAAATAATGACTCTATATACCTTGCTAGCACATTGTTGCAATATTTATCAATTACTGTTGTCCTGTATATAAACCCTTGTCGGAAGCTGCTCAATTTAAATATTACCTGCTTTTCGAAATAGTCATATGTTCTACATGACTTTTTGGCTTTTAGATGAGCAGTTTCATTTTGGGTAGATATTTCTGAGAAACCAACCAGTTTAAATGTTGTTGCATTAATTTAGGGCCTGTTGTTCAGTTTGAGTTTAATGATCAGGCTCTTTATCTTTTCATGCAATTCATGAAACGTGTACAGTTTGATACAGGTAGGATTCTATAGAACTGAACAAGTTGTAATTAATGGATAAAAGTTTTTAACAACAGGGATTACTCTGAAGAACTGAATGAATTATAATTTCGAGAAAACGACATGCTTTCTAAATATCATTATTACCTGCATTCACTTTTGAGACATGCTTATTTGGTTGATAATATAATATATTTTCACTCTTCTTTTGTATCAAGTTGTAGTGCTGTATAAAACTAACATACCCTGTAACGTACTATAGCAATCACCGTAACTACTGTGATTATTATAATGAAAAGTCATTTCCCATTTTATTTCCAAGTAATTTAAGGTTTTAAAATTCCCTCCCGAAGCTATTTCTTCTGAAAAGGTTCTTTACTATATTTTTAAATAATAATTATCTTATATTTAATAAAATATGATTTATTAATCTCATGAACACTAGCAATTTCCTCTTAAAGCAAAATTATAAGCCATTTACCAATCAATGGAAAAAAGTGCAATTCTTTTTAAATGTAAATGTTTTACAGAGTTTCTGCTAGCCAAATTTCAGTTCAATGTAAGTTTAAACTACCCTATATTACTTTATAGGGATACCTGCAATATGAACACTTTATTTGAAAATTGTTTGTTTTCTTTTAACCATAAGAGTGTAAGTGAGGACCGATATTAATGGTTGTGACGGTCCAACCCTCTCTGACCGTCTTGGGTTCCCTTTCTCCCAGTAGTTAGCGAATAATCCTTCCAGGCAGAGTGTAGACACAAGCATAGCATAACCCCTCACACATGAGCAGGGCCGGACTGGGTATACGAAGCAGCCCTGGAAAAAAATCTATTCCAGCCCCATAAGTCATTGTGTGATGTATTGTGTGTTATATATATATACACACACACAAAATACAGAATCCAGCACACTTGCTCATTCACTAAACAATGATTTCAAATCTTAGCGATTGTAATAGTTTTATTTAAAAACACCTCACCTAGGCAAAAAATTATGGGGGTTTTGTTAAATTATATGATCATACATTGCATAAGCCTGCCACAACATCAATGTACCCCATCTTTGGCAGGTCCTATTCTATATTAGCAGCCTAATGCTTGCTCTTATGAGATTAATCCACTTACTTGGGAAATACTTCCTTACTGAGACTCTATGCAAGTCAAGGCTAAATAGGGTCCTGGAATGAGGCACCTGTGACAGGGAGGGGTGCAAAACCAAGGAGTTGGCCTGGGACTCCCAAAATATATAAAAGAAACCAAGAGGACTAAGATTTAAAATCATTGTTTAGTGAATAAGTGAGTGAGCTGGATTCTGTATTTCGTATATTTTGGCCCCAGCAGCACCCTATAATGTATGCATGTTCAGGTGAGTGCATTATTGATATATTTATTTTTCTAATTCAAAATATTAGTCCTTTCAGGGTAATTAAATTATACAGTAAAGCATACTCACATGCAGACACAGAGAATCTTACTGATGCACACAAACAGGCTCATTGACAAACAATCTCAATGACACACACAGACAAGGTTACAGGTACACACACAAATTTAGTACAGACAAACTCTGATACACACAAGCTTACTACAGACAATCTCACTGTCAAACACACACACGCTCACTACAGACAAGCTCACTGATGCGCACACACTCTCCCTACAGACAAGCCCATTGACACACACATGCTCCCTACAGAAGAGCTCACTAACACACAAATTCACTACAGAGAAGCTCACTGACACACCCATGTTCACTACAGACAAGCTCACTGACACACATATGGTCACTACAAACAAGCTCACCATCACATACATGCTTACTACAGACAAGCTCTCTGCACACACATGCTCACCACAGACAGGCTGACACACCCATGCTCCCTACAGACAAGGTCACTAAAACACACATGCATGATCCCTACAGACAAGCTCAGTGACACGCATACAAGCTCACTCACTAGCAGGCACACACACACAAACTCACTAGAAGGTGCACACACACAGAAGCTCCCTCACTAGCAGATGCGCACACACACATAAGCTCACTCACTAGCAGATGTGCACTCACACACACACACACACACACACACACAGAAGCTCACTCACTCCCTAGCAGATGCACACACACACACAAAGACATCCACGCACACAGAGGCATGTATTTACACACACAGAGACTGCAGATAGCCACACACACACAGAGGCAGACAGCCACACACATACACACACACAGACAGTCACACACACACTCACACACAGCTCACTCACTAGCAGATGTGCACACACACACACACACAGACAGAAGCTCACTCCCTAGCAGATGCACACACACACACACATTCAAAGACATACACACACACACACACACACACACAGGTAGACAGGCACACACATTGCACACTAAGCTCCACCCCACCACAATAGTGTTTTTTTTGTTTGTTTGTTTTCTTTCAGTTTTTTTTTTCAACCAAAAAATACGTAATCTTCATGATGTAAAGCCAAATCCAGATTAATGTTGCTCAGGGCCATGGGCAGTGTGCCCAGTTGGGACCTTCCTCCGAGAGCCCTGGTCTCTCTTTCTGTGAGTGGTATGTGCGTTGACTGAGTCTTGTGTGTGACAGTTCAGGTTAGTGTTGTGTATGTACAGGGGGCTTTGTTTGTCTGTGTGTGCTGCTTGAGTGTTGTGTGTGGTGAACTGAAGTGTGTGCGTGGGCATTCTGAGCATGGCTGAGTGTTATGTGTGTATGTTTTACAATCCCATTTGCTTACCTTCCCTTGTGATTCATTGGAGGGTAAGCAGGATCCCTGAGTCATTTAGCCCTGCCCTGCCACACACTAAGCTCCGCCCCACTGCACGCTAATCTCTGCCCCCTCAGCAATATTGTGTTTTTTTATAATCCCGGCCGGCCATGTGTGAGCTGTGTCGGTTGCCTGGCGCCCCCTGCTCCCAGCTCGCACATGGCCCGCCGGGATTACAGGAGCCTCGTTAGTGATGAATAGGGCTATCAGCCCAGCCCCAGGTGCCGCAGCCAACCGGGAAATTTCCCGGTATCCCGGTGGGCCAGTCCGGCCCTGCACATGAGCCGAGACTTAATGCTGGGTAGAGATCTGTTTAATGGCACACAAAGCAACAGTATTAATGCATTAAAACCTCTCCTGCTCTGAGGAAAACAAAATGACAGTTAAAAAGTCAGACAGTGTTTGAATATATGACAGTTATTGGGTCAGATGGTGTTCGAATGGAACAAAGTATTAAGGGTTTAACTAGTGTTCTGGGGTTGGGGGAATAAAACAGTCGAACTAAGTCCACAAAACAGGGGTTTTCTTCACACACCCCAAGGGCCATAGTCACAGGGCAAGAGGCTGGCAAGCAGGCCTCTCCAAAACCCAGTGGCGAGGTTACTTTTGCCACAATGGTGATTGAAAATTCTTGGCTTGTAGTGAACATTTCACATACGGGGATAGAGTACTGATCAATCTTCTCCTCACTGAACTTCACAAATAACGTCAGTATGGAAAATGCTTGTTGTACTAAAAAAGGGACTTTATTAAACTATTGCCAGAAGTTGTAAGCGGAGAAGAGAATAGATTCTCATAATATGCTGCATGTTAACATGTGCAACTAATTAGCCGTGTCCAAGCCATGAAGAAAATAAATGGCTATTAGCTATTAGACTTGCATAAGCATTCGTTTGAGCCAGTTCAGCCAATTCAAATTTGTTTTATTCCACACCTGTACAAATTGATCCATCCAGAATTTACCTGTGGAGTCTCATTTAATGATTACAACTTCACAGATAAATCCAGAATGGATCATTTGGTGATTCTATACAATTAAGTCCATTCATTGGTGTGCTAGATGGTACAGCATGAATCATCCTTCCATCTATCCATTTCTACTTCTCCAAAGGACAATCATGGCGAGCTTAGAGTGACTACTTCAAATATTTTGTGATTGTGGACTTGTGTGTGGCCACATGGCAATGGAAAACACTTTTCATGAAGCTCACTACAAATAGTAGACGTGAGAATGGCTATTGGAAACAGAATATTTGTAAGCACTGCATGTGTCTGTATTCTACAATCCTGTTCTATAAAGGTGTGTGCACTTGTTCATGACTGAGCTATCCCTAGATTTGTAGGAACTATGACATTGATGATGTCATGTTGCAATGGAACTGAGTGTTTATTCTACTGACAATTTGTGGAGAATGCAATGCAGTTAGCATGATTTTTTTACACCTGCCAACAATGGATGAGGCTATAGTTGCCAAATACAACAGAATAGGTGCCAGCATATGCTTGACCATGTTGTTTTCCTTCTTTTGTGTGTTTGTATTCCCAAATAATGAAACACTTTTTTTAAGACCCCATTCATTCAATATTTAGGAACCCACATATTTATGTTTTTCCCTTTCTCACTTTTATATATACTTTGTCACTTAAATAGGCAAACACATATGTTACTATTATGTTGTAGTCTCCATATCATATCATATCTCAATAGCACACAATGCTATCATAAATTACCTCTTACCGGCGTAAACATATGTCACATAATAAATGACTGTGTCTCAGCTGTCCTTAATATTATCTATTAGTGAATGTTCTTGCCATGGCTATTAATGTCAATATAATGTCATGCTTGACAAATAAAGTAAGTCACTTGTTCCTGACTAATATGATGTCCTGATTTGTATGTTTATTTGTATTATTTTATTGGCCCTCTGAAGTCATTGTATTTAGTAGGGTTCTCAAACAATATCGCTTTGATCCAGTCATGAATATTCATGGATATTAAATTCTGGAAAATTAATTATAATAATTTGATGTTCTTTATTAAACGGGATTACTTATTATGTGAATTATTGCCAAATATAATTACCAGCAATACATGCTGTTTAAATGAAACAATGGAATTTAAATGAACGTTATAAATTAAATGTCAATACAGGCCTATAATGGAACATATTTAATGAATGATACACCTACAGTCATTCACAATGAGATAATGTTTCAGGACACGTTTTCTGGTCCAATAAGCATACTATATTTGAGCCTGGGGTATATGTTATACGTTAGAACATTCGTGTTTTATTATGTCTAATTCATAAGGGAAAAAAGGTAATAATACAAAGCAAAAATAGATACACATCCACACATACAAACACATCGAAGGTCATACAGAGAATGTTTTCCATAATATACGCTTCAATGTTATGCATCTTTTATAATACGTGATATATTAACGTTAAGGCTATAGTACTCTCAGTGACAAATATTTTACTGTGAATTTCTCTTTATTTAGCGGAGTATTAGGGACAAAAACATTCTGCAATCATTAGTAACACATTTTGGCTTTGTTCTTTCTTCCTCTCTTACTAAGAGACTTGCAGCCAAAAGAGAAAAATAATATTAAAAAAACTCTATTTTACAACTTCAAAATTGTCAGTCTGTTAACACACAATGTTAATTGAAGGGCTAGGTGTGATGTATGGTTGCATTTCGAGGCCACGTAGCTATGTAAAGATGCAAATTCCACCAGGGAGGGCTCCATTTCTGGAGTGGAGGGGAAGTTAGGAATGCAAGTTTAAATTCAGTCACTCCAGATGTTCTTCACCCAAAGGCATTAGTTTACTGGTCTGGTTTGAATATCTACTGTGTGATTTAACTTTGCTGTTAATTACATTACTCCATTTTGCTTGTGACTGTAACAGTGCCTGGGTGGTGCTATTACGTGGCCTCTCCCAATTGACGCAGTCACGCTAGTAGTAATCACTCTAATTTACTTACCTTGCGGCGGTTCCCCATCTGGTCCAGTCTCCTAGTATCTACCGGCCGAAATGTCATTCGGAAAGACCCTGACCTCTATGAAACCACGAGGATATATAATCTGGCCCCCTAACGTGACACAAATGACATGAATGTGCTTGCGTTATCAATGTTCATGCCAGTTTGGTGTCACAAGGTCAGTTCTGACCAATCCTTGCACTCTGAGCTATTTAAACTTAAAAGTTGTTGTTGTTTTTTATCAGTGCCCTTTTGTGGTTTACATTTACCAGTTATCAAAGAGTGCAATTGTCTTGTGTTTTTATTTCGCATTTTGACTTTGACTTGTTTTTAACTATTTGTATTTCTGGTATCCTTGATCTATTGACTTGTCCACTCGTTACTGTCGTATTCCGTATCCCTGACCTTGGCTTGTTAATGACCATTCTTTATTTACATTAAGTCCAGCCTCTCTAAGACCCAGTAATATGTATATTTCCAAGATTTTACATTACATATAGTTTTACTTGCACACAGCATGTTGGATCATAGTATATCCTGGCAGTGGGTACTGCCTATCCAGGAAATAGTGTGTGCAGGTTTGTGTGAACCATTTTTAAATCACATTTTAATAGCAAATTGCAATAGTATTTTTTCAGATGGTTAGGAATGTATTTAAGGTACATTTTATTACCCTATTTGGCTGTCGTTATGCCAGTCCAGGAAATGATGAATACTAGAATTCTGAAGTTTATGTAAATCAATTTAACTTGGTTCTTTAGTGCAATTATTGGCTGACTTGTTTGGGGGAGAGGTCAGAGTGCTGATTTAGAACATTAGGTTTAAATGGGGTCTAGGTATCACCTGGTTAGGTAATGCATTATTTTCCCTGTTATGTATTTAATTCTAGAAGAGTTACAACTTTTACTCTAACTCAACAGCCTATGCATGTTATGACTTTTTATCAAACACTTCCGTCACAGACTGCTAATTGCTTTTGAAGCTTCATAGTTTTTTTCCAGTTGAACGTTGAAGTCTTGATTAGAAAGGTCAGGTTTTTGGTCAGGTGGGTCACCTTGTGGACAATCACTTTACTGCAGAACAGCTCTTCACAAACAGTTGATTAGGCAAATTAATTTATACACTTTAATAGAAAAAAAAATCACAAACTTTCCACAAAGCTCCTAGAATTATGCTGTGGTTATATAAATTAACCATCTGAGGACCAGAAACATAGCATCATAGTTTCCAAGATATATAAGACAAAGTAGTCTTTTCTATGTCTTATGCTATATTTTGACTGTGTTTCAATGAATATTTTCAATCAGTATTTCATTCATATTTTTTTATTGTTATAAAATCCTTTTTTTTTTTTTTTAGGAGGAGGAGGGTGACAGGTATTTTGGCATTTATTTCCTTTACCCTTTGGTTTTGGGAGTATATCATCTGAACTTAAACAAATAGCAGCTATAATATGCATTTTATGTCTACAATTCCTCCATAATTGACATTACAGTTTACTCACAAGTAATCAAACATATAATTGTTTAGTTTATACATTTGCTGGCTTTTGAAATGTCTAGATAATTGTTTTGTACTGGAAAAGCAACCTCTCACTAACACACTTTTTGAAGACTTCTCTACCTTAACCAATTATCCAATATTAACATGCAGATCTTGGCTACTATAGAGCAATAGGTTTAGCTGAGCATAAAGCAACATTTTGAAACTTCACGGTCATCAACGGTAGAGACTACTTATTCAACCCTCACCAAGCCCATCCTCGGGGACCGAGTTCAGAAAGATGATGTGCCTGCCCAAAATGGCTTATTTAAGGCATGTGATTGGCCATGTTTAATACTTTGCTCATCATTCTATTATTCAGAAAAAGTCTGTACTTTCTTTTCATATTCTAATAGCATGCTGCCTTAATATGGTAGCTTATCTGTAGAATACCAGATCCATTTTAAAGCACCATATTAGCGTACCTCAAGGGTGGATTAAGGTCCTGCTTTGGAGTTGCAGTTCTAGCACCTTTTTAACATAAATCAGCCTTATGTTGCTTTGAATCTATTTGATTGTGTGCCCTCTGGAGTCCTGACTTTTTTTTTTATTTGCAGTCATACTGGAAGTTTTAATAAGATACTTTTCTGGCAGAATGGGATGGCATTTAACGACCACAACCGATGACATAGTAATAGAGCACACTGATTAATCAAGTTTCCCCATTCACAGCAGTGACCGGTGTCAGAGTCAGTCTGTTTTCTCCTGTGAACACACAACATTGCATACCTTCTTGTATGATCATTTAAAGAAAAGGCATTCATTTAATATAAAAATGTACACACATTTATAAAATATGACATAAAAAGAGCAAGAAGTGCATTAAAACATCCAGTTTACTAAAAAGAACAATAATAATAAGAGTTATTGTTAAATATAACTGATAAATAGAGGCAGATATTATGAAGCTGTGATATAGACGGCTTTAATCATTTCATGGCTTCTCTGCTACCTTTTTTAGGACAGTCATATTCAGGTAGTCACCCACTCTTTTGAAATATAATGGCACAAGAGGGTTGGTAATGGGTGCTGGGAGCAATGTATCCAGGCCATTAAAATGTGGGTTCTTGGCAACAGCCTAACATTATTCTTCTGCAGACAAAAATTGCAAGAGATGCATTGGAATGTTTGTGGCACAGAACTACAGGAGTGAGGCAGAAGGCAGGTTTGTACATGGTATTTGCTAGTCAAATATTGCTTTATGCATGGGCTGGTGGGTTGTAGTCTTAATGTTTAGAGATGTCGCGAACTGTCCGCCGAACTGTTTGCGAACTGTCCGCTGGCGAACAATAGCGTGTTCGCGTTGGGTGAACATTTCCGATTTCTGGTCCGCCCCCTATATGTCATCACTGAGTAAATTCTGACCCGGAACCTCACAGTCAGCAGACACTTCCTGGGAGGGAGGGTCTGCTGCTGATTGGGTGGAATGTGTCTGCTGGCTGTGAGGTTCCGGGTCAAAGTTTACTCAATGATGACGTATAGGGGGCGGACTGGAAATCGGATATGTTCGCCCAACGCGAACACGCTATTGTTCGCCCACGGACAGTTCGCGAACAGTTCGGCGGACAGTTCGCGACATCTCTATTAATGATATTCATACCTGAACTGACCCGATGGGATATATTCTACAGAGCTGTAGTATCACAGGTTAACCTTGCTGCCATTTCTTTGAACATGCCAAAAGTAGCAAGTATTCTGTTTCATTGTGGAGTAGTGGAGCACAAAAAGCTGTCTTGGAACAATGGCATACAGATCCCAAAATAGTAGTGCCTTTTCCAACCTGTGGCACATTGGCATTATGGACTAAGAGATCCAACATTGAAATATTAATGATGGAGAATTTCATTCAGTTCTATAAAACATGAATTCATCTGATAGAATAAACATGTCCTAGCTTGCACAAACCAAAACAAAAAAAATATCAAATAGCCCAAACAATTGTTTTCAAACACTTTAAGTAACAGAATGAAAACCATGCCTTTACCAATGGCTGACATAAATATTATGTATATATTTTGCAGTACACCAATATGCAAATTTCTCCTCAATCTAGTTCACAGATAGTAACCAATAGAGGAAATAAGAATAGGAGCACTAAAAAAAATGTGTTATATAGTTATTAAACATATAATATATTAATACATTCTTTATTGATTTTCCTTTATCAAATATACACATAACAAGACATACAGAAACAATATAACAAAAAACAAACACAAAACAAAGCACATTACTTTGCATATATTATATATTACATATACAAAATATAACTTTTTTTCCCCTCTGTTTGTCTTCTCACTTGATCTTTTTATCAAATCAACATTTAGTGGCTGTCCCCTTACCATCAATCCTATTTTTTCCCATTAATGATCTCATTTGTTGGCAACATCGATGGAACTCTCAAAACTGTTCGTCCATTGTTTGTGTCATTTGTTTAGTGATATGTCCATATGGTGCTTTGGAGTTAGGGAATCCAGCCCACCCGAAAATTCATTTAAAACAGAATACACAACTTTTGTTTCTTTGGTTTCTGTATACTTCAATGTTTACATGTAATAAAATCCTTTTTTCATCATCCATGTGTTGTCAGTTTTCTGGATAGCACTCTTTATTAGAGGGAAACACAGCAAGCTTTGCAGAACTGGCTGCCAGTGAAATTTAGGATCAAGCAACTCCCCGAAAACCATCGTTCCACATTCTTTAAGGATTAAGACTGCCTGCTTCCACAAAGTGAAGCAAATCTAAAATACTTTGATATCATTGATGCTCAGATGTGCACAGACAAGGCCTTCCTAAACATCGATTTAATGGCAAAATAGATTTCAAGGTATTTTACTAGACTTGGCTACTGTACTGTCAGGCAAGTGCATGTGTTGCAGACATTAAAATCCTTTGCTTGCAGCAACCTGCCTACTGGCCATAATCCCAGATTTTTGTTTGGCTCGGTGACACCATACATAAACACTTGGCCAGTGTCCTTGCTCAGGGGCACAAAAACACATAAGCCGTTGATGGAAGTAAAGATACAGGTCACCACACTACTCATGTCCTGCTGTCAGGATCTTGTTATGGAACCTTGATTCAGGGATAAAGAATAGAATCATCATGTAGGATAACTAGCTTTTAAAGCAGGTTGTCTCTTGTCTTTAAGTGGCTGTTTTTCCGAACATTTACTCAGTTAGTGCCAGATATATACAAAGCTTTATGTGGAAAACACATGTAATAAGGATGCACAACAAAGAAGGATCATGTATTTAAATATAAGCATTTCACAATACATTTTATGTTCATTTTTCTCTAAGTGCTCTTGTTGTTTTTACACCGATGATGACGTGACAGGTTTACACTATTACATTGTATTACAGACTGATTTACCCTTATTTCAAAAGCTTGGATTGCACACTGAATTGTTTTATTTTTGTGACCTTTGATACCGAATCATAGTTAAAGGGTTACTCCAGGGTTATGACATGTTTACATTTTTTCTTTTAAATAGTATGCGATTTAAAATGGGGTACTATCATTAGATACCCCTCTATAAGTTGCTATCACAGCTTACGTAGGGCTGGTATTAAGAATATGTCGATGCTCTACCTCTGATTACACATAAGCAATGCTGATTAACACAGATCTGTGCATGTAGCAAAATGGATCTCCAGAGTTTATACTCCTAATCTCACACACCAGGGACATTGACAAAGACTGAATTGTCGAAACGCGTCTGTTCTCTTATTATATCCAGAAGGATTTCTTTGCCCTTGTTTGCATTTTAACTTACACCACAATAAATCTTTGCATTTTTAACTTGCTGCTGTTGCAATCTTTACTTCTGTGATCCATCTGCTATAGTGGTCCATGGGTATTCACCGCTAGCCTGTACAGGCACCTCTGGGCTTGCTATACAGAGCCTGATACGGCTCTGGAATTCGTGAGTGCAACTATTTATTATATATTATTCACCTTTATTCTACAGTACACAATATGTATTATATTGTTCTTTTTTAGGCACTGCTGAGATTTGCTTGCCATCTGTGTTGTGTGTGTATATATATATATAAGTATTAACTATTTGATTATATACTTCTATTACTTTTGGAGGGTGCACTTCTACTTTGTGTTTGGCACATTGTTGGTGTTTTTATTCATATTACTAAGGTGTTGGGGATACACCTATTTACACCCTTCATACACCCTGTATCTATTAGAAGCGCTACACTTGTATCTCTCTGACCTTTTATACTCTTAATGTCTTTACTGTAAGAACATCAAGGAGGGAAAAACCATAACCAGTTGGTTAAATAATACTGCAGCCTAGCGGCATTGTATAGGCTCTTTATGTAAGTTCCTTGAAACTTCTCCACCAGCTTCTGGCTGATTTTATTGCATAGCCAGCCCAGCATCAATCTAAAAGGAATCCAGGTCTAAGCAACAATATAAAGAATATGTAAACATCCACAGCTTTACGTGCTTAAATTTGAGGCTCCAGTTCCCAAAGTCCCCAGTTATGAATACGATTGCAGCATTATTTTAAGCCAAGCAGAGCTGCAAAGTTCATATTATGTGAATAAAACCATCTTTGTGAGTTTAGGAATGGATACGGTTGGGGTGGGGGAGATTGATCATTGGCATTCCGCACTTGGGTTAAATGATCCTGAATTTGTTGTTGATTTCAGCCTGCTGCATGAATTGTAAAAACGGCAACAAAATATTTTTGTGTGAGTGACACTTGGGACCAAATAGGTAATTACTTTCTAATCATTATGTAAATTATAGAAATTATATAGAAAAATGACTTAATAACATTTCAGCACAGCGTGGGATAATAAACAGTGAATGAAACTTGCGTTAGAAGATAATTATCTTTTCAGTGTGCAGGAATTGGAATTTTGGAAATGAAAATATATTAATGTCAACTGGAAAGAAATCTGTGCCATTATATTAGTTTCTTGTACGGAACCTGTGTATGCTGTCACTGCTTCCTGCAGAGGTCCGCTTCATGTGTAGGTAAAGACATTGTGACCTTGCATTTCATTACAGAAATATGTTTCCATCTCGTGCTAACTCGTGTATCACACTAATGACCATGTAGATCTGATTATTGCTAAGCAAGAAATAGTTTAACCAGCTGAGTGCCAGAGGACTGACCAGAGCTTTGCAATCAAGAGGTTAACACCTTGCTATCCTCTTCTCTTTTATATTTAGCAGTTCATGTGGCGTGATTCGAATGCTCCCAGCTATATGTTGCATTGATATACTGCACATGTTAACTTAACTAAACATAGATCTTTGTCATTAATCAAATGCAAACGTACAACATAAAGTAATAATGAAACCTCTTTTTACTGGGCAGCGGAATTACCTCCAACATACCTTCACATCATACCTGGCCTTGGGAATGTTAATACATAGCAGGTAGGCATGCAAATAGTCTACTTCACCCAATGTATGGCAAATAAAGGGATAGTAATACGTTGCAGGGATCACATGGTAGCAATATGAAGTTTACCTTCTATCATCTTCCCCAATGTTCAGAAGGTGAAGTGTTAAAGGAATACTAGAGGTATCAAAACAACTGTAGCTGAATGAAGCAGTTTTGGTTTATAGATCATGCCTCTGCACTCTCACTGCTCAATCCTCTGCCATTTAGGAATTAAATCACTTTTGTTTCTGTTTATGCAGCCCTAGCCACACCTCCCCTGGCTGTGACTGACACAGCCTGCATGAAGAAAAAAAGGTTTAATTTTCAATCAGATGTTAAAGCATCACTCACCCCTCACTAAAAAAATAATATCTCATAAAGACAGAATCTTATGAAATATTAATTTTAACTGAGTTGGAATTTCACTGAAATTCTATCCCAGTCAAGAGATATATACTGAGACATAGTAGGGACTGACACTTCTAGACAGTGTGCACAACTACCACCGTCTAGAAGACTACTGTGAATTGGCTCTGTCTATGGAGGATTCCGTGGTCTTGCGCGACCCTCTTAAGAAATCAATGTTTTACTCTTGTGCATGTACAGCAGTGATCTTGGCACTAAGGCACCAAGAGGACCCGCTGAAAGGAGATGGAGGTGTCCATGAAGGACAGGTTTAAGTAAGTAATACTTTCCTTTACCTGCCCCATGGCCACTGCCCCCACAGCAACAATGTCACTGTCTGTGTCTTCGCGAATTCTGAAAAGATGGTGACAGCGCTGCATTAACTTGCTTTAGATGTTTTGATCTCCTATCTGTAAAGTGAAGTTTAATCACACACAGGAGGTTGACACTGGGACACTGGGACACTATTAACAGAGCGCATAAAAGATACTCTAGATTAAACAGAATGTGTAATACAGGAACCTTAAATCCAGGTTTTTTTTAAAGAAAGCAGTGCACGTCACAGGCAGGGAAGTGTGACAAGGACTGTATGATCATAGTGACTTAACCTCTATATGCCAGAAAATTGAGCAGTGAGAATGCAGGGGCATGATCTATACATCAAAAACTGCTTCATTAAGCTAAAGTTGTTTTGGTGCCTATAGTGTCCCTTATAATTGTTACTATGAATAGAAATCACATCCTCCAATTTATCTTCTCATCCAATGTGAATGGGATTTGTAAAATGTGTAGATAGTATGCTTTTCTGCATTGCTAAAGAATATGTCCTTATCCTCCCCTTAGTAAGCAAAATAGCCGAGTGGTACCCAGTTTGTAAGGCCCAAAGTACCTAATGCAACTTAATGTGCAGTGCCCTGACTGGTGTCTATTTAGTAACACTTCTTGCACATATAGAATTCTTGGAATTCTCACGCTGTGCCAAACACAGCCATCATGAAAATTCAAAGTAAATCTGAAATTTTAGGTCAAAGCAGCCAAGCTGGAAGCTTTTCTTAATGCATAAAGTCATAATATGGAGCCATTCTGACAAATCTTTCAGTTCAAGTGATTATTTTTTTTTGTTTGCCATTTTTAATTTTATATCTTAATAATATGATAGATAAGGCATTACAATCAGAGAATCTTTCACGTTTAGTGGATGAAAACACTTTGAATCAAGCATTGTAATTTTAAAAGATAAAAGATGACACATCATATCATGAGTAATATTGCCCAAGTAAAGTAAAATCTATACATGGCAGTGGCGTCACTAGGGTTGGTGTCACCCGGTGCGGTAACTCACAGGGTCACCACAACCCCCTCCATGCCCCTTAGTGTTCCTCTCCTCTCCCTCCCATGTGTCTTAGTGTTCCTCTCCCCTCCCTCCCCTGTCCCTTAGTATTCTTATCCCCTCCCTTCCCTGTCCCTTAGCATTCCTCTCCCTCCCCTGTCCCTTAGTGTTCCTCTTCCCCCATTACCTCTCTTACCTCTCTTCCCCCATTCCCATTAATGTTCCTCCCCCGTCTTATTGTTCCTCTCCCTTCTCTTTTCGTGGTCCCCCCCACCTGTGTTCCTTTTCCCTTCCCTCCCCTGTACCTTAGTGCCCCCCCTAATGTTCCTCTCTCTCTCCCCTAGTGTATCCCCCTGGCAATAGTGTTCTTTCTCCCCGCTCCCCTGTCCCAGTGTTCTTTCTCCCCCCCTCCCCTGTCCCATAGTGTTCTGTCTCCCCCCTCCCCTGTCCCATAGTGTTCTTTCTCCCCTCTCCCCAGTCCTATAGTGTTCTTTTTTCCCTGTCCCATAGTGTTCTCCCTCCCCTCTCTTGTCCCATAGTGCTTCTTCTTCTCATTTTTGCAACATGAAACATTTTCCAGTGAATCATGACATTTACACAGGCATGCTTGCATTTAATATCACGTAACAGAACTATTTCACTTTACAAATGAAACCATAGTGAGACCTAAACAACAATGAATACAGGAATAACATTTCACAATAGCTTTGTTCCCAGTGTAAAGAACTGTCTCCATTCCTGAATTAGCAGATGACACCATGGAGTATGAAGAAGATATTTATTCAATATAATGTATTCAAGAAAATGTTCCTAAATCAAGAATCACAATTTAGATATGTCAATGTCCATGCCACACATTAGCTAATGTTCCTCCCCCCCGCCACACCAGAGTCCCCAGTGTGTCTCCTACCTTTCTTTGATGCGTGGACGAGCAGAGCGGACCACGGTACAGGAGCTTCAGTTTCCTGCACCCGGCCGGACTGACAGGAAGTGCTCTCTCTGTGCGCCCACCTCCTGCTGGTCACTACAATCTAGCACGCCGCACCACCCCGGGCCTTATGGACACACCGGCCTTGCTGGTGTCACCCCCACTCCGCCCCCGCCTCCCCGAGATGCACACCCTGGTGCGGTCCGCACCCTCTGCACGCACATTGTGAAGCCACTGATACATGGACATTTACACAGCTAACGTAATTTTTTCCAATTTTACTACTTTGACCTAAAATTTTTATTCACTTTAAATTTTCACTTTAATGACTAACCCTGTAAATGTTTACATTTAACCCTTTCTTTCACATATAAACAGTTTAGCCAGGTGCTTCCTAATTGTTTGACATATTACTAGGGCCTTCATTTTAGGCTGAAACAACTAGTAGATTGTGTTCTCTAACAGCAGAACTTGCAATCTAAAAGGTACATTTATACATCTGGGAAGAAGACCGCACAATACAGTGTTTTCTCTCTCTGCTGTGTTTATTTTGATCACACTGTATATATATAGCAATAAATGTCTGAAGTATTAAATTGTGTGCAGCAACTTAATGGATTTAAATGACAATGACGAAACAAAGGCTTCCGTAGCACTCAGTGACTAGATAAAACTGCATCTTGTTGCATCTCTGAACAATGCTTTATCTCCCAGGTAGATGACTCTTTATTCCGATCCGTTCCTTTCAGGCATCTGTATTCAGGTTTATTTCTATAATATCACAATCCAGCACATTTTGCTGCCTCTCAGCTCTCTCTCTCAGCGTGTACTAATGACAAGATGCAAGCTCTGCTTTTATGAATAGAAATATGTGCTACGGTGAAGGTAGCTTTTCACTGAATTATCTGCAGAAATGCAGCAGGGATGTCGGGACTAAATGCATTTAGTTCTTTTATATTAGCTCACTTGCCTCCTGAAATACAGATGATTTTCTATTCAATATTTCTTTACCTCCCGTTGAATTAAACGTGTCAATCATAAAATATTTCCTTGGAGTATCATTGTAATGGTACTGATTTAGTCTGGCTGAATTCTAGATGTACCTAATCATTTAGTCTAGCAGTATACTAGCAAAAATGTTTTTTTTTTTATACAATGTACAAGTAAGTGTGTGTGTGTGTATAAAAAAATAAAATATAGAATAATTATATATATATATATATATATATATACTAGTTGTGACACTAGCTTCCTCTTGATAATAGAAGCGCTGGTCTACCACAACATGCAAAACCCAAAGTGCAGACGGAGCAAAGAGTAACAGCCAGATGCAAGATGCTAGCAGGGACAGCTTATACTGAGAGGCACAACCAAGGTGCTGAAATTGTGTACCGAGATATCTGCTCAGAATATGGGTTGGACCTGACTAAGTCCAGATGAGAAATAACACAAAGGGTAGTTGAGAATGACAGAGCTAAGATCCTGTGGGACTTCCTGATCCAGATAGACAAGCAAGTAGTGGCCAACCTACCTGACATAATTTTGGTAGACAAGGAACAGAAGACTACAGTAATGGTGGATGTTGTACTATCCAGTGGCGGCAACATCAGGAAGAAATAACTTTAGAAGTTGAACAAATATGAAGGACCGTAAGAAGAGCTAAAAATGACGAGGAAAGTGCTCCAGTTGTGATTGGAACACTTGGGGCTGTAACCCCCAAGTTGAGGGAGTGGATTCAGCAGATTCCAGGTGGGACTTCTGAGATCCCAAACCCTCAGACTCCCAGGCCTATTGTACAACCAAGAATAAGTCATACACAAAAAATATATACCACCCAGGAGGTGTTATAAAATCAAATTATTTATTATGTATACATTAAATATATACTACAGAGAGCTATACATGTTATGGTGCTCAGTGTTCCTCTAATTGTTCTTTTAATTGTTGAGCAAAAAGATTGTGTCCTTTTATTGTATAGTTCAAATTAGAATTGCCCTTTTTCTGTGTTTCTATGTTCTACATAATCAGATTTCATTTAATCAACAAAATGGGCAAAAGTAGTGTGCTTCCAAAGTTGTTTTTATTTTTTTAATTTCACGTTTAAGAATGCAGGTGTTGTGAGCAGTAAGGGCTGTATATAAAATATATTGCCCAGACTGTTATTAATAATAGTAGAATTTAATCCTATATGTATCATCTATTTAAAAAGTAACTTCATATTGAGAATCTAGAGATTTCTGGAGATTTCTGGAGATTTCTTTATGCATAATGTCATAATATGGAGCCATTCTGACAAATATTTCTTCATATCATCATATCGTGAGTAATATTGCCCAAGGAAAGTAAAATCTATACATGGACATTTACACAGTCCATCTGAACTGTATCCTTAAGATCATTTTCAGGGTAATGGATATGCCCAGAACAGTAAATTAAGTGGACATGTGTTTAATATGATAACATATCCTTAAATGTTCCTTCCAGGCACAGTTTAAAAAAATAAATCAAAACCATAGAATGCATTAGGTTTGTTCCTGATTTATAGTGTTTTTTTAATATAATTAAGCATTAAAACAGGTCTCCCTTTGTCAATATTCCCGGCATATTATATAATCGACAAAAAAAAAAGTTGATGGCTAAAATGATATGCACTCTTGTGTACCATTGGTTTTTCCCCGAGGATAGAGGCTATAAGTCAGCATAGGTTCGTAGAGACCTTTATCTCAGTCGAGCAGGTTATCAAAGAATATCCATGAAAGAGAGCTCGAATGATTTCTTTATTTCAAAAATAGAATCATTACAAGTTCCAAATGCGGCATGTGCATTTTACCTTGATGTTTTATGGTTAAAAGAGAAGTGAAGTACAGTAATACACCGATATTTAAAAAAAAATTATAATAAAGCAATCTGTCATATTTGGTTTTGTGAAATCTAAAACTCTTGATCAAAATCTGGATATATTGGTTGTTATATCTATTTTACTTATTTTCTTCAAAATATATTCCATGTGAAATGTTATTGATGTGGCAAAGTACAGCTTGCTTAATTTTATGGACCTCTCTGAATGTTCTCTAGATGACACCTGCAGTGTTAATGAATTTACCGTTTGTAATCCCAACTCCTTTGCCTTAAAACGTTCTACACACAACTTGACTATTGACATCAGTGCTGGATTAAGAGCCAATTGAAATTGTCGCTGATGATTATGTTGGTCCTAATGATAAAATCCTAGAGACAACACCAAAAAAAGCCATACCTGCCAAGTGTATTGTAACGCTGGAGGGATACCTGCAGAATGCATTTTAATCCTGCAAATACCTTATGAGAGTCTCAATATTCCATCTTTCAACCAAGTCAGTCTGTCCATCAGCTGAAGAGTGCTCCTGATATGCAGCCTGAGACAGAGAAAGAGGTAGAATTAGTGGTTGTAGCAGAAAAGGGAGATGCTATACTGCCTCATGATGATAGGAGAAAGTTGGGCTGTTAGAGGGAGAGTAACAGCAAGACCAGTTGCAGAGTACACAAAGTCAGCCTTAGGTTCTAAATCAAGCTAGTCCACAAAAGTTTTGTTTCCCTGCAGCTGTCATAAGTTCCTATTCACCATACCCTCTGAGCATATGATCAATGGGCATGGAGCTTCTGCTCCTTCAGCCCCTATGCTAAGCAATGACTGGCTGATCTTCACCATCAACTAAAGTTCACTGACTGTTGATCTGTCTATATATCTATTTTTCATTTAATAAATGCATCCTTATGATCAGAAGCTATATAGACCAGCTTAGCTGCTTATAAATTCTCAAAACAGCCAACCTACTAAACAATTTTTTTCACACACATAACACTATTCCTTCATATCACAGTTTAATTTGTGCTGTATTCACTCCATTTAAACTAATGATAACTCTTTGCTTATAAATCATGCATCAAACGTTTTATATTCACCCCCACCCTCTAAAAAAGAGGGGGGAGGGTTCTTTTTTTTTTACTACAGACAGTAAATGATAGACGATAAAATAGATGATAGGCTCTACAGCATTAATGAAGTCTTCCAAAACTGTAGTTTATGTCCCATGGCCTTTATTAAGAATAGATGATTTCTTAATCAACAGTTCTGCTGTCTCTTCCAAAAATCCATCAAATAATCAACTCTCACATTTCGTTGTCATCATTACAGAATGAAAGATAAAAGAGGGGAAAAAAAATAACCAACAGCAAATGAGGATTTTGTTTGAAATGAATTAAGGGTGTAATGTAGCACTCATAGTGAATGCAGTGCTGTGCGCAACAGAACACGTAGATCGTGACACAGAAAAACAAATATGCAAACCACTCCAGAGTCGAGTAATTCTTGTATTAAAAGGGTCACTCCAGGCACCATAAAAACCCCTGCGCCATTACATAGCTTATAGTCCTCTATCTCAAATGTTGCAGTTGTGCAAAAATATAATTGTAGTTATTAGCAGTACCATGCTGATACAGTGAGGGAAAACAGTATTTGATCCCCTGCTGATTTTGAACGTTTGTCCACTGACAAAGAAATGATCAGTCTATAATTTTAATGGCAGGTGTATTTTAACAGTGAGAGACAGAATAACAAAAAAAAAAAAAACAGAAAAACACGTCCAAAAAGTTTTAAATTGATTTGCATGTCAATGAGTGAAATAAGTATTTGATCCCCTATCAATCATCAAGATTTCTGGTTCCCAGGTGTCTTTTATACAGGTAAGAAGCTAAGATTAGGAGCACTCTCTTAAAGGGAGTGCTCCTAATCTTAGCTTGTTACCTGTATAAATGACACCAGTCCACAAGCAATCAATCAAGTTCCAAACTCTCTACCATGGCCAAGACCAAAGAGCTGTCCAAGGATGTCAGGGACAAGATTGTAGAACTACACAAGGCTGGAATGGGCTACAAGACCATTGCCAAGCAGCTTGGTGAGAAGGTGACAACAGTTCGTGTGAATATTCACAAATGGAAGAAACATAAAATAACTGTCAGTCTCCCTCGGTCTGGTGCAAGATGCCGCTTTGTTGAGTTTCAATGATCATGAGAATGATGAAGAATCAGCCCAGGACTACACTGGAGGATCTTGTTAATGATCTTAAGGCAGCTGGGACCATAGTCACCAAGAAAACAATTGGTAACACACTACGCCGCGAAGGACTGAAATCCTGCAGCGCCCACAAGGTCCCCCTGCTCATGAAAGCACATGTACAGGCCCATCTGAAGTTTGCCAATGATTATCTGAATGATTCAAAGGAGAACTGGGTGAATGTGTTGTGGTCTGATGAGACCAAAATCAAGCTATTTGGCATCAACTCAACTCGCCGTGTTTGGAGGAGGAGGAATGCTGCCTATGACCCCAAGAACACCATCCCCACCGTCAAGCATTAAGGTGGAAACATTATGCATTGAGGGTGTTTTTCTGCTAAGGGGACAGGACAACTGCACCACATCAAAGGGACGATGGACGGGGCCATGTTCTGTCAAATCTTGGGTGAGAACCTCCTTTCCTCAGCCAGGGCATTGAAAAAGGGTCGTGGATGGGTATTCCAGCATGACAATGACCCAAAACACACTAGCCAGTCTCCAGACCTTAATCCCATAGAAAATCTATGGAGGGAGCTGAAGGTTCGAGTTACCAAATGCCAGCCTCGAAACCTTAATGACTTGGAGAGGATCTACAAAGAGGAGTGGGGCAAAATCCCTCCTGAGATGTGTGCAAACCTGGTGGCCAACTAAAAGAAACGTCTGACCTCTGTGATTGCCAACAAGGGTTTTGCCACCAAGTACTAAGTTGAAGGGCTCAAATACTTATTTCACTCATTGACATGCAAATCAATAAATAACTTTTTTGACATGCATTTTTCTGGATTTTTGTTGTTGTTATTCTATCTCTCACTGTTAAAATATACCTACCATTAAAATTATAGACTGATCATTCCTTTGTCAGTGGGCAAACGTTCAAAATCAGCAGGATATTAAATACTTTTTTTCCCCTCACTGTATATGTCAGAGTGATTGTCCCTTCTCATTCCAGATTACACAGCCTGTGCCTGCAAAGGGTACACTCTTGCATGTCTTAATTTAAATGAAAGATGTTGTGGTATAACCTGTCACACTACATAATCTCCCACTTTCTAATCTATGTTGTCTCCCAGTTTATCCTCAACACTTTCCAGAATCTAAATATCTTGAACTGACAAGATCACTTTTGCATAATTGTTTTCTATGTAGGTAATAGTCTATGTAACGGACCGTTTTGCACACAAGGGGTAAAAACCGTTTAGGCGATCGGCCCCCTTTCCAGAGATCCAGGCACAGCTACTGCAGAACACCAAAACTCACGAACTGGATACAAAATAGCACTCCAACTCCAGAACTGGAACCTCCCAAATAGCTGCTAGCAGACGAACAGGAAAAACAGACAATCAGCTTACACTCCTGGCAATCAGTCTCTAACAGCATACAGTGAATCCCCCCAAGAACGAGACAAGACTCTGTGTTGAGGGTCAAGCAGTGGTCTGAGGTGCTAGCGCACCCAGCCTGGTTTTAATACAGTCTTGCAAATACAGGACCGCCCACAGGGAGGTATAAAACAACCAATCACATCACAGTTACATCCCACATATTCCCTCCCTTATCCTGAGAGGAAACTCAATTACACATACAGTTAAAACATACTTTCTACCCAACTTTCATAACTCTAAAACCATACATCACATTCACATAAAATTACATATTCACAATCAATCCATTCAGGGGAACAACATATTAAAAAATGGCCTGAATCAGACCAGGGGTTCAAAAGTTAGTAAAAAGTCCTTTGTGACTAAATGAAGCATGACTTTCTGGCCCAAACCAGTTTCAGAGTCTTCTATCCTGGAGATAAGTAATTCAATTATCTCCCAGGATAGACACAAGACTCCATTAGGCTTTAATGGTTGGACACAAAACACTTTAAAAAGCCATAAAAGTCACCTTTTGAAACACAGACATTTATAATCCCCAGATAGCTCAGGGTCTGGCACATTATTAAGTGAATGGCTCAGACCACGCGAATACAGTTTAATAAGCCATGGAGCAAAAGTCTTTACAGTCAGTTTCATACAAATGGGCTCCATGGTATTCCTATCTGGGGTATAACACATTCAAACAAATCTACCGAACCCCAGGCAGAAAAGCACAAATTAAACTTTTCTGCAGGTAAAAAAGATGTCTTTTAACAGGGGGCCATAGTCCAAAGGCAGCAGGCGAGTAACCAGGCTTCTCCAATGCAATGTAGCGAGATTGGTCTCGTCACATCTCTCCCCTTTTCCAAACAGACTAACAGGGTATCTGACCTCCTGCCGGTCAGTGCCCTTGTTAGTCCAGCAGCCCACCCACAAAACATAATCAACATCACAGCCCACCCACAATAAATGGTTACTACACCTGGGTAAAGGAGAAGCTTGTCCATGTCCAGGTGCCTCACCACGGCTGTGCTGGGTACGGGTACGCTGACTCAGTGGGTTGCTGCGTGGGCAGAGACCAGCGGCACTCTGCCCTGTTGCCAGCGCTACTGGGAGGGTAGCCTGGTTGAAGCCTGGTTGTTGGAGGGGGAGACCGACTGTCTCCCCTTTAACTACACCGCTCTGCTGCTGGAGACCGACTGTCTCCCCTTTAGACACACAGCTCTGCTGCTGGAGACCGACTGTCTCCCCTTTAGATACACCGCTCTGCTGCTGGAGACCGACTGTCACCCCTTTTGTTGCACAGCTCTGCTGCCGGAGGGGGAGACCGACTGTCTCCCCTTTGGATACTCTAAGCTGTCGCTGGGGAGAGGGGGTAACAGGCTCCTCTCCCGATAGAACACTCTGCCGCTGGGGAAAGGAGACTGAGCTCTCTATTCCCTGCCCATTAATGATCCGCGCTGGGGAGAGGTGGTAGCAAGCTCCTCTCCCATACATACTTTCATCCTCTGTGGAGGGAGACCGACTGTCTCCGCTCCCAATACAGTGTCCTGCTGCTGGGGAAAGGAGACTGGGCTCTCTATTCCTGGTAGGACACTCTGCCGCTGGGGAATGGAGACTGGGCTCCCAATTCCCTGCTGTATCTCCTGCTGGGGAATGGAGACTGGGCTCCCAATTCCCAATAACTCATACTGCCGCTGGGGAATGGAGACTGGGCTCCCAATTCCCTGCAATTCATTCTGCTGCTGGGGGACAGGAGCTACTATCTCTGTCCCCTGTAAGTCAGCCTGCCGCTGGGGAATGGAGACTGGGCTCCCAATTCCCAATAACCCCTGTAACTCAGCCTGCCGCTGGGGAGGGAGGACGCTGCTCTCCTCTCCCTGCACTTTACACTGCCGCTGGGGAATGGAGACTGGGCTCCCAATTCCCCGCATATCACACTGCCGCTGGGGAATGGAGACTGGGCTCCCAATTCCCTGCATATCACACTGCCGCTGGGGAATGGAGCTTGGGCTCCCAATTCCCTGCAATATCTCCCGCTGGGGAATGGAGCTCGGGCTCCCAATTCCCTGCAGTACCGGTGGAGAGACCTCGGTATCTCCACCTGCCGCCTAGGGTTCCTCCCAGTAAATCTCAACAATATCTTCCCAGCTGAAGGGGTCTGGAACTGGATCTGTCACTCTGCTGTCCTGCGGAGCCTTCCCAATGGAGTGGAAGAGATCTCGATAGTCCTTCTCCAGTTCCCACTCCAGGGTTGCTAGGTGAGCCAGGTCTTGCTCTACCTCATGGGGGTCATCCCAGTCATGCCTAGCCTCCCTCTCGTAGAAAATGTCCTGAAGTCTGTTCTGCGCAGGGCTCCCGAAGTCAGGCTCTGCAAAGGACTCCCATAACAAGCCAGGACCATCAAACTCCTCTCCCTCTGGCTTGTCATGCTCAGCTGTCCAGGGTATATACTGTGCCATATACCACCAGAGCGCCTGGTAGGCATCCTCCAGCCATAGCTCCTGCCATACCCGATGCTCTAGTTCCTTCACCCATTCCTCCAGGGGCTGCTCTCCCAGGAAGGGCATCCGCAGGGCCACTTGCTTCTGCAACCGCTGCTCTTCACTGGGGAGACTCTCACCCCGCTGGTATTGCACATTATCCAGGGCCTGGTACCAGATGCCTTTCCTTAATGCATCCCGGCCATCCAGGTCCTCCTCCTTGTATAACACTGCTGGTTCCATTCTGTTGCTTTTATGGTCGCTGTACTGGGACATGCATTGCCCCCACTTGTAAATCCAAAGAAATGGTGTCTCCTGTAGCTGTCCTGTTGTCTGTGGGAACGATCCCGCCGCTTGCCACCAATTGTAACGGACCGTTTTGCACACAAGGGGTAAAAACCGTTTAGGCGATCGGCCCCCTTTCCAGAGATACAGGCACAGCTACTGCAGAACACCAAACTCCGAACTGGATACAAAATAGCACTCCAACTCCCGAACTGGAACCTCCCAAATAGCTGCTAGCAGACGAACAGGAAAAGCAGACAATCAGCTTACACTCCTGGCAATCAGTCTCTAACAGCATACAGTGAATCCCCCCAAGAACGAGACAAGGCTCCGTGTTGAGGGTCAAGCAGTGGTCTGAGGTGCTGGCACACCCAGCCTGGTTTTTATTACAGTCTTGCAAATACAGGACCGCCCACAGGGAGGTATAAAACAACCAATCACATCACAGTTACATCCCACATATTCCCTCCCCTTATCCTGAGAGGAAACTCAATTACACATACAGTTAAAACATACTTTCTACCCAACTATCATAACTCTAAAACCATACATCACATTCACATAAAATTACATATTTGGAATCAATCCATTCAGGGGAGCAACATATTAAAAATGGCACAAATCAGACAAGGGGTTCAAAAGTTAGTAAAAAGTCCTTTGTGACTAAATGAAGCATGGCTTTCTGGCCCAAACCAGTTTCAGAGTCTTCTATCCTGGAGAGTAATTCAATTATCTCCCAGGACAGACACAAGACTCCATTAAGCACATGGTTGCAAAAAGACACAAAACACTTTAAAATACATAAAGTCACCTTTTATACATAAAACACAGACATTTCACATATCCCCAGATAGCTCAGGTCTGAGCGCACATTATTAAGTGAATGGCGCTCAGACCACACGAATACAGTTTAATCGCCATGGAGCCAAAGTCTTTACAGTCAGTTTCATACGAATGGGCTCCATGGGATTCCTATCTGGGGTATAACACATTCAAACAAATCTACCGAACCCCAGGCAGAAAAGCACGAATTAAACTTTTCTGCAGGTAAAAAAGATGTCTTTTAACAGGGGGCCATAGTCCAAAGGCAGCAGGCGAGTAACCAGGCTTCTCCAATGCAATGTGGCGAGATTGGTCTCGTCACAGTCTACAGTTTAAGATTTTAGTTAAATGTAAACATTAGGAGAAGTTAAAGCATAAAAATGTATTCAACCCCCCACATATGAGACCTTGTGTGTAAACATCTATAAACCTTGTGTGTAAAAATATCTTAAAACTTCAATAAAAATAAATTAAAAAAATAATAAATAAAACAATTCATAAATGCTGTCATGTGAATGTCTTCAGGTCATTGCTGATGTTATAACCTCAAAATCATAGCCTAAACCTTCTCTAGAGATGGCTATTGTCAAGTCATACCTCTTTGCAATCATTAGGATCAGACGCATTGTAAAAGTAAAACGTTTAGTGGATTTTAGCAAACTAATCATTCATGACCTAGTCTTCCTGCTACTAGGAAGTAGCTGTATTTAGGCTAGATGCTACTGTAAAATATGCAATGTAGTTCACTTTGTGCACTACTAAGATTTTCTCAAACACCTGTGCTGGGTCTCTTTCCTCCACATTTGTGGAAATATACACTAAACACATAAGGAAAAAAAGGTAGACCAAACAATAAATACTTTTCACATAAAATATTGTGACATGTCCCAATAAAGTCAAGAAATATTTTTCCACATAAAATAGGCTAAGAATAAAACTTGCGAGAGTACTGTGCCATTAGTCATTATCCCTGATTCAAGGGGTCCAAAATATATTAGAGCAATAAGACTTCAACACTCTGTTATCTCAAGTTCAATGTAAGTTTTATCAACCATCCAAAGAAAACAGGCATGGCTTGATAAAGACACACATTGGGTCGAAACGTTTGTTGGATGGCTATTTTTTGGATGCACTTAAAATTACAGAGTCCACCTCTACATCGTTTATTAAATTCTGGTACTTTAATTGACTCTGAGACTTTTTACCCTATTTTATGTGCAACAGTACTTCTTGACTATTCTGGGACTTTTACTATATTTTATGTGAAAAATATTTATTTGCTTCACCTTTTTTCTTTTTGTGTTTGTGTTTATTCCTTCTGCCTATGTCATTGGCCAAAAAAATTGTAATGCCTTTAAAATCAAACCTTGTAAAATGTTTTAGCATATAAAAAAAAGGTCTATCTAAGGTTGAGTTCATCAGAAAGATAAGGTCATCTGCTCGTCATTTCTAAAGTTGTAGCTTGCTCTATCATGTCCTTTTCTTCTGTTTGAGAAAGTCAGTGAACATTGTTTATGCCAACAAGCAGTTGTTTATTGAAATGACCGAGTAAAATGTCAGATTCTAAAGCAATTATGTTTCTAAACCAACAATATTTTTTGAAAGTGAACATATTACACAAACAGGTGGCACTTGTTTTGTGACTTTTACGTCTGAACTATTAAACTTGCAGACTGTACATTTGTATTTGATCTAATTAGTCCCATAATTATACAATATATCCTCCAGGAGAAACACATCAGATTATAATTTCTATTTCAATGAATCTTGTATAATTAGTATACCTCAGGTCAATTGAAGCCTGGTGAATGAAATCACCTACCCACAGTATTCCTCTTGTAATGTACCTCTCGGCCCTTTTCCACATACCTCTTCCAAAGCCTGGAGGAGAATTTAATCACCATGGCCATTTACAGTGTGCCCTCTTTGCTCCAGCTGTCAACACTGTTGCAATTAGTGTCAGTAGTAACCGTGCATGTTGCTAATTTGGGCTTTTCTGTACAAGGTGCGAGACGGCACAATTTTACACACTTGCTGATTGTCCCTGAACTTTCGGGCTTCTCTCAGAACGCAGTCTCTGTCTCCAAGTCACCGTATATGTAACAGGAAAAAATCAGACCAAGGATAAGTGATACTCCATGCAAAGTGTGCTCTATTTAACATCCCTAAGGTATCCTAATGAAAAAAAAAAAATGTTTAGCCTGACCTGATGTCCTCTAGTCTAAAACGTATGTCTCTGATAATGATACATTCACTTCTTTCATCCTCAGTAAATAAAGGAATTTATAATACTGTTTTTAATCACTATGTACTCACTTGACTTGTTTAATCATGATTGTTTTAGATATCATTGACCATTAATATCTGTCTCTCTAGAAAATATATAATATTACATATAAATAATTATTACACTTTATAAAAGTAGAGGAATTGGATACATGACATGACTTTTTTTTCTGTATTGCTATAAGGTATACTATAATATCTATACATTTTGTGTTTTTAGAAGTCTAAAAAAACAATAGTGTCTTCATTTTACTGCTCAGCATGTGAACAAATTATGTTCTATGGTTTGAATTATATTTTCTCTTACATAATATGCAATGAATGCAAAGTCGCATAATTATATCATACAACTGGCACGTTGAACATATCAGAAACTACATTTCTCGTAATCTGTGCAGTTAATAGCAAATCTACCAGGGACGTTTTATAATATACAGTATATAGTTTTATGCTTCATAGGTACACTGTTAAACAGCGTATAGAAGACAAAATTCCTCTTTAAACAATCTTTTCATTTTACATTTCCTTTTGAAGATGATTCTTCAAGAAAAGGCATGCTTTATTACTAATACTTACATTTGATCTGCTGGTAGAGTATATAATGTGGTAGACTAATTGGCATCTACAAATAATTTGGGATTTTTTTTTTGGTTTTTAACAGGAGGACTTTTTAGGGCAATAAACTCATTAATTCATTACTGCAACCCTATTTAAACAACATTTTTGAATTTAATGTAGAATGCCTTATTGAGCATCACTCATTAGAACACATCATAAAATACACGTACCTGAAAACTAACCTTAGGTGAAGCTATTAGTTCCCCACTTCACTCCCCACTCCAATGGCACAGGCTCCCTTCTGCAGTCTCAAAGAGAAACATTTGATTGAACCATTCTCACTGGCTCAAGGTGCATGTGCGTGCTCGTAGCTGGTGAGAGGAAGGCGGGGAAGTCAAGGAGAGCTGCATTAAAAAAAACAACAACAAAAAATAAAACAATAAATCGGAGGGAAGTGGGGAGAGCTGGGAGGGAAGAAAGGAGAGCACACTTCCCCTTGGAATCTGACCACATCTAAATGTAAAATATGCACAGAATTGACATAGTTCAGAGCTGTCTAAGTCATGTTTTCCAGGGATGTATCTAGCCCCTGGCACACAGGAACAAATATCTCTAAAAGCAGGTGGTTGGAGAATTTCTTTAAGTTAGGATTTGTTATTAGTTAAAGGAAAACTGTCATTTTTTTTTTTTTTAGATTAGATAGAAAACAAAAGATTATTAGTCTATTTTTGTCTGATGCATACTTACTGCTTATCAGACAAAACAAAAACATGCTGTTAATCAAGGTAATCATGAATCCCAAAGCCATCTGTAAAGGAGCGCATCTTAAAAATGGACTCTAGGATTGTTTTAGACCTTCAACTTGTTTATAGTCTGAGCAGATTAACTGTGCTTCCCACCAAAGACGTCTGCCCCACACAGAAAGGTTAAGCCATGAGATACACTAAAAAGTATGACAACATTTTATATATTCATTACAAAATAATTCACAATAAAGTTATACTACATGAACTCTTTTACTTCCAGTAATTAAATGCTGGCAGTTTTCCTTTAATCTAACTCCTTATTCACTCACTGAACCCAAAAGGATGTCTGTATTTAGGCTAGACGCTACGCGTAGCACATTCATAAAACCTCAGGCATTCATCACTTAGACTCATTCTATCATTATGTATAAAACGCACAGCAGGACTGTGGACAATTGTCTTGATCAGCTGAGTACTGGTGATGTACTGATCTCAGTAGGGTTCCTGAAAGTTGTCAGATTGTTTGAATTCCCAGTCCCCGCAATCTTTCACATTTGAAGAGAGTCTGTTTGAGTCTTATGTCTACGTTTCTATCATAGTTGAGAGGTGTCAAATGAATGGTGTTCATAGTGCCCTACATAAAGACATTGGCGGCATCCAGCTTTGTTTCAGTAAAAAAATAAAAAATAAATAAGCTGAAGTATTTGCTTTGGTGTATCTATATATACAGTATTAGTCTTTACATCTGCATGTATTCAACAGGGCCAGCTTTACATATACTTGTGTATGACTTTACAAATCAGGTTTTAGGAAGTGAAATGAATAAGCAGTAACTACCACCAACACATATTGTTCTAGCTAGAAATCTACAGTACATTATTATTATTACAGTGTTTAATCACAAGGGGATCATACTGGGTATTATATACCTGTATATGTACCATGTTTAGAGACTATTCCATCATTAATGGTCTTAAATAAAATGCAAAGGATTAAAGGCCCTCCTCAGCCTCAGGAGTTTTGGTTGTTCTCTTTGTTGTCGTTGTTTTTTTAATGCTAAGGGAAGGGAAAAACAAGCCAAAACATAGTCACACACCTCGGATTTAAAGAAAAATAGATCATTTAGTTTAATATAAAACTGAAACCCATGATTTGGTGTTAAGGCTGATCAAGGATCCAGTCATTGCTAAGGAAACTCAAATAAATGGGGCCTGGAATATAACAGTGACACAGTGGTTGTTAGTTTTTATATTAAACCATTATAGTCTGGGAATATGGTAGGAAAGATTGTCTATTTCGAAAATTTAAGGAGGAATTTGTTGTGAATTTCATTGTAGATGTTTGCATAATTCTGTTTGTCTATCTGTCCTGTCTGTCTGTCTATCTATTCAGATTTTGTGTATTTATAGAGTTGAAATCTCTGCTCTTAAAATGGCAAATGTACAGACCATAAATATTGATATATGACAAACAGGGTTATCCACTAAAGTGAGAATTTGAAGTTATTTCAAAGTGAATTTTTCAATTCAAGGTAAAAATACCCCCAAACCAGAAATTTGACATATACTTTAAATTCTTCCTTTAGTGAATAACCCTGTAAGTATCTATTGAAATCCTGGAAAATAAGTTACAAATATCTGGTTCCCAAGCATATAAATTCTAAATGCGTTTTAACAAAGTTATAAACACAAAGAGCTTGAATTGAGAGATATTGATTACATATCGACTTAACTTTTGAAACAAAGAGCATTACCAACAGCAATTCTCTTTATCTCTCTGTAACATGGACTGTCCAGATTCTGCTGTGTTTTGCCTGTTTAAAAGGGAAACAATATTAATTATTCTGTTTATGGAGCAAAGATTTGAACTTCTTAGGATTCTCAGTTGTGAGTCAAACAGAGGGGTTCCCTTGATACATGCATTCTATATCTGCAATCTTTATACAAGAACCGCTATTTCCGATTTACTGTTCTTTTCCTATTGTTCTGTCAAGTAAATTTAGGATTAGGGATTATGGGCATATTTAAATGTTCCTAATCAAATTTTACTGTGATGGAGGTTTTCTCTCTATATATTGAATTATATATTCTTGAAAATGTCAGAGTAGAACATCAATACCTGTTTTACCGCCATTTTGACAAAATGTTAAGAAGTTTGACTCTGAGAGATACTGTTTGTCTGTCTGAGATGATGGACACGTTGTCTGCCTGTCTGTTTATCAAGTATGGGTTATACATAATATTCATATTTCAATATAAAGTCTAAAACTACATCAGTTATGATCACAGCTTACCTATAAGACACTCAAACAACTATACCATAAATCTCATGCAAGGGTGCCTTCTGTATTATGATGCTTTTGCACCCATTCATTTTTCTATTGCAATTTTTGGACATTTTAAATTCCTTAACGCATCCACGCGCTATGATAACGCTCATAAACAGAGGTGGGCATCTGATTGGAGCACATCTAGACAAATGCATAACTTAATTATATATGTGGATACAGATCTGATGCTACTAGCCAAAATCCTTGCTAGCAAGTGCCGAATAAACTAACTTTTGTTCGTCTAGATTCCTGAACCTACTTTCTGCGATGATACCATTCTTGAGACATCTAGCAATAGGCCAGAACATGCCATTACTGACAAAGAATCCATCACTCATGCATGCCACCAATAGTGCTCTATGGCAATGAGCATTGTGCCATAGGGAGCAAATGTCTTAGGCAGCAATGAAAAGACTATTATCTGATGGCCACTCTAATTGCTCACTAGTGATCATTGAGACAAATTGATTTTTTTATGTACCGTATATACTCGACTTATACTCGAGTCAATGTCTGTATTATGGCAAATTACATTGCCATAATACAGACCAGGACCGCCGAGCTCTGGTCCTGTTGGGGGCTGGCAGAGAGCTGTAACTTACCTTTCCTGCAGCTCCTGTCAGCTCCCTTCTCCTCCGGTCCTGTCAGCTCCCTTCTCCTCCACTGTAAGTCTCGCGAGAGCCGCAGGGTCAGAGCGTTGCCGTGGCAACGCTCCGCGTGGCAGTCACACCGCGACACTTACAGTGGAGCTGACAGGACCGGAGGACAAGGGAGCTGACAGGAGCTGCAGGAAAGGTAAGTTACAGCTCTCTGCCAGCCCCCCTCCTACACAGCCCATCCACTGGACCACCAGGGAATGAGAGCCCCCTTCCCTGGCCAGCTAACAAAAAGGGAGGGGGGAGAAAATAAAAAAATAAAAAAATAAATAATAAAATAAAAATATTAATAATTAATAATTAAAAAATAATAATAAAAATGCCCACCCTCCACCAAGGCTCTGCATCACATACACACACTACATTCATACACACACACACACACACACTGCATTCATACACACACACTGCATTCAAACACACTGCATTATATACACACACACACTGCATTCATTATATACACACACTGTAAATAAATATTCAATTAATATAATTGTATTGGGATCTAATTTTATTTAGAAATTTACCAGTAGCTGCTGCATTTTCCACCCTAGGCTTATACTCGAGTCAATAAGTTTTCCCAGTTTTTGGGGGTAAAATTAGGGGTCTCGACTTATATTTGGGTCGACTTATACTTTAGTATATACAGTAATTATATATTTTAACAACAAGTGACTGTCTACTGGTTTGTCTGTGTTGTCTACCTAATCAGCAATGCCTACCCATAATACAGATTTCCTAGACATCATGCAGATAATAGCTAAAGTAATGCCGATGGTAAAACAGTAAATACATGTTTGCTCAACTAGATGCTGTGCATGTTTTCAGACCGCAGCATCAAAGAGTGTATTCTTTCATTAAAAAAAATAATTAACCTCATGCAGGTTTTGAGGTGGTTCACTTCTGTTTAATATATGTTGTTTACCTGTTCTTTGCTCGAAGAGACACAGTTTATTTGCTGCATCTTGCTGGAAAAAATTGTAAAACACGTCACGTGGATTGTTTTGATAAGCTTTTGTTTTGGTTTTGATAAATATTTTCTCCTGTTTTTCTTATGTAGTCCTGCGTGTCCGTCACTGCTTTAAAAAAATGGAGTTTTGACTGTGTGTGTGTGTGTGTCTGTGTGTGTGTGTGTTCTTGTCAGGAAAAATAATAAAATGTAAATTTAAAAAAAATCATTAACATTTCTGGTTGCAAAAAGTCATCTAACAAACATGTTACAATATGTGTTTCACCTTATTGCATTTTAAGATATCTGACCTGTTTAGTAGACTTGTTTATTTAGTTCTATATAAATGCCTAAGTCTTATAAATAAAGTTAAGGCAAAGAAAAAAATATATATTTTTATTTTATATTTTGCTTTAAATTGCCACAAATTGCTCAGTCAGCCACATCCAAAATGAATTCAAGTATTACACCTTCTATGCGGTTGCTCGAAAAGAGGACCAACTATTGCTAATGATTGAAAATGCAAAATGGCAAATAGTTAAGATGGCATTTAACTGTGCATTATATTGGTTTATAAAGTATACAGATTGTTGAATATGGGTAGCAGAATAGTATAGTTTTAACATGGACAATGCCGTTGCGCTTGCTGGTGCCAAGGCCCTAGAACTGTTCCTAAGTTGATCTGGTAGAAAAACTGGACATGCTTATAGTGGAACAGAATGCCATATTGAAGATGTCAAAAGTGGTCCAAAAACATGTTGACTAATGAAATAGCATTAACAAGCTTTGCACATTCAGCACATTGAGTTTTGCTTATCAGACCGATAACTAGTGCTTTTGTACATTTATTCCAATTCTTGTAATTTGAAACAGAAAATGCAGTAGAGTCAAGCGAAGAACACTCTCAGTAATGCTGATCATACAGTAGACTGGGACAGCATCAATCCTTCATTAATGAGAATTGACTACATTATTAATGCATATTCTATTCAACCTCTCTCCCTGGCATCATTACTAACGTACCATCCAGCAAATTTAGAATGGTGAACATTGAGTATTCAGATACATTCAAATCCTGTACCAGAGCTGCATGTTCGTCTTCTTTCATTTATTTGTTCATTTACAAATGTCACTAATGTAATGTCTCTTTTCAGCATGAATATTTACATGCATTAACTAAATGTATTAAATGTGCAAAAAAAGATTTCTGAAATGACCCTTTTTCTATCTCTGCAGTATAATATTTACATATATTTAACCCTAATAGTGCTCGGATATTTACATAGATCACTCTTGAGGAACCACTGAAACAATGAATCCCAGAGTTACATTTACTAAAGCTTAATTTTATGCTGTTCGCAAGTGGACCAAATTGTGCTAGCATAATGGGTAAAGGTGTTCTGGACAGAACCTCTGAAAGTGGAGCAGTCACAAAGGAAACCAATAGACTATTTGCGTTTGTTTCCACTTTTAAAGCTATGCTAACGGGCCAACCTTTCTTCATTTTCAACAATTTTGTTTTTTAATACTACCCTTACCTAGGACTGGCCCCATCTACGATGTAGCTACTTGAATGGGTTATCTAGACTTTGGTAATTTCTAACACTGGGGAAAAAATCATTTTATAGTTGTGTTATCTGAGATACTTGAGCACAGTCATCTCCTGTGCTGGAATGGTACTCCTTCTGCGAAGTTTATATTGTATATCCAGCTTTTGTATGTAAAATGCAGGATGTGGTTGTTATAAAAATCCTTTCTTTACCATTTCAATGCTGTCCTCTAGAACATTGATTGTATGATAACAGTAGATATGTCTTAACTAATAAATGTTCCATTTAATTAAAATGACACATCTGTGATTTGCAATTGAGAAAGCAGCAAATCTATTCTTTGAACACAGTTGATTTTCCTTAATAAACTCAGAGAGTTTTAACTTCTATCCTGGAGAGTATTTTATGATTAGTTTTGTGCATTTGCTCCCCTTCATCATCGGGTCAATCTACCTAATGGTCATGGCTTGTTCAGCCCTGTGTACTCTGTTGGTGTATATGTGGCCTTCAGTATGTTCCTGCCGTGCCCTGGTAGGGAACACTTGTAATGCATAATGAATAGCACTATGGACAAGAATATTAAGCAGTTGCTTAAGGGCTTCAAGAAAATGAGTCTTCTTTTCAATTTATGCAGGAAAATCCAGAATTAAATATGAAGCTTTGGGTTTATTTGCTTCAGTGGCTACTATGATATAATAAGTGAGACAGTTGGGATTATTCTCAATCAATCTGGAAGGAAACCAGAACCATATTCACATAGCTGTATATCTGTATATAATATATATTTAATCAACTTTATTTCCAGAGGAATTTTGAAAGTTTTCAATTGAATTTGTTGAATCTGAAGTTTTATAATTTATTGGCGTGGAGATTTTCAACACTGGCTCATTTCATTATTACGTATTACAGGAAGCATATGTGCATGTCCGGATTGGCCCAAAACTACATCAGACAGGGACAATCATGTGTTGTTGTACAGGGGTGCTGATATTCCTCTTTTAAAAATAAATAAATAAATAATTCTTTATTTTTACACAATGTGCTGTAAGATTGACAGTTTTAAGAGACATAGTAGGCATAATGAAAAGCTTGACGTAGTTATATAAAGCAATATACATAACACATTGGTTTTATTTTTTTTATTTTTTTTTAACGATTGGTACATTATAGTGGATAGGTTTAGGTCTAGCAGGTTTCGCTAACTTCAGCTGAATAAAGCATTTCTTAGGAGGTATCATAAGAGGAACAAAACAGTAGTAGAAAAAATAAAACAAAAACAATAAGGGGATTATTCGGTGAGGCTGAGAGCTAACTTCATGACGGTTGTTTTTCCCCTACCTGGGATGGTTATCACCTTCCTCACCAAGCTAGCCTTAGTATCATCACATTGCTTGCCTGGATTACCCTGAGGCACACAGGGGTGGGGGGGAGGGAATGGGCAATAGGCAGTTGGACATGACTGGACAAGTTTGTTTCTTTGTTTTTTGTCCAATTAGGTCTGGTTGGGTCCTGAGATCCCCCTGATCTCAATATGATAGTGCTGTAACACAGATATGGGTGATATTTGCACTTGTAGCCCAGAGCTCTGATGCCATGTGACTGTCTTCTTCAACAGTTTGGCTCCGCCCCGATATTCCTAATTTTTAATATTATTTTTTTCTTTCATGTTTAAATCTTTATTTAACTTTTTCAAGTTACAGAAAAACACAACAAAAAAATAAAGTAAATAAATAAAATAAATAAATAATATACGGAAAGAGAAAAATACCATTCACAATGCAAGATATTATATTACCATTTTTTACTTTTATACATCTTACAATCTCTTCTGACTTATTTTCAGCTTCAGAAACACATTTTTATATCTTTACATCACTGAATTCTTATTTACATTAGGCATTTCTTTTTTATCCCTTCTGATATACTTTATACATATCCTGATTCTTGTATTAAATTAGTTTTTTATCCCTTCTTCTCTATAAAGAAGAAAAAAAAAATTATAAGGAAGTTTTCCTGCGCTAAGCTACTCCTCATAATGCACTGAAGATACACTGGTCATTTTGAAGTTAAATAACGTCAGACTACTAATAGACTCCTCTAGATATTATTATTTAAACATTTTTTTGTAGGAGGACATTGGAATTTCAATTCTGCAATCTGTATTGTGTTCTTAGATCTTCAAGGTTAGTATTCATCAGTATCCAGTTGCATACCTCCCAACACTGGAAGGTATGCTGATTGGGACAGGATGGGGGCATGTCCTGGTGGTGAAAGCAATTATGTAACTTGCATCACTGGTGATGACTATAATGGGAAGAACTCAGGGCCGGATTAACATAGGAACTGATGGCCCATGCCCCTGTAATAGGACCATTGATTAATTTTTTTTTTTACTACTCATCACATGCTCTTACTTAAGTATGGAATTTTAAGAGGGATGTAGGGTAACAAAACTTGTATGGACTGGCTGACATTGAAATGAGTTAAGGTAAATCTGACTTTGTGCTCTATGCAAATAATTTTGCTGCTTCGGTCTCTCTAATACTATGACATGTTCCCTTTCTTCTACACTCACTACATACACCTTTTCTCTGTCCCAGACTGTATACCAGGAGCGTCTGCCTGCTAGCAAGAATGTAAAGAGAGGACTGGACAAGTTAGTGCTAAGGGCCAGTCCTTAGAAAGTTTGGAGCGAGCATATCATTACACATATTTATGCCAAGCTCAGGGTGTTGTTTGCATAGTATGCCCTTAATTGGCCAGCCTGCATGATGGACAGGTGACCGGACATGCATTCACACCAAGCTGGCCTTTTAAGTCTTTGGGCAGACACATGCCATTTTTGGGCATGTTTGCTTCACCGAACACTGCTGTTCGGTGTTATGGATTTACTTGAAAGATTAAATTGAGAGATTAGCATAGGGTATGTGTTTTCTTACAGCTTTGTCCTGTGAGTTTCCCTCCAGCACCACCTCCACCAGGTACATGACACTTGGGAGGTCTGTATATAGTGTTTTCTGTCGATAAGATTCTGTAAATAGGACCATCATAATTGTCAGCACCAGGCCCAATGGGTTCTTAATGTGGACCTGGCAGAACTGCCCAGGAATGTGGCAAATACACCTACTGAAGGGGTGTGTTAACCTGGAGTCTTCACACACAGTTTAACCAACAGCCTCCAGGCCAGCCCCACTGAAGCACTATCTGCATGGTCCTCATGGCCACTATATAGTGCAAGCAAGTGTAATTACATGCTCCTGATGTTCTGCCTGAGCACAGTTGCCTGTTGTCTCCAGCTGCAGGACATCAGAGAACAACATTAGGACGGTGGGACAGGAGCTTGAAATAGGGACTGTCTTGCTGAAATTAGGACTGATGCAAAATCTACAGTTTGATCATTTGTATTTAAAGTAGCAGTCTGGATGTGATGTGTTGTCTTTTAACAAAAGTACCAAATTTTGTCATGACAAATACAATTAAAATTCTAGAAATTAAATTCTGGGTCTCTGTTAAATGCTTACAGTTTTGCCAACAATTCAGCACAAATACAATCTCAATTTATCATGTAAATAATTAGCATCAGATATCGGTATGTAAAATAATAGCTCCCAAAAGTTTTCTAAACTAAATTTATTTTGTGCACGTTAAAATTTGTATAGAAATATCGGAAATGTGCTTTTTCCAGAAGTGAAATGTTTTTAATTTGCATCACACAAAAAGTTGATTATAGGCTTTTTACCAGTGTTATATTGTTGATATTAAAGTGTCATTCTTTTAAAGCCATGATGGGATAAAATAGCCCATCTGGCCCCAAGTGTAATAGATGGTGTTTATGAATGTCATTTTGCTGTATTTAGGTTTTTGCAAGCTGATGTGTCCAGAAAAGTACTTTGAGTGCTTTAAAGTAGGCCTGTCATCCACAAACATGTGAATAGCAAGGTCTCCTTCAGGCAGGCAATACAATTCAAAGTATCAATTGTGCTAGCAGAATTTCCACCAGACAAATAAATTAATACAATTAAATGGGCACTCTAAGTACTCTTACCAGTAATATGCAATAACATAAACAATATAAAAAGTATTCTAGTGTCTTAAATGCTTACCTATAGAGAATGAGTTTAATGATCCTTTTTTTGTAGATTGGTTTATCTACTTTTCTCTTCCATAAAAGATTCACAAGAATTTTTATTTTTTATTATTTATTTTTTTATCTGGTGTGGAAAAGAAAAATGCAAAGAAACTAATTTAAAAACTGCACAAGACCATTTCTAACAACTAAATGCTAGATGTATACCTATACCTTAGGATATTGATACCTTAGAGAGAGTTCAGAGAAGGGCTACTAAACTGGTTCATGGATTGCGGGATAAAACTTACCAGGAAAGGTTAAAGGATCTTAACATGTATAGCTTGGAGGAAAGACGAGACGGGGGGTATGATAGAAACATTTAAATATATAAAGGGAATCAACACAGTAAAGGAGGAGACTATATTTAAAAGAAGAAAAACTACCACAACAAGAGGACGTAGTCTTAAATTAGAGGGCAAAGGTTTAAAAATATCAGGAAGCATTACTTAACTGAGATGGTAGTGGATGCATGGAATAGCCTTCCAGACGAAGTGGTAGAGGTTAAAACAGTAAAGGAGTTTAAGCATGCGTGGGATAGGCATTAGGCTATCCTAGCTATAAGATAAGGCTAGGGGCTAAAGAAAGTATTTAGAAAATTGGGCAGACTAGATGGTACGAATGGTTCTTATCTGCCGTCACATTCTATGTTTCTATGTTTCTACCTATCCTTTATCCTTCTTTACTCTTGACGTGTATTTGCAATTGTGTGTAAGAATAAAAAAAATGAAAATGTTTTTAAAATTTAACCACTTGACAATAGTGGCTGTTTCCAGTGCGTTGCCATCAATTTGACTGTTCGTGGTTTATCAAAATGATAATATAGATGGATGTACTTTTAGAAAAAGCACTAAATTGCAATGGAACAAGCACGAAGCAAATGTGCACAAAAGCCTCTGTCATAAACTCATGCTATCATGGAAAAGCCTCAGTCATGAAGGAGTTAGCAACAAAACAAGTCAATAAAGTGAATACATTGGTGTAAACATCAAACAAAAATAGCAAATACAGAAAGAAGCATGATGTTCTAAGGTGAAATTATACAACGTGCTATAATCGTTTCATGTTGTTGTTTGATTTAAGTAAATACTACTACTAAATATAATAAAATACTACTACTAAATGCAATTGAAGGAATAGCTATTTTTGGAGCTTTATGACCGATGATTTTACAAATAACACCTACAGGTATAAACCATGGATATTGCAAAAAGCAGTTATATAGAAAATTGCTAAAGATTATAACATATCATATGTGAATGCTGTAGCTTAGCTTTGACCCACTTTAACTCCTTGAGTATCGGGAGGTTACCATGGCAGTGATTTAATAGGAATGGTACTCAGGGAGAGGTAAACACAGCCTCCCTGTAACATTTCATTCATTTCAGGCTTATTTTTATCCTTAGGCCTTGCACTCTCCCATATTGAAATAGTTCACTCTGTGAGCACTATATGAAGATATGAATAGAGAACATCGCAGCTAAGAGGGCACACAGCTTCCTAGTTAATTTAGGAGTAAGAATGATGAGCATAGAGTTTCTAAGTTGCGTAGAGGATATAGAATGGATCCTTATAATATACTGAGCTGGATATTCCTAAACGTGGCTAGTCTCTGAGGCCCCCATTAAAAAGAATTAGGCTACCTACTTCTCATTGCTTGTCAGATATAGGGCATTGCATCTGCGTACCATAGCCACGTAGCAAGGACACCATCCTGTCTTTGTGATAACCTTGTTTATACAGCTGAAAACCATATACACGTAGACTATTAAGCATGTTATTTCGACACTATCAATAAAGTTTAGATTCCAGTCTCACCATGCTTCTCGTCCATCGGGGAAGAGACTAAGAATAAATATTTTATTCAGATAGCAAAATCTGGATCTCAAATAAACTCTTGAAGATTTAATGAGCGATCACGGACAGAGACACATCTAATGGACACATCAGGGAAAGTGATTATGTATACGAAGACTAATTAGCATGAAATATGAATACATCTAGTGTTTTTCATCTAGGGTACTCTTGTTATTGGAAATGATTTTTCGCATCAATTTAATGAAAAGGAATCCAGAAGCTGAACGGAACAAAGAATTTTAAAATAGCTCTTTTTTTTTCTACATCCCTGGAGCACAAATCTTAACTGATGGGAAGACATTAAGATCAAAAAATTTGACTGATTAGTGTTCTGTTATGCTAAAACTGGGTGACATTATAAAAATCTGAACTTTTAGTTGAGCCGAATGAGTTCATTAATAAAATTACAGCCTTTTTGGTTTTTTAGGGTTAGTTTCTCATCCGATTTATGATGAACTGATGTCCAAAATGCACAACCATTTTTGTTACATTTCACTGTTAAGTGAAAACAGATGTTCATGAATTTGACTATATAAAACATACACGATTTGGACTATATGATATTTTGTGCTTGGAAGTAATATCTTTTTTTCAAGGCTGCCGTTATGATTAAAGTCAATAGCTATATATCAAACCGCAAATTTAATTTAAAATCTATTTCTGGTAAGCTTTATATTATGGCACAGACAGAGGCATTAAGATACCTAGAATTTCTCTTTGAGCTCTAAAATTATGGAACTAATTCAAAGTATAATATTATGACCATTCTAAGATTATTTATTGAATTTATCATCATCTGAACTATGCAAGCCCCTTCTAAATTAGCTTGAATTAGCACTTATCGAAATCACTTGCAAATGTATAGATTAACACATATACTACACTACTGAAGGTAGTTTCTGCTTCTGCTTGTGGAGATGTAATTGCGTCTTGTAACTCCTGTTACAAAGATAAGATCACAGCTGTAAAAATGATATTCTAGAATGTTGCCACAAGCATTTTGGGGGCAACTGGTTATTCACACATCTTACTGGCCTTTAGTGAGATTTGCAGTCAGATGTGATTAACTAGAAGAATAACCTGCATAATGGTATCTACACACTGACTAGCAATATGGTTGTTATAATGTTTAGATTAATGTCGCTATATGTGTTGTAAATGCATTTTAAGAATTTATTCCAACAAGTGTTTTTTATTCATTCTTTTATGTCTTAACCTTGGAAAGAAGACCATATATATTTATTTCTTTTTTGCTTGTTTGCCTTATTTTTTCTGGCCTTTAAAATGTTATTGTCACATTTAGTTTCCATTACGGAAAAAAATCTTTCTGAAATACTTATATATGGCTATGTATAATTGTATTAAAATCCCAAATGAAGTCGACATATATCAGAAAACAAAGTAAGGGCTACTTTGTCACTTGGACAAAATGAGTTCGTGGGCAGAACTCGAACTATCCTATCAGTTGGTGCCTGTGATATCTCATTGGACATGCTTGAAATCATCTATGCAATATCTTGTGTTTTCATTTTGTATTCTTATACACCCACAACATCACAATGATGATACAGAACCAGAAGACTGGAACTAATAAGAACATTGACAGCATTGAAGAAACAGAGGTTCAGATAAAGTATATATACAGGCAGTCCTCACTTACCGATGACCGAGTTCCGTTCTTACAACTCGGTTCTAAAACAAATTGGTTGGTAAGTGAGGATGAGCTAGCAAGCATGCGTAAGAGTGCAGGTTGACATTCGGGGGAATTCCCCTAAACATAGACCAGTTCACTAGTGCAGGGAATCCCGCAATCTATGTTTGGGGAAAATACCCCGAACAAAGAATAGCTTATTAGCGTAAGGAATCCCGTGAATGTATGTTCGGGGAAACATCCCTGAACATAGATTTGCTCACTAGCGCAGGGAATCTCTGAAATCTATGTTAAGGGAAAATTCCCTTAACATAGACCAGCTCTATAACTCTATTTGAGGGAATCCCTAAGCTAGAGAGCTGATCGTAAGTGCAAGCCTTCGTAAAACGGGTAGGTTGTAAGGTAAGGACCACCTGTATACATGTGCCATTTCCAACCAAATGCAACCCAGCATTTATTTCTTTTTTGTTTTGGTAGGGGTCTTTTCATGATCAAAAGTGAAAGTTTACCTTTAATACGATCAAGCAATGCTTTGTAAATTTGATTGTGACAGAACTCCGAGCGCTACCATTTCTTACTGAACCTTAGCAAAAAAAGAATCAAGTTATGGATTGGCTTTGTTTTTCTGTATAGTCTTACAGAGTAATTCACATAAACATGATTTGCAAGAAACTGAATTTTATTTTGTGATCTGAAGAATGAGGAATGTGTTTGTTATGGTTTCTTTTATTGTGATATATCATAGTGCAATATATACAAAGGGGCTTCTGAAATGTTTAAAAGTTCAATAAAACCATACTTGATTCAGTGCCTTACTATATATATACTTTTTATAGTATTGCTAGCCAGGGGATCCTTTATAAGCTGTCTATACACACAATTGCTGTTTTGATAATTGTAAATACTAGCTGTCCATTCCTTAAGGTAGATAAATGTTACAATATTTTTTTTTAAGAACCTAAAGTAACACTAAGGCTTAAGGAATACAAAATGTATTCCTAATGCTCTATTGTTCCTGCGTCTAGTTATATAGGTCCCCTCCTCTTGTGCTTTATAAAAATGTTAAATTAATATTTTTTATTTACCTTTTTACAGTGCCAAGGCTACCTCGATGCTAATTGACTCTCCACCTCCTGCGATTTCATGGAGGAGGCATTGCCTCCTCCATTGTGGTCCTATCTAATGCTCCTTATAGAGAAGCATTGGTGTTCTGATGTACATGAGCGATGAGTGCCATGCTCACATTCCAACTTCCCCATAAAAAAAGCATTGAATAAATGCTTTCTTAAGGGGTCTTTCACGTCACGTGACAGATTTTTCCTGAGTCAGTTCTACAGAAGCTCCTTCAGTGGATGTCAGTGTATCAAACACTAAAGGTGTGTTTAACCAATCAAGATAAACATTGACATTTCTCCTTGTAAGGTTACATTGACAGAACCACTGCACTCAGGCAACCTCATTGAGATGAAGTGGCCTGGGGGTCTTTAGTGGTCCTTTAATAAAGATGTTTGTAGTCAAAATCATAATTTGAGCACAACAAATGTACTGTGCCAGAACAGATGCGTATTTACAAATCTAAAAATGTGTGCTTTCTTATGAACCATGTTTGTTTTCCCACCTCTGCCTTTTTCCTTGAAACAAATAAAATAGGTGTTGCAATTGTCGCCATACAATAGATTATTTACACCACACCTGAGCCTCGTTATGCAAAACGGAATGTGTGATTAATAAAATTTCATCTTCGATACCTGGGAAACCAGATGTGACTGCTCTGTTTAGAAAATGATTGGGAGTCTTGCCTGAGAAGTGTGTGATTAAACAGCCGAGCGATGATATAATTAAGAGAGGCTCACATTTAACATAAGCAGCAGTTTACGCTGCAGATTTATAATCTGTTTAGTAGGAAGAAAAACCCCAAAGCAGTTGAACAAAGAAAGCTGCCACTTGTACGTAGTAAACCAACAGGGAAAAAAAAATATGGTCCTCTGCTTCTGATAATATACTAGGCAAAATATTATTAGCATTCCGCCATTCCTCTTTAGTATATTAGTGCAGTAATGTATTGTGAATCTCAGTAAGCGCTAATAGATTAAATACAAATTCTCATTATTAGAAAACAATAATGCTTAATGATATAAACCAAACATTTTATCTAGAGTTATAAGGCTATGTTACAGTGCTGTGTATTGAATGCACTGCGCAGTTAGAAATTATTCTTGACGGTTTCAAATCAACAAAGGCTGATGGACAGGGACAGACGAGTATGCTAATTTCTTCTTCATTGGAATTTTAGTACGTCTATCTCTAAGATTTGCTTTTTCTGCTTAAAAAAACATCTGTGGATAGATATTGTGCTGTGTTCCAGTTGTTTGTTGTATACTTTAGAAATCCCGTGGCAAATGAACGTTATTAATTTTTCTAATCAAAATGTCTAAAAATATGTGGATTCTTGAGTTTCATTATGTATTCTGAAAATTTGCCAACAGATAGAATTCGGGTGGTTGAGTAAATCAGGCAAGAATTATGAATTTTTATTTCTTTTTTGCAGAATTTACCATTCTTGTACTTTTGTTCAGGGATTATAAGAATAAAATTGTCTGAACGTGCAGCCTGTATGATACAGTTCTGCAGCATGCATTTTTGATCAATGATCAGGATGGGAAAAAAAAATAAAAAAATTCACACTTGTGTGTTGCCTTTCCTGGTTTTAAACTATTTATATGGTTTATATTGTGTGTTGGTGAGAAAAGCAAATACATTCATTTTTAATTAAAAATAGATCCTTTTGAATTGAATGTCACTTTTCTAACTCGTTGTTCTTCTGCATTGAAGCTTGATAACGTTGTCTTTTATTCATGCTGATACTTTCACGCACATATTACATACCAGTTTTTTTGGGCTCTTATCTGGACAAAGAACACACTTAAAGGATACTGTAGGAACTATAACCATATTTATTGGTCATAGTGCCTTTACTTCTCTGGACTGTATACACCTGGTTCCGTTCAGTTTTAAACCATTTTCAAGCATTATATCATTGAATGAAGGTCGCTGGCTATGATTACACACTTTCTTCCTGCCATACCAATTTATACCCACAGTGGGCACTGTTATAGTCTTAATGTGGTCAGCTGACACTCTCAGCAAATCACTGCTGCCCATTGCAGCTCAGTCAAATGCTCGTTTATTAGCCCATGAAGCAAAGAGGGGATGGGCTGCCTGGGACTTTAGTTTTGTATTAAAATATTAAAAACGACGATCACTATAACCACTACTTTCAGGTAGGTCAATTACAGTGCCCCTTTAGGTGTTGACAGCTATGTAGCAAGCTTCAATGTTCCTTTGCAAACTGATATTTTCCAAATTGTTCTGTTTGTTCTCATTTTATTGTTTACATTGATTTATTATTAGCATTTATATACTGCCAGAATATTCTGTAGTGTTTTACAACTGTAGTTTGGGGATATCTAGAGGTGATGAAGGCTCTGCTCTAACAAGCTTAAAGGATGTAGGTGGATATATATTGTTAGGCCTAGTCCCCAACTTTGCAAGCCCATTACTTCAGTGAGCAAGCCTGATCATCTGCAAAGGTAGCCTTCTGGAAGACCACACTAAGACTCTATCCTGCACACCTTCATTTATTTTTAACTTAACAACCCTGTACATTTATTTTATTTTTATTTCTAAAATCCTGTGTATATTGTATATTTTCTTGTTTTTATATCTTGTCTGTTATGCTAAAGTGTAGTTTTGCTAGCCCTGTATGTAATTGTTTTATTCACCTATATGCATTCCTCTATTTCCCCTCTGATTTGTGACTGACCTCTGACCCCTCCCTTTTCTTATTGATATGTTTGTTTTTATTTGAATATCCATCTCTTCATCTCTGTACCTAGATACATATCCCCCTCCCTTACCTATATTGCAAGCTCTCTGACCCTCACATCTCTCTATTCAGCAGCTTGATTCCCCAACTTTGCAAGCCCATTACTTCATTGAGCAAGCCTGATGCCCACCTTCCCTTCCCCACACCATCCCTCCCCATGCTCATTATTACATTTATAGATTGTCTGTCACACCCATATTTTAGTTAGGTTAAAAAAAAAACTTTCTTAACCCATAAAACATAATATTTTTTTTCTACCTTCACCTGCTCTTGATATTCCAATTATTTCCAATTTTTATTTTTCACAGTTTAGCAATGATCTGTTTTCTCCTCCTCTTTATTTCCTCAGTCTCCCTCAGTATAAAAATCTCTCCTTACACCCACTTCACTCATCCCCATCCACATTTACATATGCCCCTCTCTGCTACACTCCACCCTTCACTCATCTCATGCCTTACACTCATTTTTCTACTCTCTCACTCCGACCAACAATTGATCTCATCCTAGACCCCATGCATACAAAACCCATTCACACCTCCTGTCACTTTCTCTCCTCCTACTTCTAGCAGCTATCGATGTCTCTCCCAATCCAGGGCCCTTCACCTTCTCTACACACACTAAGACAACCAGAAACCCCACAAACCTCATCACAATACCCTGCCCTATACCCTCACTTACCAAAATTAATTGTGCACTCTGGAATGCCCGCTCCATCTGCAGTAATTTAAAATCAACAACCATACATGACTTTTTCATCTCAAACTCACTCACACTGCTTGCACTTACAGAGACCTGGCTGTCCCCCTCTGATAGCGCTACTCCTGCCTCTTTATGTTTTGGTGGGCTACAATTTTCTCACACTCCCAGACTCAACTGTAAAGGAGGCGGCATAGGCATCCTTCTCTCCCCTAAATGTACCTTTCAACCAATCATAACTCCCCCTGCCCTATCCTTTTCTTCTTTTAAACCCACTCCTTTAAGAATTGCTATCATCTGCCGCCCCCCCGGTTATCCTAGACCAGTGATGGCGAACCTTTTTGAGCCCGAGTGCCCAAACCGCAATACATGCCAAAAAAATTTCTCCTTAAAGTGCCAACACGGCAATTAAACCCAAATACGAGGTTTAAATTTAGAAAAAACAACTTGTACTGTTGTCCGAACTAATAACTTTTGTTTTAAAAGAACACAGAGAGTTCAATGATACAAATTTTAAATAATGATATAAATAGATAAAATTAAGCTTATATTTATTAGTATCTCCAACAAATGCAATACATACACACAGAGACTGCTGAATACATACACAGTCTGCTGAATACACACACAAGACTGCTGAATACAGAGACTGATGACCACACATACAGACAGACTGCTGAGTACACACACACACACAGACTGCTGAGTGTACACACACACACACACAGACTGCTGAGTACACACACACACAGACTGCTGAGTACACACACAGACTGCTGAGTACACACACACACAGACTGCTGAGTACACACACACACAGTCCGCTGAATACACACACACACAGACTGCTGAATACACACACACACAGTCCGCTGAATACACGCAAACACACACAGACTGCTGAATACACACACACACAGACTGCTGAATACACACATACTGCATTGAGGTGAGGGGTGCTGTGTGTGTATGTGAGGGGTGCTGTGTGTGTGTGTGGTGGGTGCTGTGTGTGTGGGGGGGGTGCTGTGTGTGTGTGTGCTATATGTGTAAGGGTGCTGCGGAGGGGTAGGGGTACTGTGTGTGGGGGGTAGGGGTACTGCTGGGAGGGTTGGGGTACTGTGTGTGGGGGGTAGGGGTACTGCTGGGAGGGTTGGGGGTACAGTGTGTGGGGGGTAGGGGTACGCTGGGGAGGGTAGGGGCCTGTGTGTGGGGGTAGAGTACTGCTGTGGGGGGTAGGGTACTGTGTGGGGGGGGTAGGGGTACCAAGCTGGGGGTAGGGGTACTGTGTGTGTGGGGGTATGGGTACTGCTGGGGGTAGGGGGTACCTGTGTGGGGGGTAGGGGTACTGGGTTGGGGGGGTAGGGTACTGCTGGGGGTAGGGGGTACTGCTGGGGTATGGTACTGCTGGGGGGTAGGGTACTGTGTATGGGGGGGTAGGAGTACCTGGGGTGGGTAGGGGTTACTGCTGGGGAGGGTAGGGGCTACTGCTGGGGGTAGGGGTACTGTGTATGGGGGGTAGGGGTACTGCTGGGAGGGTAGGGGTACTGCTGGGGAGGGTAGGGGGTACTGCTGGGGAGGGTAGGGGTTACTGCTGGGGAGGGTAGGGGGTACTGCTGGGGGGTAGGGGGTACTGCTGGGGGGGTAAGGGTGCTGTGTGTCAGTATAATCCCTGGTGGTCCCTGGTGGTCCGGTGGTGGTAAGCACTGCAGGGGGAGGGCTCCATGGTAACGCGCGGCAACGCTCCACACAGCATCGCGCGGGAGGACAGGGGAGCTGCTTCCTGGAGCCCTCCCCCTGCCTCCCGACCCGGAAGCAGAGTAGGCGCCTGCCGTTTCGGGCAGGCAGGCAGGCGCCTACTCTGCATTGATGGCGAACCTGTGGCCGCGTGCCCACAGAAAGGGCCCGGCGTGCCTCAGGTTCGCTATCACTGTCCTAGACTATTCATTGAGCACTTTTCTTCCTGGCTTCCCCACTTCCTCTCATCTAGCAATCCTTCCCTTATACTTGGGGATTTCAATATCCCAATCAACAACCCCAATTGCACTGATGCCTCTCGTCTGCTCTCTGTAACCTCCTCCTTTGGCCTTACGCAATGGTCCAATTTAGCAACCCATACAGCGGGACACACTCTTGATCTTGCCTTTGCTGCCTCTAATCTCTCCAATATTTATTTTCCTCTATCTGACCACCATCTGCTGACGTTTGACATTGGCATACCTAAGACCCAATTGACACCACCGTCTGAACATCACTCTCACAGAAACCTCCAATATCTTGACCTAGAGAATTTCTCCACTAATCTCCAAACTCTCCATTTACCTATCTCAAACCTCACCTGTCCTAGTTCTGCAACCTCCTTCTACAATTCCACCCTCTCCTCTCAACTAGATATCATGGCACCTTGTACACATGTTAAACGTCGCAGGTGCCCCCAACAACAACCCACACCAAGCTCACTCAATACCTCAAATGCTCCAGAACTGCGGAACGCTGTTGGAGAAAGTCTCACTGGGCATCTGACTTTCTCCACTATAAATTTATGCTGAGCTCATACAGTTTGGCTCTTTCCTCTGCAAAAGTTAATTACTTCAATACCCTCATAACCACACTCTTCCATGAACACAAACGACTATTTCACACATTAAACTCTCTTCTTCGCCCTGCTGTTCCTCCTCCACCTACTAACTTGACTGCCTCAGACTTTGCAACTATCTTCACTGACAAGATCTCTACAATCAGAGAAGAGATCTCTCATCTTTCTTCTTCCCCTTACAATACTTCCCCTAACTTCATTCCCTCTGCTGTTCTATGTTCATTTGCACCCGCTACATTGGAAGAGGTTTCTGCTCTGCTCCAGTCCTCCCGCCCCACCACTTGCTCCCTAGATCCAATTCCCTCGCATCTCATGCGTACTCTGTCTTCTTCTCTTTCTCCACCTCTCACTAAAATTCTCAATCTCTCTCTCTCTTCTGGTATATTTCTATCGCCCTACAAACATGCAACTGTAACCCCAATTCTAAATAAGCCATATCTTAACCCTAACTCGCCATCCAACTACCGTCCTACCTCGCTACTGCCTTTTGCATCCAAGATCCTTGAAAGAATTGTGTATGCAAGATTCACAGACTTCCTCGAGTCCAACTCTCTGCTAGACCCGCTTCAGTCTGGTTTCCGCGTTAAGCACTCTGTGGAAACGGCAGTGACCAAAGTATTGCACACCTATGCAATAATCATGCTGTCTAATCAGCATCTTGATATGCCACACCTGTGAAGTGGATGGATTATCTTGGCAAAGGAGAAGTGCTCACTAACACAGATTTAGACAGATTTGTGAACAATATTTGAGAGAAATAGGCCTTTTGTGTACATAGAAAAAGTCTTAGATCTTTTGAGTTCAGCTCATGAAAAATGGGGGCAAAAACAAGTGTTAAGTTCCTAATTTTGTACAGTGTAGTTGCTGGCAATTTATCTTAACTTATATTAACAGAACATTTCTCAGGTTAAATTCTCAAAAGGACACAGGGGACCAGAATGGAGCCCTGTTCGTCAGATCTCTGCTAGGAAAAGCTTAAAAATCTGCTCAGATTCCTACTTGCTTCACCACACCTCTCTACTTACCACTAGAGGTAAAACGGAGGATCCGTAGATTTATTTATTTTTACCTAAAATGGAATTTAATACAAAAATAATTCTAGCAGTTAAAACATTCTTTGCAACGACGGCAACTTTCCTACTAAGAAAAAGCATTCTAAATCACTGCGTTTTCTGTGGAGTGCGGACTTTTATTTTACATAGCCAGTAAACCGACAAAAAAAATGACTACCAGATTTGTTCAAGTGTTACTTGGAATCTGTTTATAATATTTATAACCCAGGTCTTGTGGATTTCGGACCACATAATACCGACTATTAAGTAAACGAAAGTTAGCCTTCACTGGCACTATTTATTGATTGGCTTTGAGATGCCCAGCATTTAAAGGGCAACTGATATTTTCTTAACGGTGCTACACATTGTACGATCATGTACATAAACAGAGTTTGTCTGAACTGATACTCATCTGACCTATTCACCTAGTGCTAATATTAAAGAGTAAATTATTCTATTCACCTACAATTGGAGTCTAATCAAAATCCCTCCCTGCAGTAGTATATAAGGCAGCTACCTGTCATTCCTGTTATTGTCATTCCTTTAAAAGCAATAAGGTTTAGAGGGTCAGACAGACTTTACAATTACCAGTATGGCTGGCCGAGGAGGTGGCTGTTTATTAGTATTCTTTGGGGGCTTTATTCCCCAGCTACACCTAATGATCCCTTCAAACGAGTCAGGCTTCAATCTGAAGCCAGTAGATGCATTTAATATATTGTTATAGACCTAGGAGGCAGGTTTAAATTTATCTCTTACATCTTGCCTCCTGAGGTCAGTAGCACTCCTTCAAAGAATATCATTAACTTGCAAGCTTTTCCTACATGTTGTAGCAAACTTCCACCCAGGCTCTCTGCAACTTAATTAGACCTGTTTCTGCTTATCGGTTTCAGAGGAAAACCTTCCGCACAATGCACTTCTGCATTATTACAGATAATTATTTGGTAGCGTTTTTGCAATGTGTTATTCACTCTATGCACTAAAAGCTATGTTGATGGATCCTCATTTTTTTCTTTTTATGGCACCTGTATATATTTCCTCAATCACTATTTTTTTTTATAAACCATACTGAAAATATTTTTTTTTTTTTTTTTATCAAAGTAGGATTAAAGGGCTAACGAATAAAAATTGTTGTACAGTTAGTTCCAGGAAATATTTGGACACTGACACGAGTATTGTTTTTTTGTCTGTTTACCAAAGTAAATTCAAGTTACAGTTAAATAACGGATATAGGCTTAAAGTGCAATCTCTCTGCTTTAATTTGAAAGTATTCACATTCAAATTGAAGGAAGGTTTAGAAATTACAGATATTTAATATGTAGCCTCCACTTTTTCAAGGGGCCAAAAGCAGTTTCATGGACAGGTGCGGGATACTCCTTCGTTATTTATTTATCACTTAAGCAGGTAAAATGTCTAGAGTTTATTCCAGGTGTGACATTGGTATTTGGAAGTTGTTGCTCTCAATGCAAGTGAAACAGTACATCCTTGGGCTGCAAAAACAAAAACCATCAAATAGATAGCAGGAACATTAGGAATTGGTGAATTAACACAAAAAGGCCTAGATTTCCAAGGAAAACAACAGTGTTGGATGATCATAGGATCCTTTTCATGGTAAAGAAAAACCCATTCACAACATCCAGCCAAGTGAATAATACTCTCCAATAGATAGGTATCATTATCCAAGTCTGCCATAAAGAGAAGACTTAATGAAAGCAAAGAGGGTTCCCGACAGGGGGCAAACCATCAGGGTGTTGCAGTGGATGTGATCCACTTGGATTTTGCCAAGGCATTTGATACGGTTCCTCACAATAGGTTAGTCTTCAAACTAAAATAAATTGGTCTAGATGAATATTCTTGTTCTTGGGTAGAACATTGGCTTAAGAATAGAGTACAATGAGTTGTCATTAATGGTAAATTTTCAAGCTGGACAAAAGTGGTAAGTGGTGTCCCTCAGGGTTCTGTTTTGGGACCGATTCTATTTAACATATTTATAAATGATCTTGATATGGGCATTGAAAGCCATGTATCAGTGTTTGATGACACAAAACTTTGTAAAGTAATAAAATATGAGCAGGATATTGCCTTGCTGCAGAGGGATTTGGATAGATTGGGGGACTGGGCACTAAAATGGCAGATGAAATTTAACGTAGAGAAATGCAAAGTTATGCACTTCGGGGTTAAGAATGCACAAGCAATTTACACCCTAAATGGTAGTGAACTAGGAATAACCACACACAAGAAGGATTTGGGAATTGTTATAGACAACAAATTAGGCAGCAATATGCAATGTCAATCTGCCGTTGCTAAGGCAAGTAAGGTTTTGTCATGTATAAATAGGGGCATAAATTCTCGGGATGAAAATATAATTTTGCTTCTTTATAAATCGCTGGTAAGACCACACCTTGAATATGTTGTGCAATTTTGGGCATCTGTTCTAAAGAAAGATATCATGGCACCAGGGCCGGACAGGCCCACCGGGATACCGGGAAATTTCCCGGTGGGCCGTCGGCACCTGGGGCCGGGGAGACATTTGGGTGACCTGTGGCCACAGGGAAAACTTGGATGGCGGCCGCAGGGGGAGCATATTCCGGCCCCGGTCTCATTAAGCTGCACGCTGGGGAGCAGAGACAGAACACACAGCTTCCCCTGTGGCCGCCAGAAGAGCTCCCCCTGTGGCCGCCAGCACACCTATCTGTCTGCCCACCCACAGGTAACAAAAAGTATGTATGTCAGTCTGTCAGTGGGAGTGTGTGTGTGTGTGTCTGTGTCATGCTGTGTGTGTCTGTCTGTCATGGTGTGTGTGTGTGTGTCTGTCTGTGTCATGCTGTGTGTGTCTGTCTGTCATGGTGTGTGTGTCTGTCATGGTATATGTATGTGTCATGGGGTGTGTGTGTGTCTGTCATGGTGTCTGTGTGTGTTTTTAAAAATAGTGTTTTACTCACCTTTTTTTTTTTCTCCCAACGTCGTGCTGGTCTCCCCTCGACTGGCCCTGCCTCTATGACTGAGATCATCAAGCTTGATGATCTCAGCCAATCCGCACTGACACAGGAAGCGCCTCTAGTGACCGTCTGAGTGTCTGTCACTAGAGGTGTCACTAGGAAGCAATGTAAACACTGCCTTTTCTCTGAAAAGTGTGTTTACATTCAAAAGCCTGCAGGGACAGGCTATAGACACCAGAACCACTACATTAAGCTGTGTGTGTGTGCGCCTGCTAGTGAGTGAGCTTGCTTGCATGTGTGTGTGTGCCTGCTAGTGAGTGAGCTTGTGTTTTTATGTCAATGAGCTTATGTATATCAGTGAGATTGTTTGTCTATGAGGCTGTGTATCAATGAGCTTGTGTGTGTCAGTGAGATTGTCTGTGTCTGCATGTGAGTATGCTTACTGTATAATTAAATGTTTTACTCTGAAAGGACCAATATTTTATATTAGAAAAAGCAATATATATTATATTACTCAATCATCTGGGGTGGCAAGACATAGCCTTACTAATAGCCTTTTACATGCGACAATATATGGCGCAAAGACTTATGGTGCTGGCATAGATTTTTTTTTTTCCAGGGCTGCTTTGTATCCCCAGTCCAGCCCTGCATGGCACTAGAAAAGGTACAGAGACGAGCTACAAAATTGATAAAAGGAATGGAGCATTTTAGTTATGAAGAAAGGTTAAAAAATGTAAATCTCTTTAGTTTGGAAAAACGCCGCCTGAGAGGGGATATGATAACATTATACAAATATATTCGGGGCCAGTACAAACCATTATCTGGAAATCTATTCATAAACGGCTATACATAGGACACGAGGTCACACATTTAGGCTGTAAGAAAGGAGATTTCAACTAAGGCAAAGAAAATGTTTTTTTTTTACAGTAAGAGCAATAAGGATATGGAATTCTCTGCCTGAAGAGGTGGTTTTGTCAGAGTCTATACAGATGTTTAAACTGCAATTTGATAAATACTTGCAAAAACATAACATACAGGGATATAATTTCTAATTAGTGGGGTAATAGCTGCTTGATCCAAGGAGACATCTGACTGCAATTTTCGGGTCAAGAAAGAATTTTTTCGTAGTTTGATGCAAAATTGGAAGCGCTTCAGACTGGGTTTTTTGCCTTCTTTTGGATCAACAGCAAAAACATATGTGAGGAAGGCTGAACTTGATGGACACAAGTCTCTTTTCAGTTATGCAACTATGTAAACCAGTCAAGAATAGAAAGGCCAAATTAGACCTTGCCAAAAAAAATCTTAACATGTCTGCCCAGTTCTGAAACAACATTCTTTGGACAAATGAAACTAAGATCAACCTGTACCAGAATGACGGGAAGAAAAAATTATGGAGAAGACTTGGAACGGCTCATGATACGAAGCATACCACATCATCTGTAAGACACAGTGGAGGCAGTGTGATGGCATGGGCATGCATGGCGTCCAATGGCACTGAGTCACTAGTATTTATTCATGATGTGACAGAAGACAAAAGTACCCCCGAAAAAATAACAACTAAAGAGAGCTGCAGTAAAGGCCTGGCAAAGCATCCCAAGAAAGAAAACCCAGCTTTTGGTGATGTCCATGCGTTCCAGACTTCAAGCAGTCATTGTCTGCAAATAATTCACCACAAAGTATGAAAAATTAATATTTTATGTATGTTTGTGTTAATTTGTTAAATTACATTTGAGCCCCTGAAGTAAGGGGTCTGTGTATGAAAATGGTTGCAATTCTTAAAATGTTTTATACAATATTTTTATTGTATTAATTACAATATTTTCGTGCCTAACTGCATGTGTGGAATTTTTGGGGTAATTTAAAAAAATATATAAATTTTTAGAACTTGGTGTAGATTCTCAAATATTAGAATTACTAGTTATTTATTAATTATTATTATTATTATTGTTATTCCTGCAGCACTCTGCATTGTGCCTTCTGTTGCAAATGCAGCATAATTATTGTAATATCCGCGGTCTCATTCCTCCTCCTGAACTGGCCATGGCAACAGTGTGAAATGAATGATGTTAATGAGGTTAAGTGAAGTCCAAATTAATACCCTAGTATTGAAAGTGCTCAGGAAGATGACCAGCTTAATTTAATATTGTTTCTTGTTCCACTTCTAACTCAGTATGCCAAGAGATTGCACTTTAGTTTGAATCAGTGATGGACTATTAAACAACACATTTAATCCCATGTTTTGGGCATCTTTTATGTGGTCTCATTGATGGTTTAAGTGTGGGAATGAGAATTATGGAAAATTTATAATCTGAAATTTATGGTGAAATGCTATTCTTTTGTTCAAAATTTCTATGAGTATTTAAGTGTTCTCCATTCTTGAGTGCCTAGAGCGCTCATAAAGACTAGAGAGATAATCATTCTACCTCCAGATTCTTTTATTTGGTGTTCACACATCGGCTTTATATTCAGATTAATAAAAATTCAACTTGACTTGACATGCTTCTTGACTGCTAATAGAGCCTCACTGTCCGAAGTGTACAATAGGTAATGGAATAATTGAATCTTTACTAGTAGCTCCAAGTGTCCCTTTGGGGAATCCATACAACTTGGTTGATTTGACAGATGTGAATAATCTGATAGTAAATTATTCTTGAATATATCTCTCTGCATGAAACAAGGAACAGTAACCATGTTTTTGCAATAATAAAGCTTGAAATTGTGATACAGATCAAGGCTGTACTATTAAGCATTCTGTCTTCTCTAATATGCCCCTTGCATTTCTTCTCGTTTTGTCTGTGAAGGTACCTCTTAGAACTGTCACATTTGGCTTTTATATAGTTGTTGCCATGGACTAAACACCAAGCATCCCACATGTCCATTTTTAACTGTAGAAACAATGTCAGTACTTGTCACATTTCCACCGTTAATGAGGACGAGTATATGACAGTTTGCTTTCAAGCACATGGGTGATCAAACAGCCTGCTTGAATTGTGGCCTTATTTTAAAACTATAACGAAATGCTTTCTCTATCTGCAGGCCAATGTCAATAAATATTGCTTTTCTAAGAAACAGATTAAATTGTTAAAATGTCAAAAAAAAAAAAAAAATCATAATAAAACTTCCACAATCTTTACAATTTGTTCCTAGAGACGTGTTGGTTTATCAAAACCTAATGACCGCTAGCAAGGTCACCACTGATAGTCAAAAACTGTTTTTCACGCGATATTTCTGGTGTCTTCCTTACTTTTTTTTTTAACATGCAATTATCACACCCATTCTCCATCCGAAAATGCCCAATCTTGATTCATTCATGGTCTGTATGACTGCTCTTCTATTTCCTTATTCAATTTTAATAAATTAATAATGTAAGGGTGTTTCTTTGACCCCTGTAGTGTTATTGCCCCATTAACAAGGTCCCCTGTATGACTTACATGACATGATGTGAACAGGTTAAATACTTTTGCTAATAAAGTGTAATTTTGTCCCCTGGATCATGGAGACTGGAGATTAATTATTCCGAGCTAGAGATGAGCAAATTATCTGCATGATCAGTGGCATGTCAGGTATTTCTGCACATCAGAGAATTTACTGCTGTATGTGCGTGATCCATTTTAATTCACATGAAACGTCAAGTCAATTTACTCGTGACGCAGGCCCATAGAGCCATGTTTTATATTGTAATGTGCCTTGATCAGTCACTACCAATAAATGTAGTTCAAAACACGTTTCATAGAGCATCACAGATTTATCAAAATGTGATCTATCATGGTTTTGAGAGTCATGATATAAAATTAAAGAAACACCCCAAGCACCATAACCACTGCAGTTCTATGCAGTGGTTATTGTGCCAGGAGTGCCCCAGCATCCCCCCTCCACCATTGTAAGTAGTCCAAATGTTTTAGAATGGTTAGACTTTTTAACTCAGGTCTCAGGAAAGCTGCTTCCCATCTTGATTGCTTCCTACTTAGAACCTTCTCTCTGACTTACATAGTTACATAGCTGAAAAGAGACTTGCGTCCATCAAGTTCAGCCTTCCTCACATTTGTTTTTGCTGTTGATCCAAAAGAAGGCAAAAAAAACCTAGTCTGAAGCGAGTTTGGATAATTTATGTTAGTGAAGAACAAAAATTAGTGTATACACCTTGTCAAATTGTATTTTGTACTTTATAGTTAACATTTTCAATGTTTAAGTGACTTTTAGATGTTTTTTGTTTCTGGGTAAACAATCTAATGCAACTTGTTCTGCACACCTAGATTTAACATTATAGAAGAAAGGTGAAAATTGGAAGGGTTCACTCATAAGATGACAGGAAAAAATTTTGAGCGGCTACCTAAGTATCATTGAAGAGAATATAATGTAGAAGGTGGTTGATTGTTTAAGGAAGCTAGAATATTAATAGAATATCAGCAAGAAATTATTGTTCTGAATCCATCCATCTTGGTTTATCCATTGCAATCTAAGTAGAGCCAATTCATATCAATGCAAGAGGAGGTGGTGCGAATGTTTCCTCAAGGTTACTCAGGAAATATTTTTGTCCTTAAAAACTAGGTGGCTGCTTGCTACTGTACTGTCCTATAATATTTGATTTTTTTCTTCTGGCTGGTTTGTGTAACAGGGTGTAACTAGGGCTATCCGGGGTTTAAACTATGGTAATTCAATTGTTAGATTGCTACTCCTTTAGCACTCAGCATGTTAAATCATTGTGACTTTTAAAGTGCTATGTTCAAAGACAGATGATAGCAAAGTATTTTCTTTACTGCCACTGATGTGCACATTAAGGAAATGGCTTACCAGTGCATGATGGTGCTTCTGACTTTTATGTCACAACCACTATGATGCTCTTAGTCAAATTGTTGTACACACAGGAACAAATATTCTAAAACTTCACCCATTCATTTTCAAATTAAAAGACACACAGAGGGGTTGTGAGGAGAAAGGGGCTTGGTGGGGAGATGCACAGAGAGGGGCTTTGGGGGAGATACATACAGAGGGGCAGTGAGGAGATTCACAAGAGATGTTGTGTGGGTTAAAGAGACACACAAAAGGTGCTGTGGTAGTAAAAGAGACCTACAGAAGGGCTGGGGAGTGAAGGAGACACACAGAGGGGTGGGGTGATACTCAAAAGGGCTTGGGGTGATAAATAGACACTCATGGGACCTGGGAGAGAAAGAGACACTCAGAGGGGCTAGGGGGAGAAGGAGACACACAGAGGGGCTAGGGGAAGAAGGAGACATACAGAGGGGCTGGGGGAGAAGGAGATACACAGAGGGGCTAGAGGGAGAAGGAGAAACAGAATGGCTGTAGGGAAGAAAGAGAAACACAGAGGGGCTAGTGGGAGAAAGAGGCACAGAGGGACTGAGGAGGCTCCAGATGGGACACAGAGGCTGCGAATGGGAAGAATGAGACACACAGAAGGGTTGGAAAATGGGGAAAGAGACACACAGAGGTGCTGTGATTGAAAAAGAGACACACAGAAGGGCTGGGGAAGGGGAGAAAGAAACAAAAGGACTGGAGCTAAGAGACACACAAAAGGGACTTGGGGTAGAAAGACACACAAGGGACTGGGAGAATGAGACAGACAGATGGGCTGTGAGGAAGTAAGAGATACACCCCTCTTGCATGCCTCTTACAGCCCCCCTTTATGTAAGACACACAGAGTGGGAAAATGGGGCTATGATACACAATCAATATAGGGGACAAGAAACACAAAAGGGAGCAAAAAATTAAAAAAGGGAGTTCAGAGAAACACAGGTGAAGATGCATTTCTTTGTGGGGGGATGCTTCTTCACCTGTGTCTCCTCCTCTTCCTGTAACTCAGTTCTTCAGTATAGGAATCTTTTCTGAAGAGTTGATTGGTAGGTGAGAGAAATATGTTTTTCTTCCAATTTAAACATTTTGCTAGCAATCCTGCTAACACAATGTACAGATTGAATAATGTAATTGATGAGATTCTGAAAGATATATATATAATACGTAACATGTATGTATTAATAATATATATAATTATACCTATAATATTAACACATATATCAATATACATATATATTTGCAGAATACAAACATAAATTTAATTAACCCCTTAAGGACACAACTTCTGAAATAAAAGGGAATCATGAAAGAATATGAGCACGTAATGGCCCAGTCTAGTTGCTAGGTGCCCAATCACATATTCAAAGTGAAGAGCACGCTCATAGGACAAAATCAACAAAGTAACTTCATTGTTATACTTGCGCAACAATATATATTCACCATTTTAGTCCCATTACCAAACTCTCCTTAATATGTCTAGTTAATTGGGCTGAAACATTGAATATATGCAAATGCAGGTCTACTTAATATAATGTTGCTCTTTTGTAAATTGTGAAGTCCTATTAGTGTTTCTTTTACATTGGAGTAATAGTTTGATTATCATCTCCACCTCTACATCTGCACACTATACTGGTGCGACACATTATTGGGCTAATATAGATTATTTTTTTTTTCTTGGCTGCTTTTAGTTCACAATCCGGCTTTGTCTGCAACATATATTTCAAAAACATAGTACACTCTTTTTAAAATTAATTTAGAAAATCTTTCATGTTCTTTGTTTCTTTGAAATCTATTCCAGATTTACTGCAGTGCAGGTTTGAAATAAATAATAATCATAAGAAAAAAAAAATCTATCTTGATATCTCCTATTGAGTGTGTGATCGTCACCATCTCTGCTTAATGTATAACCCCAAGGAGCTAATGCCTTAAATGTCATTGCCAAATGTCATTTAACCCACTTGATGTTTTAAATCCGGAAGAAAATTATGAAGATAAAAACATGTAGAAATTCTTGACAGTTCTCTCTGCTCCGGTACCCAACTGTGTGAAAAATCTCCTGAAATTGATTTATCTTAAGCATCCACACTTTCCAAATATCTGCCAGCAATTTATCTTTTCAATATAAACCATGTTAGTCCTGCTTCGACTTTGATTGGAATGGTAAAAACACTTTAAAAAGCAATAGTTTCTTCATTTTCCTGGTGGTAATTGTTTCACTTCTGCTATCTTTGTGGGACTGTCAAAACGCAATTGATCTGGCAAAACAAGTCAATAAAAAATGCGTACAAATCTGATTGAAGCCTTTTCAGAAACATCAGAGGTAAAAAAAAAAAAAAAAAGTTTGAATTAGATGCAGGTAAAAAAAATAAATCTCTGTGATAGAAAAATAAATGAATTCTCTTTAAATGGAATGTAGCTGATGACATGTACCTGGTGTTTGAAAGACACTAACATTATTGCATGTGTTTCTATTGTTTTATTCTCTCCGCAAAAGGAAAGGAATTGTTCATGCTTTTAAAGGAATAGAGTGCAAGCAAACTGTACAACACAAAGCTTGAAATACAGTACAGGGCGCCACAATCACAAAATATGAGGTAGTTATGGTTACCAAAATGCAGAGTTGATGATCAAACTCACATGGAAAAGAGAAACAGAGAAATCAAAAACATAAACACACAATATGTTAAAAAATACAGTAGGAACAGTTACAAAAGTAATGGCACAATTGAAAAAAATCAATGTGTGCTCAAGCACTTTTTGCCTCGATGTGGACTTAGTCCCCAGGAACGTCAGTCAGCAGTGTGTATCTCTGTGCATCAACAAGGCTTCCTCCGCATACCATCAATAATCAGGAGCCAAGGAGTCAGTCATCAGATTCTGCTATACTGGAGTCCTTTCAGGGGTGACTATCTGCTCAACGCGTTTCATCTTGTTTTATACTTCCTCAGGAGATTGTTCTCTCTTCAATGTTTAAATATGCCGGGCAGCTTCCTTTAACTGTGTCTGCGCATGCATGATGGCGCAACGTCATAACGCCCGTCGTCTACCGCGCATGCACATTCCATTTTGAAACACCAACAAACTTTATTGCTTTGAGCAAACACGGACATCTCCAAACTCATACATATAAGCCAGAGTTTTTTGTCGCTTACTACTACACAATATGTCCGCTAATCTCAAATGAGTGTATAAAATACAATATAAAATTTAAAATGTAAAAATAGTAAAAATGTGTATGCATGCTGAAACAGATTTGTGGATAAAACATAATCTGGAATGCCATATAAAAAATATTACATAGCTACTGGGAACAGGACAGGGTAGAAAGGGTTTACCTTAAACTGGGCATCACTGTCCTGAGGTGGAGAGACACAGTGATAAATATACCTTGTTCGTCCTACCTTAAATGAGGCACCTAACGGGCTCCTTACGTTATTCTACTGCATGATGTAGGAGTGTCGGTCCTGGCCCAGGTGCCTGCACACACAGTGTAAGCCCGCCGGATAACAGGCCCCCGCTACATTCAGGAGAACGAGACATCTACTTACCTATACTCGAACTGCCACATAGACAGGTATGTCTTGCTTAAACTATAGGCTCTACGACTGGTCGCCACCACATATTGCATTGTGGCTGAGAAACTACATATAGTCGAAGTAAAGTAAGAGGCTGTGTTCCCGTAATTAGTCCTACAAAGACCATACACACCTTATCACACTCTTACCTCGTGGATGAAAGATTTGCTCAGACATCCTTAACTAACCTGACACCCACGGCCTATTTAGCTACACCTTTGTTGGTTAGTCGAATGTACTTGCACGAAAATGTCATGTTTCCGCTTGTTTCACTCTCCTTATTTACTTTTAAAATGTGCAGCCTACTCAAAATGCTGACCAACTGTTATGTTATCCATATTTTTCTTATTCTTGTGCATGTACATGCTGTTGGGGAATTGCAGGCACAGCTATGTTATTTCCATGCACAACAAAAAATAAAAAATTTATTAAAAAAAAAAAGAATATTACATAGTACATATGATATAGAAACTAAACAACCATTCTATTACAAAGTCAAATCAAAGTGATTGGTCAAAATTAAAAAACAAAACATAAAGCAGGTATATATAAAAAGAGGAGGGAATTATAAAAATCAATAATAAATGCATAATATATTGTGTCCTAAAAAGCCATGAAAAGAAGAAAGGACAATTAGTACTTTTGGAATAAATGATAAAACCAGGGATCTGTCAGGAGTCTTACCTGATGGGGAGTCCGGCTCGCAGAGTTATACGCTCACCCTTGCAAAGTAGACACAGACCAGGGTGACCAGGTAAGATGCCACTTGACCTGTGAGTCTGTGCATGGGGACTTTCCAGGAATAGTTCTCCAAGTAGCAGTACAGCAGGGATTAGCAGAAGCATAGTCAAGGGAAGCCAAAGTCAGGGGAAACCAGAGATCAGAGTAGTCCAGGAGGAAAGCCAAGGTCAGAAGCCTGAATCAGGCAGGAAATACTGGAATGCTGATACGGAGAGACAGGAACCAAACAAGGGAACCAGTGAATCAATGAACTGACACCCTTCCCAGGGTGAGGCAGGCTTTTATATCCAGCCAATCAATATAGGTTACAGGTGTGCTAGAGCAGCCATGGGTAAGTTCAGCTCCCAGTGCTGGAAACAAGGCAAGGACACCTATTAAAGCAATACTATGAATGGCTGGATAGCTCAGTGGCAAAAGAGCAGGGTTCAAATCCTGCCAGAGCCACCAGGAAGGTAAATCCAGCTGGCATTACACATGTTACACAATTCATTTAGGAGATATATTCAAGAATAAAAATATATATGAAATGTATTTAAAAAAGAGCTAAAATTCTAATGGAATTAGTCCATAAAAAACAACTGATCTTAATCTGTATTTAAGCCATAAGGCACCTAGGTTTTGAGTTTGTATATCCACTCGGTTTCTTTTGTGGCTAATGTTTTTCAGTGTCACCTCCCCTCCAATGTGGGATGACTAGATCGATACTGATACATTTAAAATGATCAAATCTAAAATCTTTACAGTTAATACAATGTCTCGGTACACTATGTTTCATATTTTTCTTATTGATTCCATTAAAATGCTCTAATAACCAAGCACATTCCTACTCATCTGAGCAGAAACCTTTGAGTACTATCGGAAATCTTGTAGATCCCAACTTGACACACCGCATTAGATATATGTACCCAACTTGCACTTAACCTGCCATATGTAAACATTACTACACTTGTATATGCATTATAATATAAAACATGCTTCTACTCATGCCACTGTTTGCCATGTAAATAATGTGCGTTTAACCTGCAATGTATTCACCTGCACGACAAAAAATAAAGAATAAAAAATAAAAAAAATGCTCTAATAATCTTACATGTAGTTTACGAATAGTGTGCCCCCACATATTGTGTGCCACATTTACATTCTAGCAAGTGCACTACATTCTTACTTTGACAATGTATAAAGTGCTTAATTTTGAACGTTTGCCCAGTGGTGGTGCTTTTAAAATCTAGTGTTTTATAAGATTGGAATTTGCAAGTGCTGCATCTACCACATATATAAAATCCCTTGTGTTTTTCTCTTAAAAAAAACATTGTCAGAAATTGCTGGGTACTTTCTAATCTTTACCTCTGGTAGCATGCTTGAGCTAGAAAGGATTTTAGATTTTCAGTATTTTTATAAATTACACAGGGTTTCTTAGGTAAAACATTAAAAAAAAATATCTTGAATTAAAATAGGCCAATGTTTTCTAATTGCTTTTTCAACAAGATGGGCCTTACTGTTATATTATGTGATAAAAACCATATTAAAATCTTTGTTCCCTGGTATCACTTATTTTCTTCTTTTCTTTTTTTTTTTAATCCCTCCTATTGCACTTCTCTACTTGTTTTTGAGATCCTTCAACAAGATCCATTGGGTAATGCCTATTTTAATTTTTTTTATTTAGGATTTTTACTTGAATATTCCTAAGCCAGTTGGGGTGGTGACAGCTAGAAAACTCAATGAAGCTGTAGCTATCACTGGACTTAAAAAAAAGTTTTATTTTGTATTTTCCCATTTTTAATAAAGAAAGTCAAATCTAAAAAATTAATTTCCATTTGATTTAAGAAATCATCCAAAGTTGTCATTGGTCCTTCCCAAATTATAAGAACGTCATCTATGTAACGCTTCCAGAGCACCAGGTTCACGCCTAAGGTGTTATTGAGCCAGATATTCTTCGACTCCCAATTTGCCATGAAGATGTTAGCGAAGCTTGGCGCAAACCTGGTTCCCATTGCAATCCCGCAAGTTTGCAGCTAGCATTCAGAAGCATTACTGGTCAGAGACCCTATCCCACTGATAATGGGTCTTCCAGGTGGATCCCCAAGTCTCTTGTGGATCTTAGGCAAATGTTAAAAGACTGCTATTTTGGGCGATTTATTATAAAGATATTCAAATTCCTCTTTATTAATGACTTTATTATTAAAAACCTTCATTTAAAAGGGCTAATAACTGTTTTTTTAAAATCCTCCATTAGGCTGCTTTTTACAATTTTGTATTTATCTACATCGCCTAAAATCCACATAGATTGCCTCATGTAATCTTCACTGTTCAGAATAACGGTCCTTCCTCTTAAAGGAACAGTACTACAAACAAAACATACAACTAAGTTACATGGCTATCTGCAGTATAACCAAGGCCAACATACAAAATAAAATCATCACTCAACTTAGACATAGGGCTCTTGAATTCAAGCCAAATACAACCACCATCTAGAATAAGAACACCAGAATTAGAAGAAAGAGAGAGGGGCTATGGGGTGGGGAAACCACCACCACCACTTCCCCACAAAAAGGTTACAGAGGTACAAGGGGCGTAACCCCACAATATATATAGAAAAAAAGAGATGAAAAATGGGGCAGACAGTCCACTCACAAAAAAGTGGGTGGAATGCCTAGCCTCATTCAAAGTACCTCATAATGTAAATAGTCACATAGAAGAGGATAAACAACCTTTATTAGAAAAAAATGCTAAAATGGTATATAGTCCAAATACTATTACCATACACTAAAATAGTGTATTGATTGTAAGTTAACCACCAAATTTGTAAAAGCCTGGGAGAGGCTAATCCTGCAAGGTATGTTTGACTTAATAAAGGTGTAAAAATACACCTAAAATAATGAATGGGTAACAAAGCAGGTTAGTCTAAATCCATTCTAGGAAAGGACCCAACTGGGTAATTGGAATAAATATTCAGTTCAAAGGCTAGAAAGAACGGCAAATAATACCCTTAAAGCGATTATTTGCCGTTCTTTCTAGCCTTTGAACTGAATATTTATTATTTTTATTATCATTTAACCTTGCATCCTTTCTGGATGAATGTTGTTACTGTGCTAATCTGCTTTGATGTTTTGTTACCTTTTTTTTACTTTACATACTTTTTCCACCTGCACTGTGAATGTTTACATGGTGTGTTCAATAAAAAACATGGCAACATTTCATTCTTTGTGTGTTATTAGTTTAAGCAGACTGTGATTGTCTGTTGTTGTGACTTAGATGATGATCAGATCACATTTTATGACCAATTTGTGCAGAAATCCATATCATTCCAAAGGGTTCACATACTTTTTCTTTCAACTGTATATGATATGATACATGATATGATATTATTATATATGATATGTGATATATCATAAATGATATGTGATATGATATGATATTATTCTATATGATTTGGCATAATGTTTGCACAAGCAGCAGGCTCTCATAGAAGATGATGATGGCTTGCGATTTAGACTGGAATTTATCAAACACTGATTACCTGCTTCCTTTGAGGATCTCAGCTTCAAAGACCTTTGCTCTTGTGTTTAATGTTAAATATAAGCTAAATTCTAACATGAGTGTCTGAGAGCTTCACCTGATTATCTTGCCTTATATGAATAACCGGTAATTTGACATGTTTTAATGTAGTGTTTAATGCAGATTATGTTTGATATGCATGTCAGTGGCTAAATAAGCAATTACGCAATAAGGAGAGAAAAACAACAACATGCAAATTTAGGGTAAGGAACTGCAAGCTTATTGGTTATATTGCATTGCACATTGTTTTTGACTACACATCCATATCTGTAGTACTATGCATCAGTAATAGGAATGACTAGATTGTCCTCATCTAGGAGTCAAGTATTGATAACCTAGGATGCATCCTTCTTCTTTTAAACACAAAAAATGGTCTAAAGCAGTGGTTTCCAAACTTTTTAGGTTCAAGGCGCCCTTAATATTTCAGTATTTTTCCAATGCACCCCAAGACAAAATTTATAGGTTCTGTATAGCGCTGCAGCATTTACTGGCGCTATAGTGTAATGTAGAGTGATGGTGTTTGAAGGGGTGCATGTATACATTTATTGTGTTTTAATACAGGGGTGCGTTTGTATGTAATATTTGTGTTTGATTGCAGGAGTGTGTCTGAATGTAATGTTCACTTTTAAATGTGGATGTACATTTGTGTGAAGTATTCGTGTTTGAGTTAAGGGGTGTGTCTGTATATATATATATTTTGAGTTTGAATGCAGGGGTGTTTGTATGTAATTTTTGTGTTAGATTGCAGGAGTGTGCTTGTATGTTGTGCTGGTGTTTGACTGATTGGATGTATGCACATACATTACCAAATAAATACATACCTACATACATACTTACACAGATATCCATGCACATTAACCCACAGATGCATATAGATACACCGACACATCCACACAAATTCATATAGACATCGACACATAGACACATATAGATAAACACACATAGATACACACCGACATACACACATGCACCCTGACAAACACAAACGTTGATACATGCCCACACCATGACACAGATACACACACTGACATAAAAACACACACCCTGACACACAGAGGCACATACACCGATGTGTGCGTACACACAAACACAGGAGCACACAGACATATATATACACACAGAGATGCACACCCTGACACACACACACACTCACAAACACCCTGACACTATACACATACACACACAGACACATACACACACAGACACAAACATACACTCACACACACACATACAAACACTCATACACATACACATACTCATTCAAATACTCACACACATACACTCACAAACATACAAGCACTCATACACATACACACACTCCTCACACTAATATGTACATTTACACTAATAGACACACTTACACACATACTCACACACACTCAAACGCTGTCACACAAGTTATTTTTTTATAACTCAAGCCACCCTTCTTGTGTATCCAGGAGGGTGGCTTGCAGTCCTGGTCCTGCTGGGGGGAGTGAAGGGGTTTGAAGCTCTTTGTGCTCCTCTTCCCTCACACTGTGGCTGCCTCCTCTCCCTCCCGCACCATCTCTCTGCATGACGCTGGGAGGAAGTGACAGGCTGTCTCTTCCTCCCAGCTAGCCAACATTACAGAAGCCCGGTCGCGGTCTTAAAGGACCAAGGCACTTGACTGAGTCCCTGTTGAGCAGAAATGTTTCTCCGGTGCTATAATCATAGCATTGGGGAAACATTCTGTGGCACCCCTGTGCACACAGTTTGGGAACCGCTGGTCTAAAGTATAGCATCCATTTTGAGCAGTTCATTTGCATTTGATACATGGGTAGAGCTTGATTGGCCTACTGGGAGACTGGGAAAGTTCTTGGTCAGCTCCCTCAGTTGGGGCAGGTCTTGACCCCCATTAAGTTGGACCAACACGACCTGCAGATATATAATTTATTGGTGTAGCATGGCTAAGCTGCTGTGGCATGACCTCAAGAAAGCGATTCACACCAGACATCCCAAGAATATTGCTGAACTGAAACAGTTCTGTAAAGAGGAATGGTCAAGAATTACTCCTGACCGTTGTGCACATCTGATCTGCAACTACAGGAAACGTTTGGTTGAAGTTATTGCTGCCAAAGGAGGTTAAACCAGTTATTAAATCCAAGGGTTCACATACTTTTTCCACCTGCACTGTGAATGTTTACATGGTGTGTTCAGCTGAGTACCACATAGAGCACTGTTTCCTCTGCTAAGACTCTGCTGAGGGTGCTGTTTGTGTTTGTGAGGGAACTGTTAGTGTGCTGTGTGTGTGCTGTGTGTGTGTGAGGGTGCTTTTTGTTTGCTGTGTGTGAGGTTATTGTGTGTGTTTGTGCTGTATGTGTGTGTAGGTGCTGTATGTGTGTGTAGGTGCTGTATGTGTGTGTGTAGGTGCTGTTTGTTTGCTGTATGTGTGTGGGTGCTGTTTGTTTGTATGTGTGTGGGTGCTGTGTGGGTGCTGTGTGTGTGCTGTTTGTGTGCTGTATGTGTGTGGTTGCTGTGTGTGTGTGTGTGTGCTGTTTGTGCTGTTTTTGTTCTGTATGTTTGTGTGCTGTTTGTGTGTGGGTGCTGTGTGTGCTGTGTGTGTGTGCTGTGTGTCTCTGTGTGTGCTGTTTATGTGCTGTATGTCTGTGTGCTGTATGTGTGTGTGTGCTGTATGTTTGGGTGATTTGTGGGGGTGGAGGTGGGGGCAATTTGGTTAATAAATATCCTCCCTCCTTTTTTAGAGAGGGGGGATCCTTGTTGCTGCTGCCTTCCCTGGTGGTCCAGTCGAGGTGGGGGCAGATTACTTAATATCCCCCCTCCCTTATTACTTTATGTAGGGAGGGGAGATCCTTTCTGCCTTCCCTGGTGGTCCAGTGGAGAGTGAACTCTAGCCTGCGGGGCTAGAGTTCACTCTTGCGAGATCTGAGCGTTGCTGCAACGCTCAGATCTCACGAGAGGAACCCGGCGGAGCTGCTGGCAAGAGCTCCCCAGGTCCTCTCCAGCCTCCTTCACTGCCTGTGGGTCTGTGAGGGGAGGCTTAGAGCAGAGCTGGCGCACGCCTTTGATGTCAGGTAACGGTGTGTGTGCATATACAGAGGATGCAGATATGATGTCCTATTAATGGTCCCTTTTTATTTATATATATATATATATATATATATATAGAAACATAGAATGTGACGGCAGATAAGAACCATTTGGCCCATCTAGTCTGCCCAATTTTCTAAATACTTTCATTAGTCCCTGGCCTTATCTTATAGTAAGGATAGCCTTATGCCTATCCCACGCATGCTTAAACTCCTTTACTGTTTCTATGTTTCTATGTTAACCTCTACCAATTCAGCTGGAAGGCTATTCCATGCATCCACTACCCTCTCAGTAAAGTAATACTTCCTGATATATATATATATATATATATATATATATATATATATATATATCACTATCTTCATGCTGCAGCCTCTGTGAAATAGCCAGGCAAGGAAAAGTATACTTTGAATCAGAAAGTATAACCAGTTCTCATGCCCAGAGGATGCTTTTTGGTAGGGGTGGAAGTTTAAAGAAATGTCTGGTATAAAGAGACACATACTGTGAGGGATGTTAGAGGAAAAGAGAGTCAAAAAGATGTGTCCACCTACATTCACCTACTATATTCACATATAAATACACTCACTCTCTTTCACATTCTCTCTCTACGTTTAAAAAACTCGAGCAACTAGCAAGCAGTGATCTACAATACACGCACATGCTTTGAGTGGCATAAACTTGTGGCAGTGAATTGGCATTTCCTGAGTGAATGTGAGTGTTTCTAGGCTTCAGTACAATATTGCGCTACAACATCATGCACCTCTGATACATTGTTTCTTCTATATTATTACATGATGTAGCTATATTTAATTGAAACAGAGTATTCTTACTAGTGGTTGCTGGTGAAAAGTAGAGTGGAGCAGGGACTGTGAAGTGTGTGCAGGCAGGTTACAATTTGATTGCGGACAAATTGTAACCTTAATATTTATTTTATTTTTTTATTTTATAAATATTGATATAGATTTTTATATATCACATATTTTTTGCATTTTAATATTTTTGAAAACACGGACAACATGAAAACTGGCAGATACAGGGAAACATACAAATGGAGATTAGCTGCATATGTTTCACATCTCAAAAGAACACTATAGTAACCCAAACCATGTCATCACAATGAAGTGGTTTGGGTGCAGTGACCCTGTCCTTTTAACCCTGCAGTGTAAAATATTGCCATGTTTACATTGACGTAAATAACAGGACTCCCATACAGGATCAAATATTATCCTTTATGTTCTCATATTCAAATCTATAACTAGTAACTTTAATTGTGATTAAGCTTAAGACTTTGGAGAAATGATCATTGTTTTAACTAATATTTATTTGTTCTTAACTAGTATCATTGTATCATCTAATTAGGATAGTTATTTGGATCTATTAGGTAGAAAACACATTAAAGTTTATATAGTACCATGTCCACCACTTGTTATTTAGAGTGTCTACTTTTATGAATTATTGAAAATAATAAAGTTCAAATTGAATCTAAAAAAAAGTTTTTTTGTTAATTTTCAAGTCGGGTCTTAAGGCTAGAGTTTCCCCGTGTAGGAAGTATATATTTTGTTTCCTTTTGGTGTTCATTGCAGGGTTAAATCCTCATCTAGTGACTGTTAGGATGACCGTATTGGAGCTTCCGCCACACTGACAAAGTAAAATATTGTCATGTGATGAGGAGGCCCCATAGGAAAGCATTGAGCATTGAGCATTGAATGAGCATGCAGAGCTCAGCTCACATGTGCATTAGGTCCCCAGAGCTAATCTACGAGGAACATTGTATTAGACTTCAATAGAGATGTCAGTGACGTTGGTGAGGGAGGAGCGAGCTTTAAAAAGGTAAGTATATATTATTTTTTACGTTTTTATTACACTGGGCAAGGTGGGCCTGAAAAGAGTTTGTATTCCAAACACAGTAGTTTTCATTTAACACAATGCTTCCTCAACAGCCAGTAACATGCTTGTGTCACATTTCATACTCTGTGATTATTCAATAAATCATACGTTTTTCTATATCTGACATTGGAACAGCAAATATTAGGCCAAAACAGCGGGGCTTGAAAAAATAGCCGAGCTGGTTAATTTTATTTCCAGGTTTGCTATATTGGCTAAACATTTGCAATTTCTTGTCAATTCTCCACAGTTGCTAGTTTAATGAATAAATCTTAATGTTATCATGCACAGTAGAACAGTGATAAACCTATGCAATATTGCCGTGCTTTATGCAGTCCTAGTGCATTGGAACTATGTGTGTCGTTTCCCTAATATATTGCATTGTAATATGCTGTACATTCCATCTCTCTGACTTACAATCTTGATACTCAGAATACCCAAGCTTATCATCTTGGCATGCAAATAGATGTGATTTCAGCAGACATGTACGCTTCATATTTATTCATAGGAAGTTATTCCACACTTGCAGTTTGTTTGGCCTCAAAGGGAAATTATTGTTCTAACAAATCTATTTCTTTATCAGGTTAAGTGGTAATTTCACTTGGTAAAGTGAAGAGAGATTGCAGTCAGAAGCCTGCAATATATTAAACATATATTTGTAAATAGTGGAGAGAGGTGGCTCTTCCGTAATCATTATGGTTTGTCTTATTATTTTTCAAAGTAAATTATAACTTGAAATACATTTTGTCTAATTACATTTGTAGTTAATAATGACTAAAATGGTCGGAAAATACATATGTAATATACATTGCTATTCTCTTCTTGTCCAGAGATGGTACCATGTGAAGACATACCTCCTAACATTTCAAATGGACAAAGAGGGACGCTTTACTTTTGGGCGTATGAGTGAAAGTATGACTGTTATGAGAAATTTTAGGTGGCTTACTAATAACAGTTTATGCAACTAAAAAAAATTAGAACTAGAAGAATGCATCTAATTTACACAAACTGATTTATATAAGTTAGTATGTATTTAAACCATCAATACCAGGGCTGGTATAGATTAAGACACAAGAATACCAAACTCCTATGAAATAGAGACGTTAAGATAGAAATAAGGGCAATGCGTTTTGTGCCATATATAAGGACTGTCCCTCCTAAAAATGGACATTTGGAATTCTGCAAAGAGGACACAGCATGCTCTTTGTTTCCAATTAGACACTTTGACATTATGTTTTGGACCTTATTTCTTTTTACATATTATTAGATTTTTTCCCCACGTCTTTAATTTATCCAGACATGGACCCCTTGCTCACAGTGAATAAAGAGTTATCCTTTTCATACTGAGCATGAGCTGGATTTTTGAGCAAGGTGCAGGTCATTTTTACCGATGACTAGGTGTCGATGTATCCACATGAAATGTGAGGTCATGGTTGATGCTTACATCACAATGTATTATCACTGCTTTCAATTATGAAGCGATATAGAATCAAATTCTTAACACATTTACTTTGAAGAGTTCATAGTTTTCTCCATGGAGTTGCCTACTAAAGGTGTGCAGGCCATTTTTGACAGATAATGGTTTAAGATGATATTGTCCTCAAATATGAGATTTTCTTTTTTGAAGGCCTTTGTCCTTTGAATTGCTCACTCATAAGATCTGATGAAACAGCTGATTATCACAGGTCACTGGCTACTGGTTACCTGGTTTTAGGCTGTCCATGTGAGCCCATCAGGCTCAACTTGTTAATACTTCACACATTTCCTGAATTCCGTAGGGTAGTCCTAAATGAGGGGTTCTGTCCTGCCATCCCACTTTGAGACCCTGGTGTTCTAAACATAGGGACTACAGAAAATACAAGAAAAATAAACCATTGTGGGAGCTTTTAATAATTAATTAAATAATAACATTTTCACATCCAAGAACACTTTGGTGGAGAAATACTTTGTATGGACGGACTGATACATCCCTTTGTGAATCTTCAGATTTGAACAATTTCTATATTAAATTATGTTTCATTAATGTATTAATTTTGAATCTGTGTACTGTATTATCTTAATTATGCAATTAAAAGGATCAAACTCCACCTGGGCTGTCCATTTAAAAGAACGATTAAAAAGTCTGAACGTGAATAGCTACTCCACCCATTTACCTTATCGTTATGATTATTACATTTAGACTTTTAAACTCTGATATTAAATCATATTGCAATGTCATTATATCATCCCTTTTATAATGAATTTGTTAAAATAATGAGCAACATTTTATGAAAAATCTGACTTTTTTATCAACGAATAATTTCAGACATATTTCAAAAAGATGTCCAAAAAGACGTCCAATCTAAAAGGATTTTCCCTAAGAAAACCATTCAACAGCTCACCGTTATAATAGGTTCAATCTATTACCCAGGATAATAAACATTAAGTCTTGTATTTGCACGATATTCCTTTACTCTCACTTTTCTCAGCAGAAAACCTTCATTTCCTCTTCAAAATCTATGCATAAGTTAATCAATACCTGCTACCGCTACTGCTTTTAATTTTTTTTAAGTTGATGGATAGTTTTAAAACATTTAAAATCCATAGTAACCCTACATCCATGTTAAATTCTTCTAATTGACCTTCATCTATTGTATCTCTTAAACAACACTCATCATGACCCTCCACGTGCTCAGTTTATTGATGTCTTTCAAAAAGCTATAGGGCATTTTAATCTCAAAATAAGACTCTGCATCTGCGGTCTGCTTCCAATTTTTATTTAGGGCTTATTGAAAACACTTTCCTCTGTATGTACAAAGCAAGAACATTCTAAGTATTACTTTGAAAACCCTTCATTTTCCTATGGGAACAAAACACATAACATATATCAAAGACATTGTTTTTTTCTTTCTTTCTAATGAAAATATTCATTTGAATAAAAAAAAGTATCCTAACTTTTTAGAAGCACACTATTTGATATGGGCATTTATATTGTCATTCAAGGCAGAAATAGATTGCAAAGTAATATATATTTTATATGTTTTGTGTTTTTGTTTTTGAGTGTTTATAGCATTTCTGGTATGCAGTGTGCCATTTTTTTTTCTTTTAGCAATTGATCCTTTTACAAAGTAATTAATAGTGGTTACTCAGAATAGTTTGGGCCACAAGTGACACAGAACAATAATTGACAAGCACGAAAAAAATAAGGAAAAGGATACTGCAGCATCAAAAATAGGTGTCATAACACAGAAATCAGAAAAACTAAAACGTAAACCAAAATATTAACTTCTCTACAGCTAGGTCATTGTCCACTGTTGCAACCACACTGGCATAGTCATTATGATCCAAAACTGGAAAAAAGAACCAGGCAGATAAGAATGTGTATTGCACCTCAGTGCTATGATTTTTAATGAAGGAAATACGAGGTACAGACGTTTTGTCACCGACCCTTTATCATTGTGAAATGCCCTAAGTTAAGCAAGAAAACATACTCCAGTATATACCCCACATAAGTTAATCTTCCCACAAAATGTGTAAAACGCAAATAGAGAGCAAACACCCCCAGACATCAGATTCAGGCTTGGAGGCAAAAATAACCGCCAACATCACTAAGCAAATCATTCAGATTGCACTGATAGTAGTGCACAATGTCATTGTGTGTCATGTGATTACCGCATTACCATGGCAACGGTATGTGGAATTCATGACCGAATGCAGAGGAATTACTGGCAGATTTTGAATCATAGAAAAGACAAACACACAGTGAAAAAGGTGAATTAAGACAAAATAAGTACTCTGGATTCTATAAAGGGCCAAAATACATACAATATATCCCAATATCCCCCTGTATGCCATAATTTAATTCCATGTAATATTGAGATATTCAGTCTACAAAGAAATACAGTAATTGCATAATTCCTAATGATACATTTAATAAAATACACACTTCTGTTGAAAGATGATTTATATAAGGACTCTCTTGTCCATTAGACAATAGGGCTAGTACATATAGAATACAATAATAATTTGTATACACCTCTACTGCCTACTCTTATTATATACAGCTAACTTAGACCACAGATCAGGCATCAGGGCAGAGTGTTGCAAATCTAGGTTCATAAAGGTTTTTACTGATGTATTTGAGACAATAGGAAAGAAAGTAAAAGCATGGATGTGGCCATTCACCCATTGTCGGGTAATTTTCTATTTGAGCTGGACCGCTGGCTCCCTGACATGTCAATGACCAGTTCCCAGAATGCCAAATTGTATTTAACATACAGGAAGTGACATCACACTCAACAAATATACTTCATGTGAGTGGTATTAATTCATGCCTTCTATACCGACAAATTGCAAATAAGTAATCGCAGCAAGGATATGTATATACATTGTTGCAATGACAGCAGTGACTATAATAATTGCATTACCTTAGTGATAGTAATAAAATAGAGTATAATTTTATGGTAAAATCCCCAAAAAAGGGGCACAGGCCCGTGGCACTCAAATGGTTAGTAGAAAGATAGTACTGAATCATAGAGTATCCCTGACAATTCAGAAATTCTCCTCTAAGAAATCTTGTCTGGCTTGAAGTCCCTAGGGGCGTCAGCCTCTCTCTGTGAGAATTATAGTAGCTTTCAATTGTGCAGATCTATAAAGGGAAACTATCTAAAACTATATATTTTTTTTTTCATGGCTAGAGTTGCCAATTTTAATAAATACTCCACTTAATTTTGGGAAAACCTGTCTAAGCATGTTCAAGTGTCAGGTTGCATTAGCTATGTTTGTCTAAGCTACTGAAAAAAAGTCTAAGAATCGAAAGAATTGAAAATTACATAGTAACACTGCTGATCCTTCAAAGCAAAGTAAACTTCAGGCCAGATCATATTTAAAAATGTATTACATTGAGCCACAGCAAAGAATATACAGATGTCAAACCTCTTCAATTTTCATTCAATTTAGACTGCTGACTTTATTATGTAAATTCAAGCACTAATATGGCTGAGTTGGCGACTGCCTGTTATTATAAAAGCTAATGAGGGAGGAAGCTTAATGATGGCTTCATTCATGGTTTTGTGGTAGAAACCTGTAAAGGTGCCAGTCAGGACATGTGAGCAATATACCATACCCCATGCCCCTACCCATTGTCTCCAAAAGTATGTAGGCATGTGGGAAAGTGAATAAATTACCTCATTTAAAATCTGTGAGTGAGAAGTGGGCTGATAGCTATAGTACTATTTTTTTTTGCATATAACTTCTGTTATATTACCCTATGTGCAGGACTACAGTGACAGGAGACATCCTTGCACCTAACTGACAACTTTTTATTAAGTATATATTTTTAATAATTAAAAAAAAATACAGTCCAACCGAAATCTATTTTTTGTTAAAAAAAAATAAATAAAAAAATAAAACACTTTTTTTGTTTTTGCTTTTATTTGGAGGAATATATGGCCTCCTCAAATTACGCAATGTTAGTTGTAAAAATTCCTTTCTGATCACCCAACAGAGTGGCTTTGTCACACATTGTCAGGAGGACTGGGATATAGTGCAGTATATACTCACATTACATTTGAAATAAAAAGCAGGACTTTTCATCCCATACACAAGCACTTTAGCAGTGTCATATATGAAGTCCTGGTTGGCCGTTGGGATAAAGGAAATCTGTCTGTGAGGAAGAATACGACTGGGGAAAAGATAAGAAAATGTAACGCCTTGGGAGGGAATATAACTGTGGGAATTGCATGGATCTGGGAGGAAACATGGCTTTGTAGTGTGATGAGTATGTCTGGATGGAGAGTAGTTGTCAAGAAACAGAATGTAAATGACAGACACAAAAAGACTGAGAGAGACACAAGGTCTGAGGGAAGGGTGTGATAGACAAATCAAGATACTGAAAGTCACAATTGTATTGAAAATTGGGTTGTAGTCAAACAAAGGGGTTGGTCTAACTACGCTATTTACAGGCAAAACTAGACCTCGCAATAAAATTGCACATTTTGTTTTGTAATGATCAATATGTAACTTTATATTTTCTATTTATTTTTATTCATAATGTGACCCGCAGTCTGCCTTATTAAAAAACCAATTCATATTTTCAAAGTACTAATGCATAAAAACCTGATCAATTATATGGAGTTCCAAAATAGTGAGTAAACCTCTGGCTCTCGAGCAACTTTCTATCTTCATTTTCAGAAATTTGCCAAGTTCATCAAGTACTATTTGTTGGTTAATGCATGTAAATCCACCATGAAACGAAGAAAGAGCTACAGCTGTTATCTTCAGATGTGACTTTCTGGAGTCATCAAACTCACATGTTGCATCATCTCATTCATAACAATGACATTAGCCCACATCCACGTGTCTGGCGAGCAGGTGCTTCGATCCATCGGGAGCAGCTGCTTATTCGTTTTCACTGGCCAATGCCAGTAATAAAGGTGTCATCCTCTCCCTTCAAGGGGAAAAAAAAAGGCATGCATGTTACTAACCTCAACAAATACATCAGATTCCCCAATGACATGAACTGTCATAATGACAGGAAGAAAGCAGTTTCTGCAAAAATAGAACACTATGCTAAGAAAATGAGGACATATTCTTATACACAGACCACTATTACTCTTTATATGTTGTCTTTATAATAATTAAAATGACACACCTCACTCATCTTACAGATATTTTTGCCGCTAAAGTCATTTTAGTTTTATCATAATTATGCCAACATCTTAGAAAATATGAATGAGGAGCCTAGAATGTCACATTAATAAAATAAACCCACTGCTCTTGGGTTTCACATATCAAATGCTGTGCCTGGGCCAGTATAGTCTAAAGAATTATAGAACAACAGAGGATCTGTAGAAGTCATATCATGGTTGAGGTAGCAACATCTGGGCTAAATATTTCCACCAGACTTCTTAGCTTTAACTGGCTCGAAAATTACTATACAATAAATAGTCATGTGTCCCTTGTAGACAAAATTAAGTGGGGCCAGCTAATGATTATGTTTTTAATATTTAGTTATCATAAGGAAAACTTAAAAAAATCTTTCTGGTTTTCAACTTAACAACTTGTGATTGCGGTGTTTGTGCCTGTAGACAAGTTTGGAACAGAGTTCTATAAATATTTATTTTGCTTATAGAAAAGAGTTATGACTAACTTAGAAACACAAACTTAAATCAGTGGAAGAAGATACTATGTCTCTTTGTTGGCCATATTATTATTATTATTAATATTATGTTATTATATAGCACCATCAAATTCCGCAGCGCTTTACAATGGGTGGACGAATGGACATGTGTAATATGAAGTTGAACACCACCTCTATGAGTGAGGTAACAGTATTCACACACAGATTGTTCAAACATGACTTGTCAGTTATGGGATCTCATATCTTTTACAATGTGATTGTAATATCTGGGGGGGGGGGAAACACACCGACAAATTTAGCGCTAATTTGTATATATATATCGTTTACCCAGAATACACTGCTGAAACTCATTGCCTGTCATTTCTATCAAGCGAAGCCAGCAATAATGTTACATTTGCAGCACCAAACAAATGTGATTGCATGTATATTGAGTTTAATTCCTTAGTTTATTTTACAACGCGGAAACCAATGATTTTAAATACAGCCGTGTTTCTAATAAAAATCTGTTCTTCAAATGTAGCTTCAAATGAACTTTTAACAATTTTGTGTCAGCATAATCCCTCAAGTGAATTAATCTGTTACTTATTTTTGTACCATTCTTTATGTAAATAGCAAGCTGTTCCATTTGTTGAGTGACAGAAAGCATTATGAACAGGTACAGTGCAGAATATGAATTGCAGAGAGCTGTAAAACGCTTTCTTATGAAGCTGCTGCTATCCGAATTCGCCTTCGCCCAAGCAGATATTTATTTGCTAAGAAGGCATGTGTTCTTAATTAACCAGTTGCCTGCATACTAAGCAAATTGTTAATTATCAGGTGTGAGGATGTATATTTCATGAACGATGCAGGTGTACTTTACATACTTGTGGATTTTCAATGAAATCCACCCAGACATCCATATAATTAGTTCTCTAGGCTATTGAAGAATTTGTTTCTTTTCTACTTTTTTATACATATTTTTAGCATCTAATAAAACGATTTCAATTTTTAGGATTTTACTTTTAAATTTGATTTTCTTTTTAATTGTCTATGCTTTTGAATTATGCACACGTCATTGTACTTTGATATAGTAGTTATACTATACAGCTAATTTCATTGAGGTATACCACCGGAAATTTGTATTTTTTTTTTTTTTTTTGTAGAAGAGGAATATTTAATGAGTGCTTAATAACAATGTTTTTATTTCCATCCTGAAAAAAACATAGTAGTATGTAATGTTTGTTAACTAAATTGTATTTAAAAACTCAATAGAAACTTAAAATGCTGACACAAAAATTTTAATGGTAGCAACCATTAACAAGCTAATCCATATTGCCTAATACAGGTTGAGGTGACTCCTGCTATATAGTTCATTCTCATTGCCCATCTGAAGATTATATGTCCAGTGTATCTCCCCTCAGAATAATCACTTTTAAGTCAATCCATGCATACAAACAAAGTTGATACCCCCTTATCGGGTGGCTCCTCCCACTTTAACCCCGTAAGGACCAAACTTCTGGAATAAAAGGGAATCATGACATGTCATACATGTCATGTGTCCTTAAGGGGTTAAGGCAGGCTTGACCCTTTCATAGATGGACCTGCCATTGCCAATACCACTTGTATATGCCAACCTGTCTGCCCCACTTCCATATATGCCACTTTTGGGAGTTATGGATTAGAGTGTTCCTGGAGAAACCTAATGCTCTTGTCTCTGCAGATAAATCCATGGTATGTAGGAGGCCATTTTTATTACTGACTTAAAGGGACACTGTAGGAACTATAATAATTTAATTTCTTTGAATTCCTCTGGTGCTATCCCTCCATTCAGTGTTAAACCATGTTCAAGCAGTTTAACACTGAATGAGGGTCCCTAGCCACTAGCCACAAGTCCAGCACCCACTGGAGATGGGGCTAAGGCAGAGATTACAGATATTACACACTTCTTTATAGGCTGAAAGTGGTCAGGTGACACTATCAGTCAATCACAGCTGTCCACTGCGGATCAGGATAATGCTTCTTCATAAGTCAGAGCAGCACAGAGGACGCTGGGGAATCTCGTATTGCATTAAGACATTAAAAAAGGTTTAACATTGAATGTAAACAGAGCACCAGGGGACTCCAGACACTATAAACACTTCAATCTTCAATGAGATTAAGCACCCAGGTCCCTTCTGCCCATTGGAGTGGTCTGGGTGCCAACTCCCATCACCCTTAACCCTGCAAGTGTAATTATTGCAGTTTTTATAAACTGCAATATTTACCGTGCAGGGTTAAGTTCTCTTTTAGTGGCTATCTATCAGACAGCCAATAGAGAGACTTCTGGCTTCTTAAAACACGAAAAGTGTTTAAAATGACGCTGGACGTCTTCACGCTATTCATGAGGACCTCCAGTATCACCGGAATCCCCTTTGGAAAGCATTGGATAATGCTTTCCTATGGGTAGGTCTAATGCACGGCCATTGCCGCGCATGCGCATTAGGTCTCCCCCGTGAGTGTAGCCGGAGCCTGACCCAGCGCCGATGGACATTGGTGCTGGATTCAGGTAAGTCACATGGGATGGGGAGGTGGGAGGGAGGCACTGCAGGATATGTTTTCCTGGCACTGGAGAGTCCCTTTAAGTTCACATTACATATAATGCACAAGGAATAACTGCCGTAATAAAGATACGTTCAGAGTGTTATTAGTAAATTACAAGTTATCAATAACTAACAATTGGCATTACCAAATAAAAATTAACTCTGTATACAATTATGGTATATACATTGATTTTTAAGTGTATCCTGGGTTCACTCATTCAACTGGCTACTTTTGTGATCTTTTTATAATTTGTATTCGTTATATAGTAATGCCTGTAATCTCTGACATATTATTTTCTTATTGATTGTCCTAGTTAAAGGGATACTACAGGCATCCAAAGCATTTCATTTTCATTAAGTGGCCTGAGTGCCATGTATTTGTAGTTTTAATCCTGCAGCTGCAGCCATTGCCATTCTATATGGTCTAAATGCCACGAGAGAGAAACTGGAGGCATGTCTGTCCAAATAGCAGGATAAAACTCTATTTCTATCAGATGGTCTCATAGAGGTTGGTTTAGCGTGGCGTTTTTGCCGCCCAAGCACACTAACCTCCCAAGAAAAAAGTAAGGGTAATACCTTCTCATGACCAGGGGTTGCTTTCAACTGAACGGCTAGAGGACACCATAGCATGAGGAATACACATTTGCATTCATAACACTATAGTGGTCATTTAAGCACAATGGGGGGGAGGTGTATAGTCATTGCTTTGAAAAATGGGTTTCTTAAAGTGCTGGTGTACAGTCCAAAAGTGGTGCACTAAGAAGGAATATACCAATGGTTTCATAGTGAGTTTTCCACTCTAAAATATTTCACCCAACATATTGTTTTAAAAATGCTCCCCACTGGTTCATAACAGAAACGACAATTATAAAATCAAGTTGAGAAAATACCAAGTACTGTGTGTAGGTCTGTATAAACATGTCAGTTAAGTATCGCTGGCACTGGCACAGAGCTTAATGAGTCAAGCATCACCTAAAGCTGACTGTGAATTTTCTGGCAATTTATGTCTTGTAATATATAGGAAAAAAAAAAATAACTTTTTTGTGCTTCTATTTTATTTTGGCATAAATACACTTTAAATAAAACAAAAACATTTTTTTAGTTACTTTGCTAAATCCATCCTTCGAGATGTTAAAATGCCTTCCTTCAAAATGTATCTGCAGTAAGCAAAAACAGATTTAAGCTCTTTGTACGACATGAAAAAAAAACATTTTTCCTATCTTTTATATTTCACGTTAATTGCTTGTGAAATCCATGGAAGCCAGGGGGACTCAGATAAACTATTTCAAGACATTTTTGACACCTGCAGAGGTTAATGACTTCGCTACCTTACCAGACACCAGATAGGTGTCAAGCAGAAATCCGTGCTATGAGACACAGCAGCTAATAAACAGGTGCACACAATGGTAAATGTTCTTATATTCCTGCCATACCTTCCAACAGACAGTAAAAAAAAACAATGTCTTACAGCAAGTTGCATCAGCTCTTCAGTTAGATCTCCGTAAACAAATGTGTGATATAATAAACCTAAGAACGTAAAAACAATTTCGACACACCATGAACTCTAGAGCTGAGGCTCATGGTGAGATCATCATTTCATGTTTCCAAGGCAGATGAACAAACTTGTTTTTCAAGTAGCTATATCAAACAACAACAAAAAGAAAATGTTTTTTCTTCCGTCCACTAAGCTATTGTCGTTTAAAAAGGTGAATAAATTAATGTGAGATTCTAAAAGCAACATTTACTTAACAACATTGTAACCCAACTGATCGAGTTATTTTGCAACTAATGAAGGCTGGTATTGTGGTCTTACGGAATGGGCCATTCGGACACAGTGACATATTTTAGAGGGTCCATTAAAAAAACACTCCAGATAATTCACAGAATAAGTAGATGTTGAACTGAATTGTGTCACAGTATCTACCTCTGCTGCACCCCATTGGCTTACACATTCTCTGGCCGTGCGTTATTCCTGTTCCAATTATAATGCAAATACTGATGCTGCCTCTGAGCATCTTTGCTGTGTAAATTTTGGTGCACAATGTTAATGATGTCAGTAACTTGCATAATTCTAAAACGTTAGTATCCATAATGTCATCTCAGCACAGTCTGGGGTGGTAGAATCATCTTGGCCAACTGAAAGCCCCCTGCTACTATAAAAACTCCCTTCACCCTTACGTTGATCCCCTGTTATGGTTCTTGTTTTCAATAGTGCATTATTATTGTTGTTAAGGATTTCTGGCTTGTTTGGGATATTTTAATATCCTTAAACCCAACCTTTTACCTGTTGTCTTGCATTGTTATCCATCTGTACCTCTGAACTCGTCTACTTGACTACGCTATTTCTCTTGCATACATTCATTGCATATCTTTCAGTTTGCTATAAATCCAGTCATTCTATGGACTATCAATATGCTATATCTGTTTCTTCTCTGCCTAAGGTTTGTTAGCTATGATATACTATCCTGACAAATAATTATATAGATAGGTTATTGTGGTAAGGGAATTACGATTAACAAGTCCACAGCAAAGGCAAGGCATTTTTCAGGAACTATTGGGTTCAATAAAATGTAGGAGGGTATAATTACTGTTGGCATCCATGCTGACATTGCATGCCATGTGTTTCACATATACTCCTATTCATGTATATCACTCTTCTAATGTATCGGCTTCAACAAAGATGGTTCCAAGAATCATTCATTTTCTCCGTATGTTCAAGTGGCTTTTTATTTTTTCAATTTTTTTTTGCTTTTAGCACTGTCTCTCACTTAACTATATAATCCAATCTATCTTTTCAACCTTATTAAATTGCACATTAATTATCATATTTCCAGTTTAATTACCACATGGAGTGGATATTTCAAATTCTGCCTAATCCACTTGTATGCTGTTTGCAAATAATAAAAAAAAAGGAATGTGCAGCTTATAGACACAGAAAATTATGAACAAGACCATTAATATAATTACTTGCGTAACTCTTATCATCTTGTGCTTTGATTATTATTTGTGCTAATCCGGTTTGTCTTTAGTATATCCTGGATGACTGTATCTCAGTGCATTTGTATTCAGTTAATATGATAAATACTGGTTTGCATATGTTGCATTGTAAAATGAACGACTAGGGTTACGAAGATCTTGGCAGATGAAAGCCTGTCAGTCAATAAACTACAGACCCAACCTCTCATAATGCTCAGTTTACATTTTTGCTGTCTGCATTTTGTGGGAGGTTAAGGCCACTGCAGCTGGACTGTTGAAGGTCATTTGGCAAATCACATTTGAATCAGAAGAGGTTATTGTGTTTTGAATTAAGGCAGGACAGGACAGCATGTTAAGATTACATACACTGTGCTAAATTGGGTGTCTGAACTTTTATTCAAACATTTAAAACCAAAAGCCATGTTCTTATTCACAATTCTTGGACATGTTGCCTTCAAAGGCAGTGCTTTACTTTCGAAGAATATGTAAGGTGCTGCAAAAAAGCATTTAATTCATTTAATTTCTATTGATATTGATGCTCAGTTATTTAGCATTCTTCAACTTTTTTCATGGGCAGAAGCACATATCACTTAGAGTTATTTACTTAAGTCTGAATGGTCCCATTCCAAATGGGGTAAAACCATTCAATGCTGTACGGGGCGATTCGGACTGTAAAATCTGGCCATTGTTTACATTATTTTACAATGTTTGGATTTTGCAGAACTGGCCCTGAATGAACCTGAATTTAGTTTAAATGCAGGATTTTTAAAAGTGGATTTTTTTTTTTAACCTTTTGTAACCATATGCATATTTTAATGCATTAATCAATATTACCTGACACAAACTTTTGGATTAAGATTGGGTTCTCTCTATAATGGCACAAGATGAGTTAAAACGAGCTTGAGAACTAAACAGGGACCCAATGAAGGGAAAGCTATTTCAGCTGTTGTCCATTCTCCGTGTCCTTTTGCAATTTGATCTTAAAAGGATAATCCAGGCATGGACCCCTTGTTCACTGTGTCTAACGTGATACTGGCTATACCTCACTGATGAGTCCTAACAAGGCTGAAATTATAATTTGTATTTGACTATTTTGAGTGGGATCAGTATGAAATGCAATATGGTTAAGGTTTTCTCTGTGATGTCATAAGATGACCTAAAACCACCTTGAGAACTGAGAATGGACCCTCCAAAGGGCAAGCTTTTTCAGATGTCTGGTCTCCGTATTCTTTGGCACCCTACTAATTCATATGATATCTATATATTCCACTCAAAATGGGTCAAATTCAGCCAGGATTGTCTCTTTAAAATTATATCTTTTGCATTTAATTAAAACAACAACAAAAAAAGATGAGACATTGTTTCATGTGTGTATTTTGTCACCCTTCTCTCAACCGGCATCTCATTATGTGTTTTCAGTAAATATTCATTAGTTTTCAATTAACACCATCAACTTCACGTCATCATTTTCTAGCAGATCCTTTCCTGAAATTTCAGGTTATACTTGAAGAACAAAGTGATAATTCTTCTATAAATCTGGTTAGTAAGATACAAACAAAAACTTTTTAGGAAATAAAAAAAAACAATGTAAATATATTTGCAAACAAAATAGTCTGCTTTCACAATAGAAATGAGGAGAACGTGTATTTGCAAAGTAAAAAAAAAAAACAAACTGTTCATTCTATCAAAAAAGAGGTAATTTTACCACATGGTTAAATATGTGCAAACATTTTTCATGTGATGTTTTATGTGGTTCTCACGTAATAGACAAACTTGCACTGGTTTATTAGGTCCAAACAAGGCTCACAAGGGTTAACCTAACCAAAGAACACTTCATAGAGTATGACCCGAGGGCAAAGCAACTATGTGGTCTAAATCAAAAGAATCACCCAAAGGCATATTATTTATGTAAAACCTGGGCAGCGTGCAACATTACATTGTTCCTGGTTACTGGTGAACGTTTGGCCCATACACAATCTTTCCTCTCCTCTTCTAGCTGAGTGGCAAAGATGTCGAAGCAATATCAAGTAGGATACATGAATCATCAAAGTGTCCTCCTGCAGTGTTACAGCGACGGAGGAACTGAAAGTGCGGCCCCACTAGGTTCACACATTGTGTATTGGAGCAGCATCTCCTGGTGCTTGGATTCACTTTTTGAGTTCAAGTATGTGTGTGTATATATATATATATAAATATACATATATAGTTACCAATAATATGATGTGTGTGAATATACATATATGCATGCATATTTCACATGTACACAAAAAATAAAATTTACATCATAATCATTTTTAGAAAGTGTTATTGAAGTATTTGAATGTCCGTTTGTTCTACTGTCTGAGAGATACACATCCTTTCCCTGATCTCTTGGTTTCCTTATCAATCAGGAAGTACATATATATTTCTTCAATGTCAATACAAACTTAAACTGCCACTACTCCTGGGCAGCAGCAATGGCTATAGTACTCATCCTCCCCGATACATTGAAATAAAACCAAAAGTTTCCTGCCCACCATACCGGATGATTGTGCACATTTATCACTCCAACGGCCGTTGTATTGATACTAAAAAAAACTCCAGTTATTTAAATGTGCCCAGGGATTTTGAGAAAGTGCACCGGTAACTTTTCTTTTTTTTTTTTTTTGTTATTTCTTCAATATGTTGTTTCACTCGGGCATAACAAAACAAAATTGTGAAACAGAGAGCAATTGCTGGTACACCTCTGATGCTGAACCATGCCAACAGCCCTACAGGAAAGTTGGAAGACCTGCTGCTTCACCTGAAAAATAACTCTTAATAATTGTTACTACATACCACAGAGAGAAAAATATACAGACAACTCACCATCTACATCTCTCTTTCCATCAAAGTATATAACTCATTGCTGTTTGAGCACTTTTAATTGATATAAGAAACAAATACCTGCAACATACTTTGAAACAAAAAAACTTTATTGATACTATTAACAGTTTGACATTCTATTGACATAAAAGTTATGAATGAGCATTGATGATTCGACGTATAAAAAGCATTAACGTCTTAGAAAGACTCTATTAAAATATTTTTCCTCTCCTTTGTTTGATCTCTTTCTGTTCCTCCGGGGCACTTTATTGCATCGTGCCTATAATGTGTTGAACCAGCACAGAAATAGATCATCTTTATATTGTTAGAAATAGTTATTAAAATCAAAATCTTTCATGCCTTGGGTAAACGTTCTACCAAGTTATTAGTTTTACCCTTGTACTTGTATGTGTGGTCAGAATATGACTATGTTTACATCCAGTATGCACATAGAGGGCTGCCTTTTTTCCCTCTTTTTTTCAGTTTTTATTAAAGGTAAGTTATTGCTTCTGACTTACTGGGTCTCTCTGCAAGTTATCATTGTTTAGCGTGACACAATATTTATTTTTATTTTTATTTTAATTCTTTATTTTTGTAGTACACATGATAACAGCTTGTGATACCACGACATTAATAGCAAGCACTTCAAAAACAGATATAAGAAAACATTGGCAAGGTATCAGGTACATTGGCACATTAGTTTTTTTTTAGGATGCGATAACATGTTAGAAATAGTGATTAATGACCGGAAAGAAATAGTATGATAAAACAATAGCTTGTCATGTCTTAGAACTACACATTTTTAATATTTTACTCAGGGTTAATATGTCAGTGAATAGGAAACAGGAATGGCACATACATCATACTATATGGACCAATGGCTTACTGATACAGGATAAGAAAGTAGGACCTAGGAGCATGCTTGGTCTGTTATGCTTATATCAATTACTAACATGCTAGAAATAGCAAGAAATAGCAAGAAAGGCTGCTTAACTGAGCTAACATAATATTAGCAGGAGCTTATATGAGTGGAAAATAGAGCATGGTTATTTTCTAATAGTGCTGAATACTGACAGGCTATCTGACATAGCATTAACTTCTCATTGGCATAATAATAAATTAAGTGAGATGGCACCAAAAAAAAAAAAAAAAACGAGTAGAAATAATAATGTTTGCACCTAAAACAATAAGTGTGCAGAAGCATAGTAACTAGAGTCTATCCGACTTCCCTTCAGTGAGCACTGGACCAAAAGATCGGCTTCTGATAGGTGCCCGCTGCCTCCACGCCTCTATGTCTATGGCCTTCTGCTGTCACATGCATGCACCAACCGGCCTCCACATCCAGTTGCAGGCTGTATCATCGTTCTCTCCTCTGTATGCGCTCGGAGTTTTCCCGGGGGTTGGGTTGTATTGGTACACAGGGTTAGCTCGGCCATATTGTCGCCGCTTCCGAATCCTCAGGGTATGAGAGCCACACACGTGTCAATGGACCCAACGTGTCTGCTGCCTGAAGTTAGTGGGCCTCTTCTTTCTAGCACCATCTTGTATTGTGAGTGCCGTCAACGGGAGCCTCCTGACCCTCTGGAGCCTCAGGCTCTGTGGACTATACTGCTGTGGGGTAGAGTGCCGAGGCACTATGGGGGTAGTGGAGTATTCAAGCTTCAAAAAGCTCTGCACAACTTGTCAAACTCCTGTAAAAAGTCCCACTTGGTGAGAGCACAGATGTTGGCCATTTTGGGACCGTCAGGTAGGTGCTGCATTAGTGCAGTACAGTGCTTTACTGCCTTCAAACATCAGTGAGAGGCTGTCTTCGTCAGTGTGGGCCGGGATGACCCCTACCGGCCTGGAGTGGTGTGGAGAATCAGAGCCCAGATGGTAACAGGGCACACCCAGAACAGGGCACCCCGCTTTTCTCGTCCCAAGCCACCCAACCTGCCTCAAAAGAGATTGCCTCAGATGCACTCGAGGAATGGACTAGTGATTAGTCCTGGTCCAGTTCTGTGTGTGGCAGAGTGTTTGTCCGCCGGTACACACAAATCTATTTCAGGATGGTGTGCAAAAATGATTAACTAAGGCTAGTTGTCAGAAATAGTTGAGGAGCTCTGCCACAGTGCGGCTTTCTCCCTCGGCAGTCAGGCCCCACTCCCCACCTGCTGCATGTTTAAAGCTACTGTCACTTCTGTGTTCAGAAAGAGAGAATGTTTTATTGTACATCTCATATATACTTCGTTGGAATTTTGGTTATCTGTAGCCTTTAATTTGTGTGTTGTCAAATTTTCATTGATACGTTCTTTGTTTAAAAAAAAAAAAAGAAAAAAAAGCATTTAAAGTTGTTTGCGAGTAAAAGAATCTGCTGTATCGTGTTCTTGGGTCACATGACTGCAGGCTACGCCACACAAATCTGAATAGTGAAGCATTTGACACAATTAAAATATTCCTTATGTGCCTATGTTTGATATTAAGAACTGCAGACATTCATTTTTAAGTATCTATTTATGTATAATACAGTCAGTAAAGTAAGTAAAACTGCTCTTTTTAAAGTTGATCTGTTGATTTGTTTATACATTAAAGCTGTTCCATTTGTGGATATCACCTAAGTCACTAACAGTGAGTTCTCTCTGGAACCGACATGTTGTAGGTGCTATTGTGTGATATGTTATAAATCAACAAAACAATGATTTTCCTATTTGTTCTATTCTTGTTTGTCTTTGTAGACAAATGCTGTTGATTATGTGAGCTGTCATGAGATGTGCAACAAAAATAAAGAAATTGCTGTAACCGTTAACATGGGTTAACTAGTTCTCTGTGCCGTTATTGGGAACCCCTGTCATTCCCGATGCTGGGGACTGCATCATCCATGATGACTTCCCTGCCTTTCACACAGAAGATCATCATGGGAAATGTAGTCCAGATGTTGCCTGCCAATTGGATTAGGGACTAATGCAAGTCTATATCTCAAGTGCATTGTGTACATTCAGAAGCAGTATATTCTCGGTTTTAACCTTATGATGCTCGGTAACATTGTGTTTCATTAGAGAGGACTTGATATTGAGGAAAGGGTTACACAAGCCACCACTGTTTTCTTGTTGTTTCTTTTACTTGTTTCACAGGAGGGAATTGAGCAGCAAGTCATTCTTCTTTATGTGTCTGCAGTGGGTTCCTGTGTCGCACTTAGTCATAAGGCCAAGGATGATGAAGTGTAGCAAGAATTGCAAAGCTTGTTTCTGCACCATAAAAACAGACACTGATCATTCACATTTAAAGTTCCATTGGAAACTTTAAACAGAACTTATGTTATATACAGCTAGAAAAAGGGTCTGCACACAGAAAATATCAGAGCCATTTGGGAACTAGTGAGGGAATGAGGGGCCCTAAGAACGGCAGGGATAAAAAAAGAAACCTCAGGCCACTCATACAATATTGTGGGAACAATCAAATAGTATTAACTTGTATGTACACTCATCTGTAGCTATATGGAGATGAGGCTTGAAAGAGACATCTGTAAATGCTGAGCTCAGTATTTTATTAAAGGGACACTATAGTCACCAAAATAACTAACTTAATGAAGCAGTTTTGGTTTATAGATCATGCCTCTGCTTTCACTGCTCGATTCACTGTCATTTAGGGGTTAAATCAGTTTTTGTTTGTTTATGCAGCCCTAGCCACACCTCCCCTGGCTGTGACTGACATAACCTGCATGAAAACAAAATCGCTTCATTATCAATCAGATGTAACTTTCAAAGTTTGTATCTCCTGCTCTGTAATTTCAACTTTAATCACACACAAAAGGCTCCTACAGGGTCTAGCAAGCTATTAACATAGCAGGAGATAGGAAATTCAGAATTAAACATTATTTATAATAAAGGAAGTATAAACATTAGATGACTGTTTACAGGAAGTGTTTTGGAAGGTTGTGTAAGTTACATACAGGGAGGTGAGCCTAGGGCTGCATAAACAAAGCGATTTAATTCCTAAATGGCAAAGAATTGAGCAGTGAGACTGCAGGGACATGTTCTATACACCAAAACTGCTTCATTAAGCTAAAGTTGTTTTAGTGACTATAGTGTCCCTTTAATACGGTTATAAGCTCTATGTAAAGACAACTCAGGGCATTAAAGTAGCAGACAGAAAATACCCACTGGTAAACATGGCTTTACATGGCAAGTAAGGAATGTTAAAAAAAAAATAAATAAAAAAATAAAAAAATTATATGGATATGGGGTAGTTGAGAGGGGCTACGTTTGGATATTTTTGTGGTTTTAAATGTAACTTTAAGAATTGTCTTTGCAAATAATACACATTTGATATGTGTGTCAAATTAAATAATGTCATCTGTTTAAAATGTTTGCCTCCAACAACTAACCATTTAAAATAGCACTCCCTCTGCGTTGCAAGCTGGTGCTGAAACTTAGTAACCTAAACAATCCTTATGCACATTATTTACACCTCATCTCTGTAAGTTTCACAAGTCTTTATTTCAATTAAGGTTTGGTGCATCTTCAGGCTGCGCCAACGAACTAAACCATCTGCACAAGTGATGAATAAGACCTCGAAACAGCTGGCAGGGGGGTACATTTATGTTGATAAGATTGTCAAGGAGTATAATAAAACCAAAGCGACCTTATGTCAGATTGTAATATTTGTCTAAGTAATTGGACTTTGGAAGTCATGAAAAGTTTGAGTGATTATTATTATGTTCTATCCTTTATTTAGAAAATGGCAACATGGTGTATAGATAATATGTATTGTTTTCACATCCTGAACTGTTCCATTGGAAACATAAATTCAAGCAGTTTCCTGAAACTGCCTAATCAATAGGGCAATGACGTATCCTGTCAGCATGGAGTGCAAAGACCAATGTTTTGGGGTGCTGCCATTTCTTTTGTACTCTCTATAAATCTTTAATGTCTCGCAAACCCAATTAATTGACACTGCTTTGTAAATCACTTTTGTGGCTTTTCAAGTTAATTTTATTTTATTCCAGCAATAACAACCACACTAAGAAATCTATCGGAAAATGGTCTGTTTCTGGTAAGATTCGTGTCACGTGATTTACCTGTACAAAACAGGAACACAGATATTGTTACTATTCCCAGGTCACAAACTGTATGACACCCAAAGCCAAATTACCAGTGACTGAATGCCAGTAATGTGATCAGAAACTGTGCTGTCTGAATTTTTAATTGTTTGATGTTTTGTATGCATTAGTAGCTGTTGTTTCACTTGCTCACATATATGGACACTCCGCTGCAAAAAATAAATAAATAAAACAATTAAATAACTGTTTATTATATTTGTACCCAGTTAAAACATGCATGCATTTAATTATGTATTTTTTTTTTATTGAGGGTGTGTCTACAAACAGTTTGCAAAAGTTGCATATCGGCTATCTGCAGCCTTTACAAGCCCTCCCCTTCTAACCTTGCTCAGACTTTCTGTGGTTGTCCAATCACAGACTTCCCAATGCAGCTCAATGAGATGTCTTGTAAGGCAGTTGCTATGAGCATTTGCTGACTCTTGAGTTTAGCTCCACTGAGCTAACTAAACCAGGAAGTAACATGACCAACTATCTAAATGACAGCTGGGGGAGGAGGTCTTAACAAGGTTTATTTCGAAAAGTGCCAGTTTTTATTGAACTCTGCACTTTTTGTAAAATGAAACAAAGAGGAAGCACTCTTCCCACACAAAGCATTTCAGTAGGCTAAAGTGATTTACGTGTTAAGAGTGTTCATTTAATAAATTCACTAATAAATTGAGAAAAAAAAAAAGCTTTCTAAAACCATCTTTAAATCAGTGAGTTTTTATTAACTAAGCCATGATGAATTAACCCCTTAAGACCGCAGGGCGTACTATTACGTCCTCTAATAGGCGGCTCTAAACGCCGCCGGGCGTAATAGTACGCCCTCTGGTCTTTCTGTACTTACCCGGTCGCCGGCGGTCCCACGCCGGCGATCGCGGTGGGGGGGACTCCCAGGGAGCCCCCCGCGGCACGACCGTCCTCCAGGAAGCCCCCCGGCCGTGTGAGAGTGGGGTCCTAGCGAGGACCCCACAATCACATGGCCGGGTATAGCTGGCTTCTGTATTGCCAGCAGGGGGGCTGCCTGTAATTACAGGGGGTCCCCCTGCTGGCTGAAAATAAAAGTAAAATAAGTTAAAAGTGTAAAAAAATAAAATTATATATACTTAGATCATATATATATATTATATATATATGATCAAAGTATATATATACACATATACATACACACATGTACACCGTCTAGGTGTATTTTACTATTAATATATATATAATTATATATATATATTAATATCAAATTACACGTAGACTGATACTGATTAAATATATATATAATTATTGTTATATATATATTTATATATATATAAAAAAAATTAAAATGTAAATACGTTAAAAAATAAAATTACAAAAATAATTAAAAATAAATAATTAAAAAATATATAGATGTGTGTTATTTCGTTCTAACTGTATTGTGAAATTAATATATATATATATATATCAAAATACACATAGAACGAAATAATATATATATTTATACACATAAATATATACGTATATATCACTATATATATACCTATATATAAATAAAAATATTTTAAAAAATTATATAGATATATACATATATATACACATACGTATATATATACATATATTGATTCTACATATATATTTATGTAATATTTTTACATAATTAGGTATCTTAATTAATTACAATTAGCAGGACCTGCATGACAACCCATGCCGAAAGTAAAGGGAATTTAATTTGCTAGCACTATATTTAACCCTATAACTTTCCGAGACACCATAAAACCTGTACATGGGGGGTACTGTTCTACTCGGGAGACTTCGCTGAACACAAATATTAGTGTTTCAAAACAGTAAAATGTATTACAACGATGATATCGCCAGTAAAAGTGACGTTTTTTGCATTTTTCACGCACAAACAGCATTAAACGGACAATATTATTGCTATGATACTTTTTACTGTTTTGAAACACAAATATTTGTGTTCAGTGAAGTCTCCCGAGTACAACAGTACCCCTCATGTACAGGTTTTATGGTGTTTTCAAAAGTTACAGCGTCAAATATAAGGCTTGCGTTTCATTTTTTTCACATTAAAATTCGCCAGATTGGTTACGTTGCCTTTGAGACCCTATGGTAGCCCAAGAATGAAAATTACCCCTATGATGGCATACCATTTGCAATAGTAGACAACCCAAGGTATTGCAAACGGGGTATGTCCAGTCTTTTTTAGTAGCCACTTAGTCACAAACACTGGCCAAAATTGGCGTTTTTTGCATTTTTCACACAAACAAATACTAACGCTAACTTTGGCCAGTGTTTGTGACCAAATGGCTACTAAAAAAGACTGGACATACCCCATTTGCAATACCTTGGGTTGTCTACTATTGCAAATGGTATGCCATTATGGGTGTAAATTTCATTCCGGGCTACTATACAGTCTCAAAGGCAACGTAACCAATCTGGCGAATTTCAATTTCAAATGTAACGTGCTATATTTGACCCTGTAACTTCCCAAAATGCCATAAAACCTGTACATAGGGGGTACTGTTTTACACGTGAGACTTTGCTGAATACAAATATGTGTATTTTATTGCAGTAAAAGCAAACAGTATTATGACATTGACCGTTAAAATGTCATGTAGAACTAAAAAAATCAAAAAAAATCTTATTTTCTCCCATTTTTTTCATATTAAATTATGTTTCATAGCTAAATATTTGATATTAAATGAAAGCCCTGTTTCCCCTGAATAAAATGATATATAATAAGGGTGGGTGCATTTACTATGAAAGAGGTGTATTACGGTTGGACAGACATGTAGCGCAAATGCCAGGTTTTGTTTACATTTTGTTTTGTTCACAACGTGTACATTTGGCTCCGTCCTTAAGGGGTTAATTGCAAACTGTGGTTAAATCAGGAGTTTTACTATAAAAACCTGCCTTAAGGGATTAGGTTTACCTTGAGTGCACCCACTGTCATTGCTACAATTCGATGGCCTCATTATGGAGTCAGGGGTAGGGGACTTGCATTGATCACATTTTTATTAAGTTCCTATAAAGTTTTACTGCGCAAGGCAGTAATTATTTTTCGTCAGCAAAGCTGCAGCACCTGAGGCAAAGAGGGCTCTGTTTGCCAAATACTAAATATCCTTAAGGTGAATCACCATTATTAGTTCTGAAATTGTAATCTTATGAATACTTGCCAGTCTCAAATTACTCTCTGAATTCCTTGACTTAAACCATTCAGTGAAGGTACCATGCATTTAGCAAGGACACCCAACAGTTTTCTGCCCACCAACAAGTTTACTCTGAATTCTATTTAGATGAATTTTGTATGACATATATCAGCTAGTCAAATATTGATCCATTTCAGATGGCAATCCAAATATATGCCAGCATATTCTTGAGTTTCTCGAACTCTAGTTTTTAATAAATATAAAAAGTGTTTTAGTTTTTTTTTTCTTTAAAGGGGAATTGTTACTTCACAGGATTTCTAATATAACATTTACTTATACCATGTATTTAACAAATATGAGGTGTGAAAGTAAGTGTAGAAATCCATACATCTTTATCCTGCAACTAGGTGCCTCCATCACGGATCCCTGTCAATCACTGTTATAAGCTCAGTATTTTGCCCTTCGTAGCAGGCATACAAAATGTATAACAAAGAAGTGATATGTAACACGGTTTCTATATTTCCTCCTCTTTTGTGAAGCTTGACTGTGAACTGATCAAGTTGTATCAATAGTGTGTGTGTGTGTGTGTATATATATACACACACACACACACACACACACTATTGATACAACTTGATCAGTATAAATATATATATATATTTTTTTTTTTTTAAAGATGCATTCCCCTTTAACTGCATGATATGTGACAGAAAAATATCTGCAAACAGTTTAAATGAAAATTCAAGATCTTTTTTCACTTGAACTGTAAATATTCTATGGGTTGAAAAAAAGTAATATTTTTTTTTAAATATATTTTATTTAATGTTTAAAGAGGAATTCTTGGATTACTACTGATACCAAAGTGCACAAGTACTGTACTAGATACCACTGGCTCTTGCAACAGGAGATTGAAATACTGTATTGTCTGCTTTGCTTGAATCATTCCTTTACAAAGGGCATTTGTCTGTTTTTTGAGATTAACGATCTTAACAATGACAATGGAGAGGCACAGATAGCATCTCTGAATGTTTTTTTGAGCAATTCAGTTCCTGTAGGTGGAAAGTACGATTTCAGTCGGTCCTTCTAAGCACATTCATTTTTAATGGCCCTCCACCTACTTTATCATTTCCTACAATAGGCTTCACTGCTGCAGACTACAAAAGAAGTTTGTCAGCTGCCATTGTGTTCTACAGGAACTGCAAATATACAATTCCCTGAATTTGTGTTTCGCCTTAAGAAATGTACTTAATATATGTTCCTACGACTCTTACAACCACTTAACACAGAAGTAAATCTTGTATTCATGCCTTGTAAGCAGAAAACACTGCATTCTTAGGATTGTTCTGTATCTTAAAGAACCCTGAAGGCAGAGATTTATTTGGTTTGAACATCTGGACAAATCTGAGATTGGTGTACTTCAAATGAAATGACTGGTGCGAATACTGATGAATGGCATGCATAATGTCTTACCGCTTAAACTTTTATTTAAATGCTCTATCACTAATTATAAACAACTTAACAACTAGCACAGGACACACATATCACAAATGTTTTCATCTTAAAGGATACTGGGGAATCAGACTTTGGATGCTGAATGTACTGAATAAGACCCCAGATTCACAAATCTCTTAATCTAGAAGGGTTCCAGGAGAAATCAGACTTAGGATGCATAATGTGCCGAATAGGACACAAATATCACAAATGCCTTAATCTAGAAAGGGTTTAAGGGGAAATGAGACTTTGGATGCATGATGTACCGAATAGGACACAAAGATACAAATTAATCTAGAAAGAGTTTGAGGGGAATCAGACTTTGGATGTTTGTTGTGCTGAAAATGTTCTAACTTATAACATGTATTATAGCTACTCTTCAGGGTCAGTTTTCCATCCAACCCTGCAAGAAGCCTGTTTAATTTGACTTGGCTCAACCCACCCATGCACCCCTCCTCCCTCCCACCCCGGTCCCTTGTACCTATATAACATGCTCTTCCAGCTGTTTGGAACCTCAGCTAATCACCTCCTTATTACCTTCACTTGCTATCAGCTGCTGCAGCTATACCATTAACTCTCTATGCCATCTTATACAAATTCCTCTGTTACCTTTTGTCTCATCTCCACAGTGTAACCTTTAGATTGTAAGCTCACGGGCAGGGCCCTCTACCTGTTGTATCGAACTGTTCTTAATGTATTTGTCTTTTTCCCAATTGGAATATGTCTGGCGCTTTACAAATACCAGTAATAAATAAAATAGCTCAATAAAAGAAAGTGTTAGGAGGAAATGTCACATTTTAAAATTATAGGTAGGTAACTGGAATGATATTGAAATTGGTGTGCTAGAGCTCAATATTCGTATGGCTTTAAAGCCTTGAGTTGTGGGTGAATTCAAATGGCCTTTAAAAGTCAACTGGTAGGGGCATCTTTGTTAAGTATGTGAGTGTGCATAAATATAGTGAGCCCAACAGGCTCAACTACAAGAATATATATATATATATATATATATATATATATATATATAAAATCGTTATTGTTAAGGAGACATTGACACATTGACAGTCTAAGAAAGTAGTTTGTGTTCTCAGTTACACAGCATTTTTTTTTCAGTGACTGGGCTTTGTCTGCTGATTTGATATGAACATCAGCTTCACTGTGATTTACTCACTAAACCAGAAATAGTGATGAATTGACAAGGAAATTGCAGATCGGAGGTGAAGATAGAAGAGCTGGAGTCAAAACTGAGATGGAGAATGTTTCAGTATTGGCCAGCTTGGCCTAAAATGTTCTAATCCTGTTTCATTTGTCCATATCATCTGGTTACTGTCATGCTGTCTTCCTCGCTATTGATTAGGTGGTATAACAAGCACTCTCATAACACTTTGCAGTGTGACTATGTATACCATTGTGGGATCAGTGAACAAAGGATATTTGCCAAATTAGATAGCTTAGATGATCAATTCATGATTTGCTTTGATAATATTTATGCTGATCAGCTGTGAGCTGGGCAAGGGGAACAATAACAGCGCTTAATATTGATGCGCACAACATTTTAAGTGCCACTACTAATACTATTGCTTTAATGAAAAGAAAATTACATCTATACTATCCTTATCATTTGCTATTTTTGGGGGAAATTGTTCGTTACACATAATTCACATCAATATAGATTGGGGTTAAAGTGGATCACTAAAGTACAAACGTTGCAAGAAAATGAGACAGGGTTCTACCCAAATCAGTTTTTGAAGAATACCGACAATAAGCAAATGCAACATTCAATGTGTTTAATCCTCGGACGTTGTGAACATTGCTCTTTTGTTTTACTTTCAGTCCATATTGTGCTCCTCTGGCATTTAATCTGAAAGTATCTATAAAAGTAGAATTTATCTTCTAACTATAGAATTGTTACAAACTAATGCTTCTGAACCACATTTTTAAAGGTCCTGTGTTTCTAGTTAAATTATAGTATTGCAGGACAAATCAATGTAAGTAACAAACAATTGCTTTTTCCTTTATTTCCTTATTATTGCATGCATGGTTTAAAAATCCCTGATTTTAAGTTCTTACGACATGTTCTTTGTTTTTCAGCAAAGAAAGCAATGGAAGAAGAAGAAGAAAAGAAACCCATAGTAGTAAAGAAGAAAGTGAAAGAACTTAGAGTTCTAGATAGTAAAACAGCTCAAAATTTATGTAAGTACACATTATAGTTTAGATGTTAAAGAGTTGGGTAGACCAGTAGAAGAATGTCCCACAAGGCTCTCTACTTGGTTAGATGGGACCTAGCTCTATACCAGAGCTAAATAAACACCCACATACATGGACATCGATTGTTATAGAAAGGTGGCAAGGGGTCCCATGTACAATTTTGTTTTTGTCCCACCAGGGTTAAATGAACCTTTTGCACCATCCACAGTCCTTAATAGTCCACCATGTAAATTGTAGACAAACACATCGACAGCAGGGCCCAAACTAATGCTACAGTCTTCATCCTGCATTGCATGTACATACTCTCTGCATTGTGCTTTCCACCCCCTACTTACCAACCAGGTTCCAAGGCATTTCAAAAATATGATTAAAAACAATGATTAAGCCAAAGAGGACTGACCAATAAGCTGATAAATTAGTTGAGCAAGCAAAGTTTCTAAAGATATACTCCACAATGTTTTATGCATCAAACTAGGCATCGGTTTTAGGCAACAGGTACTCTTTTTAGGCAATTTTCATAATTCCTTCTGATTTCACAAAGCTTGTAACTCATCCCAGTTTATAAACTTATAAATCTCCAAAAAGGCATTGATGCTATTGTTAGTATTTTTGTCCACTATCGCATTTCACCTTAAATCATGACCTTGATGGCCTTCAGATATGACATCCCACGCTCTGTAGGTAAGGATCTACAGATATCGAGGTGATATCTCTAAAGTATTTATCTACAGGCATCTCACGTCTAATACAACTCTTTTTCTCATATAATTGTTTTCATTTTCATATTCAATGTACTTTTAAAAGCAGAAAAAATATGAAAGTAACATGGTCCCTTCTGTAGATTTATATACTTCTTTTTATGGAAAACCATGTTGAATTTTTAATCTGGTAGAGATGTCTGCACAAGAGTGTGTGTAATTATTAGCAAACACTAGACACATTCATATTTATGTAGATCTTGTTTAATGGTAAAAGTCATTGCTTCTAAGCACACATAGATTTTCTATATTCCTGGTCTCTAACTTGATCTTCAATGGTTATAATTGTACTGGCAATGAACAATTTCTGATGCAATACTTTTTTTTATAAAATCTGCTAGACTTCTAAAATATGTTTAATAAATAAATTATAATAATGAACATGCTAATGGCATTTTCATTTATACAGTTATTTAAAATAATGACACCCCTTTTTGTCTTGCCAGCAAGAACAGGACGAAAATGTGTTAAACAGGAACATCTGTGTTAAATTTGCTAAGATTACTGATTTATGTGTTACTTTTTAAAATAAGTTATAATTAATAATGTTAATTTATTTCAGCCATCTTCCTAGGATCATACCGGATGTCTTATGATGAAATAAAGAATATTATTTTAGAAGTAGATGAAGAGAAGCTCTCTGAATCTTTAATCCAGGTAAGTTTTGTGTAGTACACTTCTCCTATGTATCCTACGTAAAAAGTGAAAACGTTTTGGAATGACTGTTAACTACTTCTCTGGGTGATGTCCAGCTTGAATTGTGTTGTCTATCCATGTTATAATTTGGCTGTTACAATGCAACCTTATATCAAAGACTACAAGATGACTACTCATTATATCCATTTCTCAGATGAAGCCTGTTGCTCCTCTGCTAAAGTTGAATTATAGGCATCATTGCTAAAAACTAAAACAGTGCTTTAACGTTGATGGGCACATATGTATTTTTGGAGGGCTTAATGTAGGAAACCAGAAACATTTAGCACCCCGTGCCTAATTTTCATACTGATTAAGTAAGTAAATATGGGTCTGTTCTTTTTGAATGGGATGCTCTTGAAAAAACTACAGACATAAAGTCAAAAGCTCTGATGTCGTATTAGAACTCTTTTTCATTATTACACCTGCTTGGTCCCTTAGTGGCTTAAACGACCACTATAGTGCCAGGAAAACATACTCGTTTTCCTGGCACTATAGTGCCCTGAGGGTGCCCCCACCCTCAGGGTCCCCCTCCCGCCCGGCTCTGGAAGGGGGAAAGGGGTAAAAACTTACCTTTTCCAGCGCTGGGCGGAGAGCTCTCCTTCTCTCCTCCTCCTTCCTGCCCGGCTGAATGCAGCGCAAGAGCTGCGCGCGCATTCAGCCGGTCACATAGGAAAGCATTCAATGCTTTCCTATGGACGCTGCGTGCTCTCACTGTGAAAATCACAGTGAGAAGCACGCAAGCGCCTCTAGTCAATGAGACAGCCACTAGAGGATTAGGGGGAAGGCTTAACCCATTCATAAACATAGCAGTTTCTCTGAAACTGCTATGTTTATAAAAAATGGGTTAACCCTAGCTGGACCTGGCACCCAGACCACTTCATTAAGCTTAAGTGGTCTGGGTGCCTAGAGTGGTCCTTTAAAGATAAATATTGGTTAAAATGTATTACACCTAATAAATCCAAAATTAGAAAGTAAAAATCATTTTCTTAAAGGCACCTTGATGTTGTTATCCTCAAAAATGAACAAAATGGTAAAATGCCCACTGGACCTACAGAATATATGTCACACACAAATGCTAGCATAGACCAACAGCTTCTGTAATTCCTCATCATTGTACGCTAATAGACTGGCACCTTAGAAATTATCTTTGCCACAGCTTTGTGTGTTGGGAAAAACCCAATTGATATCTGGCCTTGTATGCAGCCTGTTAAGATTCTGAATGAGTGGTACGCCAAATGTAGATGTTGCTCTATTTGAGTCCAGCATACTTTTTTTGTTGTCAGGTTTTATATTTCTTCCAATTCAGAATGAAAAAGAAACAGATAGATGAAGGCAATTAAATTGTCAAACTGACATGGATAGACTATATTTTACTGATAACTTGTTTTATCCACAAAAAAAAAAAAATTCAATTACTTTTTTGTGCTGCTACTTGGATTGGAGAATACAGCTTGTACTTGATATAGCCAGGCATGAATAGCTACTGTATCTTATTATGATCTGTCCGGTTTTATGTCAAATAATTAGTTGTTTTCAATAGCTGATGTTTCCTTTCCTGGTATGACTTTGGAACACAAATGGTCGTAAGTGTTTACGATTTCTAAGAGTATAGTTCTTAGACATATATTAACAAATATTTTAATCTATGGCCCTAAGTTTGTACTTAAGTTTGAACTCGTGCATCTTAAATACTATATTTCATTTTGCAGAGCGATAACCCCCCTCTAGGTACAATTAAATCAAGAAATTAGGCTATGTTATAATTAATATCAGAAAAAATAAAAGTTGGGTGGAGAGTTAAATAAGAAGGCAGGAGATGCCCAGTACTCTCGATCCTAAAGAGTTAATGCCAATTAAGACCTGATTATCAAAATAATTTCTATAAAAAAACATGTGGGCTCCTAGACTGAGCACTCAAGGCAGAAAATGTCTTTATAAAGGGCTCCACATGATTTAAATGCTCAGTCAGAGCATTGTGATTGGTTGGCTTAGACGTCCACTAATTATAACACACTGACAGACAAAGCTTGCTTCTTGCAAGAATTACCTAGTTTTACATTTTTTATATATGTAGTGCAACAAGCTTGAAATCCAGATGGCAAGATAATAGGTGTATAGAAACAAAGAATGTGATGGCAGATAAGAACCATTCGGCCCATCTAGTCTGGCCAATTTTAAAAATACTTATGCTTTACTGTGTTAACCTCTACCTCTTCAGCTGGAAGGCTATTCCATGCATCCACTACCCTCTCAGTAAAGTAATACTTCCTGAAATTATTTTTAAACCTTTGCCCCTCTAATTACGGACTGTGTCCTCTTGTTGTGATAGTTTTTCTTCTTTTAAATATACTGTGTTAACTCCCTTTATTTAAATGTTTCTATCATATCCCCCCTCCAGGCTATACACATTAAGATCCTTTAACCTTTCCTTGTAAGTTTTATCCTGTAATCTAGTAGCCCTTTTCTGAACTCTCTCTAAGGTATCAATATCCTTCTGAAGATACGGTCTCCAGTACTGTGTACAATACTCCAAGTGAGGCCTCACCAGTGTTCTGTACTATGGCATGAGCACTTCCCTCTTTCTACTGCTAATACCTCTCCCTCAGGGATTTGAACTCTGGACTCTTGCTGCCTTAGTCTAGCTGTCTTGTCTCTGAGCCACACTTCAGTTCATTATGTCTATTTGTTAAAAATCTGGTATATATGAAATAAATACTTGGATTTTCCTAAATGTAGTCTCACTAATGAGACGAGCAATAGTACATTTTTTTTTTACTTTTTAAAAACCTGTCAGGACAGATAAGAGAATTACTATTTTCTGTTACTCTTAACTTCTAATTGCTGACTTTCCCTGAGGTAAGAAACGAGCCTCTATACATTTTGTTCTTTGTTTTATAGCCATTTTGAACATATTATAGTGCAGTTTTCTGCTTCACATTGATGTCACTTTGCATACATACCTGTAAATTTGACCTAAATTGCTATAGGAGTGCTCTCTATTTCATCGCAAGTACTAATTTCTTTACAAATAATTTCTAATTGTTGAATTTCCCTGGGGTTAAAAAAAAAATCTATATTTTTCTCAGTTTTATACATTAAGCTTTCGGATTCATATTTGCATCAGTTTGTATATACAATTAAATATTTTTGACTGTAATATTTTTGGAAGACTGTTCTGTGCACAAACAAGTTTAATTTGTGCTTCCCTTGATCTTTGGATAAATCCATCGACAGCCTTACTTTACAAAGCTTTACAAAGCAGTATGAGACTTGAAAATACCAAATTTGCCCGAATTTTATAAGTAATTAACCACAATCTCTTGAGCAGATAAAGGATTCAGATTAAGGATTCATATTTAGTTGTAAATAATTGAAATTAAATTATTTAAAAAAAAAAATCTGATAACATTTTTAAATCATGCCAAGCATGACGATCTTTCTCCACAATGAGACATTGTAATTAAACAATCGTTAATAAATGTAGCTCTAAACGTTTCCAACAATTTTTGTTTAGTGTACAGTAGTGTATGATGACAACAAAGAATACAATGGTTTTCTTTCCTTCTGCATTTGAAATATTTAACATTTTTAATGAAATGGGAAAAAAACAGCATGTGTTCTTCATCCAAGCAGTAAGATTAAATGTTAATCTTAACATTAAATCACACTTTTAGGAACAGTTGAACAAATGAAAAAAACAGGAACAGCTTTGATGAGCTCCCAAACTCTGGTGTACAAAAAATTGTCAGAAAATAAACAAAATACATTATCGGGGTATCTTATTCTAAATTACTATCTACATTATATGGAAAAAAGATAGAAAACTCATAGGTTTAAAAAAAAAAAAACTTACTAATTTTCTGTCTTGCAAAATATATATGTTTTCATGCCTGTTATTTCTGCATAGCTGTTATTTCTAATTTAATGGGTACCATTAAAGGGTGAAGTGCATTATCTTGATGGAACAAAAAAAATATTGATCTCTAGATTGTGCTAGTAGAATTAGTAGCAGATGTGTAGATAGGGAGAAAAAAAACATATTTTGAAATAAGTTATCCTTTCAACTGTCAAACATTCTTCTGCATAGAGGTATGGATGCCACTGAGAGCAGGAAAGACCTCATATACAGTATGTGGTCCTCCTTCTCTCTAACAGAGCAGCCACAACACATGGCAATTAGACACTGGCACACTGGCAATGTTCTCATACTCATTGTATTTGTTGCAATGCATTTACTTAGACCGTCCCTAAGTGAAAATGATAATCCAGACATGGACCATCTGCTCACAGCACTAGTCTCAGTGAGATACCATTCACATCATCTGGGCATGGGCAAGAACATGATTGCTTCTCTTTGTGTCAATCTTGGAGAAAAAAAAAAAAGAATCAATCCATATATATTGATATTTTATTGGTGATTTTGCCAGCACAATGCATACATGCATACGGATTGTTACAGCGTTGGTCAACAGTAGTAGGTCTATGGTTTAAGTCCTCAAGAAGGTTTTGACTGTCCTTGATTCAATCTTGTTAAACTGTAGTGAAGTGGTAATTATCTAGACATAGAGAACTTCAAATGCAGCCATTTGGAGAGTGACTATTCAGGTTCAGGTTTGAGACTTGCTATTTTACTCCATCATTGCCTTGGTTTCACTGTATTTCCTGCCAACTAGATTAATTTCAGTTTGAATTTGGGCTGATTGAGTGTCCAGCCAAATTCCCGAACTCCATACCTAAACGTAGTCGACTGATCCCGCATCAACTGAAATATACTATTTATGCTATATATTTTTCGGTACACTAATGCACTCATTTCCATGGCCTTTTGAGTTGTCTGATTCAATTCTCAAAACAGTTTTTCATTACTAAAATTTAACTGAGCCCAACTTACATATGGCTGAAATTTGTCTGTCCAGAAATATTTATTTATTTTTGGGAAAAATGCTTTGGCCAAACTGAAATTTCTTGACAGCTTACTATGAGCTGAATGATAGCCATTGCTTTAATACGATACACTAAAACACTTTAATTGTGACTTATGTAAATAGACTTCTCTACGCTCACTGATATAGCAAACGTGAAAGGACCTTTGCCAGATGTTTACTGCTTCACAGGCCAAAGTAATTAAGTCGCTACTAATGGGTCCAGACACTGTTGTACCTACAAAGACACAAATAGCATATTCAAACTTTACTTACTACAAGTTTTAACTTTTAGCAATCTTTACATTTAAAATGCAAATATATCAAATACAATAATATTGAGAACAAGCCAATAATAATCTTGCTCAAAATGATTTAAATCTGTAATGGAAGTAGAGTCATCACTTCCCAAAAGGTTTCTTTTTGTCGCCAACATGTTTTGTTGATACATGCCTTAACTACTTTAACTTCAAATGTAACTTTCATATAACTGTTATGGGGTGTTTATTAGACTTGTGCACATCGGGAAAGTTTGTTACAACAGAATCATTATTACCAAAATAATAATTAAGTTCAGGAGGTCCAACACTCGTTCATGTGAAGGTTTGATTCAGGCAGATTTTGCCCATGTAAAAATATTTTGGAAAGCATTTGGGCAAACAAAAAAGGATGCAAAAAAATTGGCCAATTGGTGTACTGCTAAATATAAACATTATACAAATATTATGGATATATTTTACAGTACATTCATACTGTGAATAAAATAAACATTCAGTAGCTGCCCCATATCGAGCAGTATTTTTTTCGATTTAATCATCCTTTTTTGGCACCTAAGGTTATTGCGCTAGTCGTTTGCTCGGTTATATACCCATATTGTTCTTTGGTGATACAAAACGCAGCCAAACAGCTGGTTGGCCTAAATCGGGCAATTCGAATCCACAAGAATAGTGTTTACCTGGTTATCCCTCTACTTAGACTAGGCCTTAAGAAACTATGCACTGCATTATATCAGCATTCACCAATGCAGAACCCACTATAATTCCATGCAATATCACTTCTCTGAAATCCAACACCTATGTGATTGAAGCTAAAATGATTAAGCAAGTTATAGACATAGTTAAGCATGAAGACTGTTGAAACTGTTTTAAACTATTTGTGCACAATCAAGAACAACTCTATGATTGCCTATTTTCCTTTAAGTGTACTATCCATTCAAATGAATATGTGCATTTTTAAAAATGTCCAAATAAATTCATTTTCCTCTTTTATGTATAAAAAAGTACAAACTACATCTCTTCTGACACTAACCGAACAGCCAACAATTCGGCTGGCACAATTTATAGTCATATGTGTTTTAATGCTAAGCAGACCTGTCACCTGTGAATGACAAGTCCATTTTTAAGCAAGGCAGCCGGCACAATGTTTCACCTAAAATTTTAATTTGAGGCAGCTTTTTCATTGCCCTTTATGTACCATCTAGAGCAATTTTAGAAACTCTTATTCAAATGGTGCATTTGTCCTTTAATTAGATAATAGAATATTCATAACACATCCGGAAAAACGACTCGTACTGCTATATTAGCCCATGTTCACCTTTAGTATTAACATTGATGATTCTTGCAATGTAGCCCGTCTGCTTCAAAAACAATTTTTAGACCGATTTTTGACAGACCTTTTTTATTCACTCAGAGTGCAGGTGTTTATAGGCTGTATGAATTTAATTAAAGACTATATATGCCAAAAAAAATGTTGACATTCTAACACAGCGGTCTGCCAACTCGAACATGGCTTGCAATTTGGCACACTCAAGTGCTATGTATCAATTCGATCACTTTTTAACTCGGTGTGCACATTTTCTTTTATACAGCTAAACCTCTCTTTTGGCAATTTTGGTAGCCTAACATTTTATTAAAAATCTGCAAACACGTAAAATTATTTTTATCACAGAAAACAAGTGTTTTAAAGAAAGCTCTTCTGAATACACAAGGCAAGATAATGTCAGAGAAGGGAGGTTTCTTCTTCAAATTTTCTTAATTAGTGCTTTTTATTTGTTTTGCTTTGGTGTTTAAGTGGACAGGTTAAAATGCCAAAGAAAACAATGAAACCATTCATCTTTGCTAATATTTTTTAGTTTTAATGTTCTATAATTGTCTGTTAGCTTCTGTTGCTCTGTATTGGCAAACATACTAGAAAATCCTTGTTTTTGTGAAACTGAAACCGAAACTTTTCCAATTAAATGAATATATCCAAATTATTTAATTTCTGCATTGTATTAACCATATAAACTCTGAATTGGGTAGATAAAAAAAATAATAATAAACATTTAATAAAAACACCTGGATACAGTTTTGGAAGAAAAGACAATTACATGGAAACAAGTCATTCTGGATAGATCAAAGAGGATTCTGGGTGAGGAGCAGTGCAGTGTGCACTTGTAGGCAGGCTTCCTGCAGTATTTGCTTAACGGCAGCCTTGAACCAGTAATTTATTTGTATATTGTTACATTTCCTAAACCATCAATTGGCATAATGTTATCAATAACCTATCAATTTCCATTTTCTTAAAGTGAATATTACGCATACAGATGGGAAATGGTGAGACAATAAGGAGTCCATTTGCTTTTTAACATCTATGCTTCTGTAAATAGATGTGCTAGAATATAAAAACAGCTCCTGTTGACTACTTAAAGAACCACTCCACTCCATTAAAGTGCTGATTTCAACAAACTTCTAGTCGTCAGAGCACTGGTCTGATAAGGTGCATGCAAAGCAGATCTGCTGTCTGTCAATATAATGCTTCTTAGAATGTCATTGTATCCACTGATTCTTTATTAGAAGCAGAGTGTGTCCAATCCCCAGTATTTATGATCTCCCGAGGGTGGTTTGGACAGCCTCAAAGCTGGGTTAGAGAGTTTTTTTAATTAAAAACAGAAGAGCCCTAAATCTAAAATTATAAAAGAATTCCTCCAAAATTAAAACTAAATTTATTTATTTTTGAACTTGGTGTGTTCCTTTAACCCCTTAAGGACCAAACTTCTGGAATAGAAGGGAATCATGACATGTCACACATGTCATGTGTCCTTAAGGGGTTAAACAGTGCTTTACCCACTTTGGAGAGAATCTCCTATGACTAAATACCAAACTTTATCTTCCCATTGGCAATCATGATACATAATATTTAGAGCATACAACTGGCTAAAGCAAAATGTATTACTCAAGTACTGGCATATTATGAGTATATATGAAGTTTTTATTAAAGAGACACTCCACTATACTGGGGATATATCTAAAAATAGCTTGCAATAGCTGCAGATCTCTTGTTTGCAGCTTTTGCTAGCCCTCCCCTTTTAACCCCGCCCAGACTTTGTTACTATCCAATCACAGACCTCCCAATACAGCTCAATGAGAAGTCTGTGCAAGTCTAGTGCTCTGGGCAATTGCCTGCCTCTTGAAATAATATTATTTAATAATTATTGAAATCTGCACTTTTTGCAACATGAAAAAAGAGGACACAAGAGGACACAATCTTCAAACATCTCAGCAAGCTAATGCACTGTAGGAGTCCAGAGTGAAAGAAATATATCACTTTTGATATTATTATAGCCTTTTTTCCCTAAGTTACATTGCATATTTTCTCAAAAAAGTAAAAAAATAAAAAAAGAGAAAAGAAAAATTATCCCAGACAAACGCACTCCAGTCTGTACATGCATGTGTATATGATTTACACATATTGTAGAATCGTGACATGTTTTCTGGCAGGCTCCATGACACAATAGGTCCAAGGCAAGTGCTTATACGATAGACAGAACTATACAGAATGAACAAACTAGATGGCACAATTTGCTCATATCTGCCATCAACAGCTATGTTTCTCCTCTTCTATAATCTAATCTTGTTTGCATGTTTACAATTTCCAGTGATTTAAATGGCATATCGAAGTAGATGATATAGAAATTTATGTTTGTCCTTTTAATACAATGCTAGTTTCTCTGCAGCCGTGTTGAAATGGTTAAATACTATAGGTTCGATTCTATCATCAGAATTTACATCCATCATTGCGGTTTTGTTGCCAGGGTAAAATGTGTCTGTGATCACAAAATCCAACCATCTATTTTTCACTTTAGATTAGATCTAACCAAAATGAACCACCATTTAAATTGTCACTGTGTGCTGTACGCTAGAAAACCCATTAACAATAAAATATACACAATGATTGCTTTAACGCGCAAATCTTTTTAATCTGCTGTGTGATATTCTGCCTCGTTCCCTTATCCTGACAAGACATAGTTGACATTTAAAGCACAGTGACAAGCAGGGCTTCCTGGCTGCTATTCATTAGGTTAGCCAGAGGGAGTCACTTTTGTCCATCTCTTTTATAAATCTGAGATGCATACTAAAAATATTCAGATTAGTCACTCCATTAATAAAATGAATTTTTAATGATTATATATATATATGGAGGTTTTTTGTTTTTTTTTTGTCCAACCCTGTTCTAAAGAAAGCTGGCAAGAAAATGAGAATGTAATGTAATAAATATTATAAAACGTATAGAAACAAAATATATAGAGTGAAACCGGCAATCAGTAATTTTTGTTGGTAGTTTAATAGTGTAAAGATTAACACTGTATTGTTGTGGTTTTGTCTAACAATCAATAACATCGATTTCTGTTCTCTTTGCGGAATAAAAGAGAAATCTACAATTAAATGCCAGGAATGCAGCAATGCAGATTTAAATCTGAATATAATGACTGCATCTGCAAATGACATGTTATGAAGAGATCTCTTTATCAATTTGTTCATAACCTTCGTACTGATGATTAATCACTCTTACAATCTCTCCCAGAGTGGTGTTTTTTTGTTTTTGTTTTGTTTTTTAAACTTCACTCCCCCATTGTATGATGTTAGTACATGTAATTTCAAATTAGAGGGTTATCCACATGCTACTGCATAAAGCCCTGGCAATATACATCCTATCCTCACTGTATAATTATAAGGAGCTGAGGGATAATTAAGCACTTTGTAAATGCTAATAATAAAAATTTGGGGTGCCCTATAAAGGATCCCCAAAAGTAATATGGGGCTAGGCTTACTCAGTAATATGGGGCTAGACTTTCTATAAAGGATGACTAAAGGCATCTAGGCCACTTCATCTCTTTGAAGTGTTCTGGGTGCAATGTACCTGTTTCTCTTAGCCCTACAATTACCAGGACCAAGACTGCCTCCAGTGGCTGTCTATCAGACAGCCACTAGAGGCGCTTCCGGGATTCTCTGGGGCTCTAAGTCCTTTAAATGATGCTGGAAGTTCTCGCGCTCTGCATGAGGACATCCAGCATCTGTGAAATAACTATAGGAAATCATTGATTCAATGCTTTCTATGGGGAAGGCCTAATGCACTTGCAAGCCTCACCTCACATTAGGTCCAGCCGACGGATGATAATGGTGGAGGTGGAGTACTGATCCTGTCATCTGCACAGGAATCGGTTGAGTAAATAAAGGTGTTTTTTTAACCCTTTATCTGCCGTAAGGGTGGGCCATAAGGGAGTAGAGTGGTCCAGAGGGCACTATCGAGTTAGGAATCAAGATTTGTATTTTAACACTATAGTATCCCTTTAATTCCAATGAAGTGGTCTAAGTGGAGTAGCCCTTGGTTTTAACCATGCAATCTAAACAATTGCTGTGTTGTAGAAACTGCAATGTTTCTATGGCAGGGCTAACACAACTCTTCATAACAGTCTCTAGAGATGCTTCCCTTCGAGAACTGTTTCAAATTTTGTTCTCAATCAAATGTTGCTTCTAGACCAGCATTTAATTGGTTCAGCAATGTTCCACACAATGGCACTAACCCCCCAACACTTCCCTCCAGGTAAGTATTAGATTGGCTGAGATCATCAGCATTGATGATCTCATCCATGGAGGCAGGGGGGTCATAGTCATCTAAGCAATAGAGAAAAGGTAAGTAAAGTTATCTTTTTACATCACATGGCACGCTGTAAACCTAACAGCTAGCAGGTCTATATAGTTTTAGGAATGCATCCTTGAACTGTATTCCTAATGCTATAATGTTCTTTTACTACTGTGCAGAGATTGATGGTCTAACCTTTTAACCTGGCATTCAAGGTGTTCAAGCCACAGGTAGTTTTAATAGAATAAAAAAAGAGCAGCAATGTGTAGACCTACTATGAGGTCTTTGTCAAGCTAACAGGATTGCTGGTCCTGCTCCGTAGCACCGGGTGGCTGCAGAGATTGAGTGTGACTTCTATTACCATTTCTGCATTATAGTATATACATGACAAAGACCTCATAGTAGGTTGAAATGTTGCGGCTCTTTTTTTATTCTATTATTATTTATTTATTAATTTCTTGTTTTGTCTTAGCATTGTGGGATTTCTGGTCCTGCTCCGGAGCACCAGTTGGCTGCTGAGATTGAGCGCGGCTCCTTTTACCATTTCTAACCTTTTAGCCTGTCAAAAGCCACATTTTATGGAATATTAATCCACCTCTGCTATTCCATGCTGTGATGTTTTAGGATTGACCTAATTGCATAGTTAAGAGCGTAACAACCTTCTATGCTGAAAAGGGTCTACAACTGTCTATAGCAGAATGTAATCAATGCAATGTATATTTCTGATGCTTATCATTAGAATTATAAGCAGCACATTTTAGTGTGTACTGCATTGTAGAAAAAATGACATTCATTTTTAAAAGCCAGTATCCCTTTTACTGTAAAATGTAAAAAAAGAAATGTGAAAATCATTCATTAATTTATTGCATCCAATTAGCAATTAATTGATCTGCAGAGCTAGTAGTTTTAGCTGGTTACGGATCACGTTTAAACAACTTCAGTTTCTCTCATCCTGAGACATAGTTAACAACATGATTAAAAGAGAATGTCTGATATTGCGTAACATCTTCTTTTAGAGAAATTCAGCTTGTTCTTGTCCAATGCCTTCAATTAAAGTATCATTTTCTGTCCTTGTTAATGTTATACAATATGTATGAAAACATCTTACCCATAAAAAAACCAAAGCATTTTCTCATTTACTGAAAGTCAGGCAGATGGTAAGAGCGGAGGTTTGACACAAACAGAGGAAAATGGCAGGTAGAAGCATGTGTTACTGAAACGTAATGGTCCCTAATTGCAGCCAAAGTAGGATTATTTGCCAAACTGCAGTAATTCTGTCATAAAGGAGTTTTAGAAAGAAGTGCATCAATGATTTTGAGGATTTATGGATTCAGTGCCCACACAATATTTTTAGGTTTTATTTTTAGGTATCTACTTTGTAACATTATTATCATTATTTAAGATATAAATGTTGTGGGATATTTCCAGCCCAAAAATTGAGTCAAAAATTTTAAAAATGACTTCAAAAATATGTTCTTTGGTCACAATAAGCATTACTGAGATTATCAAAATGATATTTTGGACTATATCTGACTACTGTAAACTATATGTTTGAAGTTTACAAGATACTTTAGTTTGCTCATTAAAGTGAAGGAACGTGTTTAATGACTTTTTATTAAATTGGAATATGCATGGCCCCTATACTCCATTAGAAGGCTTTCCCATCTTAGCCGAATCACAAACCAACCAAAACACGCAAAGTGGGTATATCTACTAAATAGTAGTTTTTATTTATTTTGTGATTGGGCAGTGGAGTGTCCCTTTAAGAACCAATGTTGCTAAGTATATGCTAGTATAGATTTATCTTGTCATCACAATCTGGTCCCTTAACTGGTACAAAATGTTCTAGTTATTTAATACCTCTAGCTCTATTCATACCTGACAATGATGTTATTATTATCATTTACATAGCCTTAGTGGAGTTTAAAACAGATTAACCTTAGACTATGTGTACTTTTTATAAGGTATCACCATGATATCAAATCTTTATGTCATTGGTTTTTATTAGGGATGTCACTAAAACAATATTTTGACAGAGTTATATTTAAACTATAATCTGTGATGAATAGGAATAAACTACCATAACCTTAACAATTTGTATCCAAAAAAAAAGAAATAATCCAGATATAAATCTAATATAAGAGATTAAAGGAGACTAGGCATACCATCACAAATCTTTAACATTTGAATAATATTAAACAATAATTGAATAATAATTTGAAATCAATTCATATGTTCTCTTGCAAGATGGTACCTCACATCGTTGGGATGCAGACCGTTTTAGAACCGATACTTGGCTAAAACCATAACTGTATCCATTTTACATGTTAGTAAATACAGTGTGTGAAGTGTCTCTTTAATTCTAATGAGGTGAGCTCTTATAAACAAATTGCACTTTGATCGCCTGAAACTTTGTAAAAACTCCAGTAATTTTTTATCAGTAAATTCTGCCTAAAGGGAAAACATGTTATAACATTGGTAGCTCTCTAATAAATCAAGGTATGTCTATTTTTACAGTCTGTGAAATCCAAGTGAAAATTGACTAATTGGATTTTAAAATAACTATGTCAAGACCTGCTTGGAGATGTTACATTTCCCCTAAAGCTATTATTTTATATGTCTTAAAAGTAGTAGCCAGATATAGACCTTTTCAGCTATTTTATAAAGAACAAGTGTCTGATCGTGGTTTGAAGAAAACGATTTTTCTGTATAAACTGCCATGCTGTAAACACGGTTTGCGTTTTTGGTAGGCCAAATTGTTTTACCGTAATTCCAAATGATGCCATTGAAATAGCAAGTTTAACGTATTGTGCCACTGTAGCAACACTGTAATGGTGCTTTATGCAACACAGTGTCAATATGTGCTGATTGTTATGACATTTAATATACAGCTCAAGACAAAGGGTTGTACCCCTAAACCCACAGTGGTTCCCATTTTCCCATCTGCATTTGTTTTTAATTGTGGACCTTATAGGTGTCTTCTCAGACAACATGCAATAAATGGAATAGAAGTAAGCCAGCATGTAGGCATCGTGGGGGGAGGTTTGCTCTGCTTGGATGTGTGTCTTTATTGTTCAGAGAGACAGAAGGAAGGTGGGTCCAAAAAATGAGTGTTACAAACCAGCAATAATGACCGTACTAAAGCAGGAGGTAGATGTTAAATTAAACTATCAAAAGTTTTCAAAACATTTATGATATATTTACTGCCTTAGGAACTGTTGTAGCTTAAAGCAGTGCTCCTCAACCTTCTCCTCAATGCACACCTAATAGCCCAGGATTTAGGGATTACCCAAGTATGGCTAAGGTATAAAAAACAAACAAAAAAAACCCCACTTTAGCCACAACTGGGTAATACCTAAATCCTGGTGTGCCTTGAGGAGAAGGTTTAAGAAGCACTGGCATAACAGGCTCACTTTAAAAATAAAGGGACTTCAAGGGACGTTTATGTCTAGTTCACTTTACTTAACAATACTTTACCAATGTATCGCCCCAATCCTTATCCCCAACGACATGCCACCCTCTATTCAAGCTGTTCGCCCAGCTTGGGAACAGTTCATTGAGAAGGGCTCATGTGCCCCATTACGCCAACGCACTGACTTCATTGCACTGTATAAGCAGCAGAATGACGTAACAGCAATCAGTATCATCCTATATTAAATACATGCTAGCAGAGGAATATCTCAATAGCTACAGAGCATTCACTGTAGTTGCTATGATGAAAAGCAGGAGATTTATAATTTCCCCCTGTCAATCAGTCTCAGATACTGAGATCTATTCTACTTTTTATATAGTTTATTTTTTTTTCTAGGATTTCTGCCAACACAATATATTGCTAAAATGTAATATACTTAAATGTTATGAAAATGTGTGTGTATTACGACAGTCCACTTTAAAAACTATAAATGTAGGGTAGATACACCCACTAAGGTCACTTCAATGTTTTCAAAGAAGCCCATATGATAGAGGCGTCAACAAGGGATTTTAGAAGAGGATTTTCTGTATTGACTTATAAAAAACTTTACTGTGGCAAAAAAAAAAAAAACATTAATTAAGATTTTAGTGGTGTAACATAATGTCAGTTGCAAACAAAAAGAGGGAGGGAGTTGCAGGGATTTTTTATTTTACCAGTTCATATTCTCCTCCTGCCTATTAATGAACTATGAAATAAATTGGCATGTAAGGTTATGCGTTGATCAAACCAGTAAATTGCAGTGTTGATTGTAACTAGGCAATACCAGGAACATCTTTCTCTCAAACAATCAGTCATTCCATTATACAGGTATGACTGTAACACGTAATACTTTTAATATTTACTAGAACAGAACCATTTTTATATTTACTGGAACAGAAGCTTCATTGTGTTTTTATTTTGTAATTTCAAGGTTTTTTCTTTTGATAGAAAAGCGTGTTATATTTGAAAGACAATTTAGCTCTTTATTTTGCTATTTGCATTCAAATAATTTTTTATGTTTTTACCAATGAAATTTTTTTTCCATGCATAATAATACAGGCTCCAGGTAGTGGAAAGAAGAGAAGAATTGCTTTTATATATGGTTTTTCTTGACCAATACTCCCTCGCTAGAGTCTATGATGAATGCTGCTGCCAGGCTGATCTTTCTCTTCTGTTGCTCGTCTCACTCCTTGCCCCTCTGTCGATCCCTATATTGACTAACTCTTGCCTATAAAGCTCTAAAACACTCTAGCCTATGTTACATTTCTTCACTGATTCATAGGTATGCCCCTTCTCAGTCTCTCTGCTCTGCCAGGGACCTTCTCCCATCCACTGCTCGCACCCTTACTGTTAATTCGTACTTGCAGGACTTTTTGCGGGCAGCTCCTTTCCTTTGAAACAGCCTGCCTACCCCCATCAGACTTTACCCTAGTCTTTAATTGCTTAAGGCAGGAGTGCCAAAAAGGTAGCTCTCCAGATGTTGTAGGACTACAACTCCCATGATACTTTGCATGCCTTAGACTGCTTTAGAATGACAAAGTTTAATGGAAGCTGTAGTTTTAAAACATCTGGGGATATATCATACTAAAATGGTTTGACTACATACTATGAGGTTGCACCAGGTGGGCAGTAGTTCTTTTGGTGCTTGGAGTGTTCATTTAACGCAGATATGTCCATGTGCTACAAATTAGTCGCTGGTCACTCCAGGTCTTCTTCCTTGGCAGTAATGCCAATTTTCTAAGATAGCAGTGCCCAGATGTAGTCGTTGCTTATAGCTGGGCCTGAACAAGAGTCAGCATGAGAGTACTTATGTGTCTCAACAGGATGTGACACGGCAGAGGGAGGTGAGTACTTGAATCAGGAGCCAATGAAAAAGTGGACAAAGGCAGTGGAGATTAACCAAAGCTCCACCCCTTGTCAATTTTTGTCAACCTGTTAGTACTACATACAAAATACAAAATCGTCCCTACTTTTCCTTATGTGTAACTTTGAATTTAAGCGTTTATTTTATTTATTTTTTTTAAAGGAAAAATTATTTTAAAAAATATAATACATTTGCTTTAAACATTTTTGGCACATTTTGTTGTTAATAGCTCATTTGAGCAGGGTCCTCTTTATCCTATTGTTCCTGTAAGTTTTTGTAATTGTCTTCTTTTTTGGTAAATCTCCCCCTCTGATAATATTGTAAAGCGTTCCGGAATATGCTGGCGCTATATAAATACCAATAATAATAATAATAATAATAATTCATACATACTGTTATATACAATATTCTTTCGTTTATTTTTTTGTTAGCAAAATTATGTTTTCAATTCAAGATGGCGGATTTTATTAGACTAATTATCAAGAATTCTATTTTTGATAGCATTGCTATGTAAGTGCAGTCTGTCAATCAAAGATAACTTATTTTAGTACATTAAGTGAATGTGAATATATATATATATCACCGGTAGTGTCCCTTTAAGAAAAGAACATCCACACCCTGTAGTTTGCTTTGGGATTTATTCCTTTCCAAATTGGCATGATGTGATTTTGAAAATGTATCATTCTTAATTTGCTCACCGAAAAAAAAACTGGGGGGGAAAAAAGACTGGTTCTAGTGATCCCAGCGATATCCCATCATTATAGGTATAGGGTTGCTGCAATCAGTCCTGTTTGCTTTGTTAATTCATTGTATACTCTGCAATTTGAGATTTTCTGCATCAACACGTATACAAATAACAATTAACAGATTCTACTGGCGTGTGAAATATCAGTCTCCCGCAACTCCTGTCTCAAAAAGACTGCTTGAGAAATTAGAGATTTTTTTTTTTATATTTTATTTTCATTGTTAGAATACGCTCGCAGCTACAAGCTTGAAGAACTTATCTGAATAGAAGATTCAACTTAAATGCAGGCAACAGTCAAGGCAAATGAATGTTGTGACAGGGTAATGTTATGATATTGTGCTCATACAAGAGAAAAGAAGTAAACCATTATTCTGTCACAGCATCCACATTACATTGGCGTTGTTTCTTTTGTAGCAATTGATTAGAAAAGAAAAGAAGATGGCAAATGCAGTGTACTTCCAGAAAACATGTGCAGTAAAGGGGTTTCACAAGCATCTCACTGTATGTTGTTTTTTTTTTTTTTTTTAAACATCAAAATTCCGCTGACACTCAACAGATAAAAAAAATAAAAATAAACATAGATTCTGACAACAGATAAGAATGGTTGTGCCCATCCAGTTTGCTATTTTTTCTTTACGGTGTGAAAATGTCAAGTCTTATCTAGAACTTGTCATTTGCCCAAAATAGCCCCAGGCCTATGCAATATGCACTCGTCACGGGATTACTTTATAGCAGGCAGCTAAGAAGGTAGACACCAGCTGTTGCAAAACTACAACTCCTTTGATGCTTCGGAAGAATTATAGCTGTCAGAGCATCAAGGTAGTTGTAGTTCTGCAGCAGCTGGGAATTTTTAAACACTCCTGTATAAAAGACAATACGCCAGCGACGTGTCTTCCGCATGGCAAACAAGGCATCTGCCTTGGGCGGCAGTTTGCAGGGGGCGGCAAAAAAAGCCGCCCCCCAAACGCCCAGGCAGATCCCTTGTTTGCCTCGCGTCCTGGGGGGCTTAAGAGCCGGCCGGCTGGCCACTTTTGAGGCAGCGGGGGAGCGAGGGAGAATACTAACCTGAGCACTTCCTGCTCAGCTCCCTTTGCGCTGCTTAATGAAGCTGGGAGCTGGAATATGACATCAGACTGGCTCCCAGCATCACTAAGTGCCGCCTACTCAGCCTGTGCACTCCCTGCCTACCCAACCAGCAGCCACACTGGACAGGTAAGGAATCCACTCCAGCTCTCCCATGGAGGCTGGGTGGATTTAAAATACAATAAAAATAATTTCTGAGTGTTAGGAGAAATGTGTATGTGTCTGTAAGTGTGTATGTGTATGTGTCTGTAAGTGTGTGTGTCTTAGTGAATGTGTTTGTCTGTAAGTGAATGTGTGTGTGTCTGTAAGTGTGTGTGTGTGTGTGTTTATGTGTCATTAAGTGTGTGTGTCTAAGTGAATCTGTGTGTCTGTAAGTGTGTATGTGTGTGTGTGTGTGTTTCTGGAAGTGAATGTGTGTCTGTAAGTGTGTGTGTCTTAGTGAAGGTGTGTGTGCCTGTAAGTGTGTATGTGTGTGTCTGTAAGTTAATGTGTGTGTAAGTGTATATGTGTGTGTCTGTAAGTGAATGTGTGTGTGTCTGTAAGTGTGTGTGTCTATGTGAGTGAATGTGTGTGTGTGTCTGTGAGTGAATGTGTGTGGGTCTGTGAGTGTGTGTGCATCTGTCAGTGTGTGTCCAAGTAATAGTGTGTGTGTATGTCATTGTTTGTCAGGTTTTACTGTGTTGGCCATACACCATTTTACCCAGGTCTTTTTGTACTCTCTCATATCCTTTCAGTACTACCCATAGCTACCCAATTCAGCTTTACAACTCAGGTTTTTGTTGTTGTTGCTGTAAACCTTACCTAATAATAAAACTATGTATGTGATACATTTGACAGCATATTTTTTGAGGGGGATATTTTGACAGGAGTTAAAACTGAAGCATCATTATCAGAGTTTGCCAACTTTTCAAATAGCCAATTCTGCAGCTTTGTCTGGGTAACAAAAACAAATCAAGTTAACACAAGGCCAGCTCATTAGTTACTGACTGCAGGACAAAGATCACGAACACACTTTACAGTATCCAGTCCAGAACTGCTACAAAATCTACAGCATTCTCAATGTCTTCAAATGTGAACAATGTAGGCTGCATTTAAATGGTTACGTAAAATCTAAAATCATTTTACTGTTTTATAAAAATATTTTAAATGTTATCTCAAAAGCTTATTCATTTATCTTTCATAATCCTCCTATCTCATTGGAAGGCCTGATGGGTTCACTTTCCTATGCAGTCCCACCTCCTGTTGCCCTAAATAGTATATTTTAAATCATTTGAGGATCTCAACTGATTTAAATGAATATAATATAGCAAATTTAGATGCTTAGTTCTGCCAGAACGCCCCAATAGTTGAACAGCGGGGCGTAAGGGGCAGCGCAAAGCCTTATGGTCAGCTGGTGTTGTCAGCTCCACCAAGGGCTTGTACCCTAATTAATTAACAGAAAAAAATGAATAAGATCTCCATCTGGGGAGATCTTGAGATGCTGACTAGAGCATATACTCTGTCTCTCTTCCCTTCTATTAGATCCCCATACTGGCTATTTTTACTCTTGTACTGGTATCTCATATTTGTCCATTTATTACTCCAGTCAGCATCTCAAGATCTCCCCAGGTGGAGATCTTATTCATTTTTTTCTGATTTAAATGAATGCTAACATTGAACATTCATCTGTAATTGTCATATGTTATTTTTTTCACATTAATTATTGTCAATTTGTATAAACCCAGTATGAGTATATGATCAAGAGATCAAAAAAGAACCACCGCTCTAGTAGAGTCTACCTAACATCAATGTTAAGTTTGATGTTCCTTCTTTGCTTACCTTTATATAAAAAAGTCTACATAATTAATGACACAACTTCTGGAATAAAAGGGAATCATGATGGAATATTTCAGTCATGTGTCCTTAAGGGGTTAAAGATTTTCACCATTTTGGGTTTAGGCCTAGGGTGTTGACAGGCCTCTGGAGAAAAATAATATGACCGTATGGCTATCCTTTTTCATTCTGCTGGAGGTCTTCATATGAATTGTGCCAACAGGAGTGTAATAAACATGCATATGGTGAGTAATAATATATAAGCTTGCTGAGACATTTCCTTGATGCTCAACTGGTATTTTAGGGCCTGCTGTGGTTAGTGTTTTCCATGAAGGTCAGCAAATAATTTGGACGGGGTGACCCAAAACCTTTGCCCATATAGTGTGTGAGAGAGAGATGTTTAAATGAGACCATTGCCACAGGTGTATGAAATCAAGCTCCAAGTTGGGTTGTTCTGTAGAACTCAGTAAATTCAAGCATGGTACTTTGATAGGATGCCACCTTTGCAATAAGTCAGTTTGTGAAATTTCATCCCTGCTAAATATTCCACAGTTAACTGCAAGTGTTATTATTAAAAGATTTAGTTACACCAGCAACTCAGCCTCAAAGCCGAAGACCACATAAAGTCACAGAGCAGGGTCACTGAGTGTTGAGGTGCATGGTGCATAAAGTCATCAATGCTGATTCCATAAGTGAAGAGTTCCAAACTTCCATTGGCATTAATATCCGCACAAAAACTGTGCAGCAGGATCTTCAAGGAATGGGTTTCCATGGCTGAGCAGCTGCATGCAAGCTTCGCATTACCAAGTACAATGCCAAGCATTGGATCGAGGGGTGCAAAGCATGCTGCCACTGGACTCTGGAGCAGTGCAATTTTTTCCTGTGGAGGGATGAATTACGCTTCTCTGTTTTGCAGTGTGATGGATGAGTCTTTGTTTGGCCAGGAGAATGTTATCTGTATTACTACATTGTGCCAACTGTAAAGTTTTGTGGAGGAAGGATAATGGTATGGGGCTGTTTCTTGGCCTAGGCACCTTAATTCCAGTGAAGGGAAATCTTAATGCCTAAGCATACCAAGACATGTTGGTTATCTTTGTGGGAGCAGTTTAGGGAAGGACCTATTCTATTCAATAAAGATTTGGTTAAATAAGGTTTGGTCTGGAAGAACTTCAACCCCATTGTATACCTTTGAGATGAACTAGAAGGAATATTGCGTGCCAGGCTTTCTCATCTAACATCAATGTCTAACATCACAAATACTATACTGGGTGAATGGGCAAATATTCCCACATAAACACTCCAACATATTGTGGAAAGCCTTCCCAGCAAAGTGACAGATGTTATAGCTGTAAAGTGGGGATTAACTACATATTAATGTCTATGTATTTAGAATGCAACGTTATAAAAGTCCCTGTTGGTGTCAGGTGTCCCAGTACTCTTGTCCATATAGTGTATATATGTAGATATAATTTAGCTTCATTTAATCTAATACACGAAAGACCTAGTATCCTTAATATAAGGGATGTTAACTGTTGTCGTATGTTTCTATTAATAATTATTTTAATGTTCTAGTTGTGGTTTTAGAGCTGGGATGACCTGCAGTCAACATGTGGCCCGATTGTCACCTTTTAGAATTGCCAGTTAAGGTTAACTTGCTTGTCTGCTATTATTACTTAACATTGTGGTTTACCATAACAGTAAGCCTTGAGCTAGGGATAAATGAAACACTGGAAATTGCTGTTATAAAATGTTTATTTTTAAAATAAAGTGGGAAGAACTGCTGTGCTGAATGAGAAAATAAAACTTCACCTTGAATCCTCATTAGTCTACAGACAGTGCACTTAGTAACACTGCTGAGAGCATACAGAGTACAGCCCATCGAGTTATTTGATTACTTGACTCTGCATTCATCTGCTTTTTTTTTGTGTGTTTGTGAGTTCCCGAGGGACAAGTTTCAATTTCTAAAATCAAGTTTGTTTGGAAAGTTTGGAGTCATGCCTGTTAATGGCCATCGTAACACCCAGCTAATCAATTTCCCATAACTTAACTCTTTAAGCGACAGTGTTTTTGGTTTTTGTTTATGGTAAAGATGTGTTTTTGGTTCTCTTCTCACTCTAGTTTAACTCTAAAAATAAATCCAGTTTTACATCCATTTGTATTTAATTGCACGCATATATGGCATCAGCTCATTATACTGAAAAATATAATGTTAAAGGATACTCCTCATGCACAAATTACTTGATCTCACAGTGGATGTAATTTTGTGCTAGGCACATTCCTAACAAAAGTGTTTGATATATTTTATTCCTAGATTATATTTGTTTACTTTTGCATAGGAATATAAACAATAAATATGAATGCTGTATTGTATTTGTACACATCTGTTGCTTCCCATAATGCTTTGCATGTCATTCCTCAAATTCCCTGTGTGCAATCACATGCGAGACAGAATGGGTGCACAAAAAGTCAGAAAAAGACAGTATATTATTGCTCTGTTTTACTGGCAATCCTTTAATTTAAAAAAGGGAAACTAAAGCAACATTATTATTAGGAATATGAACCTGTATTGCCAATGCTTTAGTGCCCCTGTCCCTAATTAATTAGTCTCTTCCTCCCCCCGTATTAAAGATTATTCAAATAAAGGTTTTACCTACGTTTTCCACAGCGCCAAGACTTCCCATGGCATACCGTCATTATGGAGGTGTCGCATCCCAGGAATTTGTCCAATCCAATGCCTAACATAGAGGAGTATTTCATAGGAAAGCATTGAGCTGTATTTGGTCATTTGACGGGGTTTCTGGAAGACAATCACTAGGGGTATGTTTAACCCTGTAATGTAAACATTTCACTTTCTTAAAAGCTGCAGTGTTTTACATTACAGGGTTAAAACTACAGGGCCACTGCACCCAGACCTATACATTGAGATGAAATAGTCTGTGAAACTGGTCATTTAATTAGAAAACATATAAATCTCGCATTGGTTATACTATATTGGCATTATTATTTTCTTTTTTTTTTTGCACAGAACAAAATCCATGGTGCTAGATCTATTAAGTGAAAGGTATATTAATACCAAGTTTGATAGACTAAAACAAGCTAACTCAGTATGTTTCTCAGTATGTATCTCAAAAAGGAGAGATACATGATAAGAGAGAGAAAATATAACTGTTTTTTTACATAACATGTATAACATATTCCAGTGGAAACCTGCCATTTGCCCCAGGGCGCCCTAACGATTTGTGAGGGCATAAAAGGTTGTCTTCCCCCTAAATGCTGGAATCTGGCCATGGTATTATTCATATTTCTGCTTATGTGAGGGGTAAATTCTTAGCAGACTCTGTTAAACGTATAGAGCTGAATAGAATACCTGGATGATTTCTCTAATAAATACAATAATTTGCTTTACAAATGCATAAGTTGCCATAGAAACTGAGGCATTAATACAAAGCTGATTTATAGAAATGCACGTAGCATAGTGATATGCATTGACTTGCCACAGAATTATATCAACTGCAGCCGCTTCTGCGCAAAATGACTGCATTGCCATGACAACATTCAGTTGCATGTAACAAGACTGGGGAAGACATATCAAAAAGTGTTTCAGAAAAAGAAGTAGTATGTTTTAGTGCAAAATGTTAAAACAGGAAGAGGGGCAATTATCTTGAAAATCAATAGAATTGGCAAGGTACATTCCATTGGTCCCATGGACCCCAGGTCTCAACAGAGCTAAGAAAGTGTCAACACATTTGTAAATTGTATGACTGCTTACCATGGGATGGCACCTGGCAATGTCTGGTACCATAACCACTACTACATAATGTAGTGGCTATGGTGCATAGACTATGCTTTAAAAAACACAAACCAGCCAGGATATAGACATTTCTCATTTCTGCTGGACTGGGTTAAAATCACTGCTCTAATGTACATGACACATTTATTATTATTATTTATATAGCGCCAGCAAATTCCATAGCGCTGTACAATGGGTGGAGTACATGACACGTGTCGATCTTAACAATTGACATGCATACATTCTGCATATCATCTATACAAATAATCATTCATTTCAGTCTTCAATAAACATCCTTTATGTCTTCAATAAAGATCCAGACAATTAAAGACTTTTTCTACTTCTCACGCAACCTTTGGTGGAACCACCTACTCTGTCTTTGTTGGTTTAGGAATCCTTATTGAATTTACATTTATTAATGCTTATTTGGAAAATGTAGATAACAAAACACCCATTTTTCTTCTTCTCATTCTAATTTTAGCCAAAGCTTGCCAGAGCTCTGTACTTGAATATTAGGTTTTAAAATGAGCTTTTTATAAAGGCCAAAGTTTCTATGACATTGTGCTTCTTGTTAGAAGTTTAAAACACCCTGCTGGACAAGTTCCAGCGATCTCTGTCATTATTAGTATTTATTGTATCTGGAGGTTAAAAGGCTGTGTTAACCTTGCAGGGAATTTAAATGTTTGTGGGGAAATGTCAAAACAGCTGAGCTATCTCTCTAGCTTTTAACATAAAAATACCCCCGAGAGTTCTACTAATAAGCATATTTAGATAGAATAGCTGCTCTCGCTAAAGGCACTGTGGCGTCTGATAAAACAAAACAAAGCTTAGATGGGCTGAATCCAGCTTGCTGTCCACCAGCTGAGAAATTCACAATTTGCAAAAAAATATAAAACATAATAGTGTTTGAGTTAAACCCCCGTTACAGTTTAAATTTCCTTTTCAAAGACTATGGAATAGAGAGGTTTAAATGCCTCTTTGTAATGTTCATCCCTTAATTCCAGCCCTTATTTTAACAAACTAATAGACATTGTTTATCAATTTAACTTAACGGTATTACAATGCAGCTTTTTCAAATGACAGTAGAAGTAGGAATTGCTGTATTCCTTACGTTTATGGAGATTCAGAGTTTGCCTCCATGAACAAATAACATTATTCTTAAAACATTATTTAAATAATATGTTGTAGTTGATCGATCCATAAAATACCATATGGTTTAAAGCTCATTAGTCTGGTGGAGGTTAGAAAGGAAAATATACATTGATGGCCTTTGCATTGGATGTTTACAATGTCTCTCTGTGTTGATGGGAGAGGAGACTATTTTAAGCCACTTTCATAAAGGTATTTTAAGTACATGGCTTATCCTGAGCTTGCGTGTCTATTTTTATGCAACTTCCCTAGTAGCCAACATAGAAAAACACAAAAACGTTTTTTCTTTCTTCTTTAATCACAGCATTACAATATACACCACATTACAATTATTCATATAGTCCTAATAAATTCAACAATGCTGTACAATATGTAAAACAAGGTAATAAGATACTTTTATAAAACATGTGGGACATACAGGAACAGTATGTGAATGTAACCCTGCCTAAAGAAGCTTAATATCTAAAAATATATAGGCTATATAATTCATTTGTGTTCGGGGCATTCTCATATGATATAGAATAAGATGGGTTGTAGAGATGTAGCTTTAGGAATAATCGGTTGAGGTGTGCCGAAACCGACGTATGCTGTAGGCCGGTAAAAAGTGGGCCTACATAGAGGAAATATGAACAATGGGAGTGGAGGGTGGGGCTATTCATCTGACCAACAAAGGTAAGTAGGGAAAAAATATTTTGGGCTACAGCTGATATATTCCTAAAAATAAATTAATAAACAAAACATAGTGTGATATTGTTTGAAACTGAAATAATCACACAATGATATGTAACACTTGCAAGTGTATGGATTTTTAGCATTCCAAATGTTGATGGGGGGCTTTAGTCTCCTTGAGATAAAAATTTTTTTTAAAGTTTTTGTTGTCTGATAGTCTCCAATGTGATGGTTCAACTGGTCCATATATTGCTCATTCAAAAATATTTGGGAAGATGATTTGGATGAACCAAAAAGGTGTACAAATAAGCCAATCAGTGTACCGCAAAACATAAATATTATGTATATATTATCCAGTACACTGATAGGCACATTTTTGCCCCATATAGTTAACAGATCAAGTGAGAAAAAGTAATCAATAAATAGGTAAACAGGAATAATAGTAAAAATTATCTCAATGGGTCTGAATTTACGCTAAGACACAAAACACGGAAGTGTCATTTATTGGCGTCTTCACCCATACTGTGTCCCAGCTTGTCATTTTTAATGAAACTTACTTTCTCATTTAAAAAAAAAAAAATTCTGAATTGCTGTTTGGGCTTTTTTCTTCCTGTAAGTTTTATTTTAGAATGTGGCTTGTATGTCATATGTATATACAGGTGATAGTCGAAAAATTAGAATTTCATGCAAAAGTTCATTTATTTCAGCAATGCAACGTAAAAGGGAAACTGATATATGAGATAGACGCATTACATGCAAACAGGGCCGGACTGGGGAAAAAATTCGGCCCGGGCATTCTTTTATCACAGCGGCCCACTAAGAAGGGGGCGGGACAGAGAGGGTGTGTTTAGTCATCACCAATGACAAACATGCCCCCTCTCAAAGTGAGCATCTTGGTTCAATGCTCTTCCAGGGCACACCACGCGCAGAACTCTGCTGAAGAGCTCTAGCATGAGGAAAAAAAACCTGTATTTGTTCTGCACAGCACTAGCAAATTTAATATCATGCTTGCACTGTGTTTCCTTGCAACTTGTCTCTGGTGTCTCTCTAAATGGATACCAGGAGACAAAAGGGCCAGGAAAGAGTATTGTGCATGTGTTTGGAGCCTGCTTGTGGGATTGTGTGTATGTAGAGTGAGCCGAGTGTGGTGTGGTATTGTGTAATAAGGTCGGTTGTAGTTGTCTTGTGTTTGTGGTGTAATGCATATGTGGCTAGGGGCTGTAGAGAATGTGTGTATAGGGGATGTAGCAAGTGTGTGCATACAGGCTATAGTGTATGTGTGTGTCTAGTGTGTGTTTGAAGGACCCAGAATGTGTATAGGAGATCTAGTGAGTGTGCATATATAACAGAGTCAGAGTGTATATAGGGATCTAGTGTGTGTATGTGTGAAGATGATACAGAGTTGGGTAAGGAATCTAGTGTGTGTCTGGAATGTAATGTGTTTAGGGGTGAAGCATGTGTGTGAGTGGTGCTGTGTATATATATATATATATATATATATATATAGATGTTAGGAAGTATTGTGTATGTGTGTGGTGCAGTGTGTTGGGGGGGTTCTGTGTGTATGTGAGGGGTGCAGTATGTGTGTGCGATGGGTGCTGTGTGTGTAATGGATGCTATGTGTGAGGGTGCTGTGTGTGAGAGTGCGGTGTGTGAGGGTGCTGTGGGTGCTGTGTGTGAGGGTGCTGTGGGTGCTGTGTGTGAGGGTGCTGTGTGTGATTTGTGTGAGGGTGCTGTGTGTGTGGGTGCAGTATGTGATGTTTGTGAGGGTGCTGTGTGTGATGGTGCTGTGTGAGAGTGCTGAGTGTGATGTGTGTGAGAGTGCTGTGTGTGATGTGTGTGAGAGTGCTGTGTGTGCCGTGTATGAGAGTGTTGTGTGTGATGTGTGTGAGAGTGCTGTGAGTGTGCTGTGTGTGAGTGATGTGTGTGAGTGTGCTGTGTGTGCTGTGTGTGAGAGTGCTGAGTGTGATGTGTGTGAGAGTGCTGTGTGAGGGTGCTGAGTGTGAGAGTGCTGAATGTGATGTGTGTGAGAGTGCTGAGTGTGATGTGTGTGAGAGGGCTGTGTATAAATGTTAGAATGGATTGTGTGTTGGGGGGGTAAATAAACAAATTAAAAAAAAATTAGCAGGGGGACCGACACGGTGTTACCAAGGAGAGAGAGGAGGGGGGACACCGGTACTCGCAGTCGCACACTATCCCTGGTGGTCCAGTGGTGAGTTCACTCTCATGAAATCGGAGGCGTTGCCATGGCAACGCTCCGGATCTCACAAGAAGAACCTGATGGAGCAAGATAGAGCTTCGCCGGGTCCTCCTCTCCCTTCCCAGCTGCATGTCTTTTCAAGTGGGCCGGTGAGGGAGATCTTTGATCTCCCCACCGGCCCGCCATGGAAAACAGTGGGGCCGGCGCTCAGATAGCACTGGCCCTGCATTGACCGGCATGGGAGATCCTGTAACCCCCCTGCCGGCCTTGTCCCATGGCCACCGAGGCCCACCGGGCATTTGCCCGGTGTGCCCGAAGGTCAGATCGGGCCTGCATGCAAAGCAAGATAGTTCAGCCATGATTTGTCATATGTGCAATGATTATGGCTTACAGCTCATGAAACCCCCAAATCCACAATCTCAGTAAATTAGAATATTGCAAAAAGGTGCAATATTCTAGGCTCACAGTGTCCCACTCTAATCAGCTAAGTAAGCCATAACACCTGCAAAGGGTTTCTGAGCCTTTAAATGGTCTCTCAGTCTGGTTCAGTAGGAATCACAATCATGGGGAAGACTGCTGACCTGACAGTTGTGCAGAAAATCATAATTAACACCCTCCATAAGGAGGGAAAGCCTCAAAAGGTAATTGCAAAGTAAGTTGGATGTTCTCAAAGTGCTGTATTAAAGCACATTAATAGAAAGTTATGTGGAAGGGAAAAGTGGAAGAAAAAGGTGCACAAGCAGCAGGGATGACTAACATCAGCCTGGAGAGGATTGTCAGGAAAAGGCCATTGAAATGTGTTGGGGACTTTCATCAAGAGCCACCACACACAGACGGATCCTGGACATGGGCTTCAGATGTCGTATTGCTATTGTCAAGCCGCTCCTGAACAACAAACAACGTCTGAAGTGTCTCCTGGTCTGTTGCTCAGTGGTCCAAAATCCTCTTTTCCCAAGAGAGCAACTTTTGCATCTCATTTGGAAACCAAGGACCCAGAGCCTGGAGGAAGAATGGAGAGGCACACACTGCAAGATGTTCGAAGTCCAGTGTGAAGTTTCCACAGTCTGTGTTGATTTGATGCTGGTGTTGGTCCACTGTGCTTCATTAAGTCCAGGGTCAACGCAGCCATCTACCAGGAGATTTTGGAGCACTTCATGCTTCCTTCCGCAGACGAGCTTTATGGGGATGCTGACTTCATTTTCCAGCAGGACTTGGCACCTGCCCACACTGCCAAAAGCACCAAAGCCTGGTTCAATGACCGTGGGATTACTGTGCTTGATTGGCCAGCAAACTCACCTGACCTGAACCCCATAGAGAATCTATGGGGCATTGCCAAGAGAAAGATGAGAGACATGACACTGAACAATGCAGAAGAGCTGAAGGCCGCTATTGAAGCATCCTGGTCTTCCATAACACCTCAGCATTGCCACAGGCTGATAGCTTCCATGCCACGCTGCATTGAGCCAGTAATTGCTGCAAAAGGGGCCCAAACCAAGTACTTATCCATATGCATGCTTATACTTTTCAGAGGTACATTACCTTTTCAGAGAATACATTATAGGGTGCTGCTGGGGCCTAGGTGAGGTGTTTTTAAATAAAACTACTACAATCTCTAAGATTTGAAATCATTGTTTAGTGAATAAGCAAGTGTGCTGGATTCTGTATTTTGTGTATATGTATATTTGCTTTATTCCTTTCCCATGCATGCATAAACTCCCTCACTGTGTTAACCTCTGCCATTTCAACTGGAAGGCTACTTCATGCATCCACTACCCTTTTAGTAAAGTAATACTTCCTGATATTATTTTTAAACCTTTGCCATAAGACGCACCACACCATAAGACGCATCTAGTTTTTAGAGGAGGAAACCCAGAAAAAAAAATATTCTGAACAAACTATCCCATGGTGTATCTTAACACCCCCCCTCCCCTGTCCCATAGTGTCCCTTACCACCCACTCCCCTCTCCTGTCCCTGAGTGATCCTGTCTCTGTTGGAGTCCCCCAAGGCTTTGTACTTGGTCCCCTTCTATTTTCTCTTTATACTGACTCTCTTGGCAAACTTATTACCTCATTTGGATTCCAATACCAGCTGTACACTGATGACACCCAGATATACCTCTCTTCCCAGGACCTCTCCCCTGCCATTCTGCAACATGTCACTGCTTGCCTTTCTTCCATCTCTGATTGAATGTTCTCCCTCTTTTTGAAACTCAATCTCTCTAAAACTGATATTCTTGTCTTTCCTCAAACCAATAATGATACTCCTCTCTCGCTATCCCTTCAAGTTGGTGATACTCACTCAGCCCATCCTTGCAAGCACGCTGTCTTGGCATTATATTTGATTCTGGCCTTACCTTTGAGCAGTGGTGTATTTTGAATTTGTGCTGCCCTAGACATGAACAAACTCGGGCACCCCCCAATTCAAATTTTCCCCACCCCTTCCTGTCAAAGCTGCATGTACTTTGACTGACTGACACTCCCTCACTGATGCATGTACTAACATACACAATGTTTACCCAACACACACGTTACTGACAACACACACTCACATACACTGTTACACACACACTCACTGATTTGACACACTTTTTACACAGACACACACGCACTGACAACCACACACTGACAGTCACACACACTCATTGACAGACGTACATGCTCATTGACAGACACACACACTCACAAACACACACACACACTCATTGACAGAGATATACACACACACAAACAGACACACACTCATTAACTGAAAGACACATTCACTCACACATACTGACAGACACACTCATTGAAAGACATATACACTCACTAACAGACACTCATTAACTGACAGACTCACACACACACACTGAAAGACACACTCATTGACAGACACATACTCACTGATAGACACACACTGACAGACACACACTGATTGACAGACACATTCACTCACAGGCACACACACTAACACATTTTAACTGCCAGACACTCACTCACAGGCACACACACTGACAGACATACACACACATTAACTGACAGACACACACTAATACATATTTCCCCCAACACTCACAAATTATTATTTTTTTTAATTATTTTTCATTTAACTCCATCCAGCCTCCATGGGAGAGCTGGAGTGCATTCCCTACCTGGGGTCCAGTGGGGCTGCTGGGGCTGCGAGTGCTGCTGGGCAGGTGTGCGCAGGCAGAGTAGGCAGCGAGGGAGTTTTGATCTTCCTAAGCCACTTAGTGACATTATATTCCGGCTCCCGGCATCACTAAGCTGTATGCGAGGGAGCTGAGTAAGAAGAGCTCAGACTAGAGGGGTGGCTTTTTTTGCTTCCCCACAGGAAAGTGCCACCCAAAGCAAATGCCTTGTTAGCCTCATGGTGAATACACTACTGCCTTTAAGCCTCACATCCAGTCTGTTACCAAATCCTATAGCTTCCACCTTAAAAACATAGCCCGCATCCGCCCCTTTCTTACGCAGGGTGCTACTAAGAAGCTTGTCCATGCTCTAGTAATCTTTTGCATAAATTATCATAACTCTCTCCTAATTGGTCTTCCCAGAAGTTGCATTGCCCCACTACAGTTTGTAATGAATACTGCAGCTAGACTGATTTTCCTCTCCTGTCACTCTTCTCACAGCTCTCCCCTCTGTTAGTCTTTACATTGGCTTCCTGTATCCTATAGGAGTCAATTCAAGGTACTAATCCCCTCTGCACATGACCTTCTCCTGTCTGCTGCTTGCACCTATATGGCCAACTCACGCTTGTAGGACTTCTCGCGGTTGGCGCCTTACCTTTGGAATAGCCTGCCTACCACCATCAGACGCTCACCTAGTTTCAATCATTTAAAAAGTGCCTCAACACCGATAACTTTAGGAAAGCTTATGGCTTTCCAGAATAAGGGGCAAGACTCTATTCTCTCCTCCAGCTCTGCTTCACTCCACCTTGTTTGATTGCTACCTCCTGTCCTGTTGTGTTTTACGCCCCACCTCCTATAGATTGTAAGCTCGTTTGAGCAGGGCCCTCTTCAACCTATTGTTCCTGTAAGTTTTTGTAATTGTCTCATTTATTGTTTAATCCCCCTGTGACAGACCTCTCTGTCTCTGGATTACAGTGATTTAACCTTGGTGTGTCTGTTTGTTCGGTAATTGCCACTTGTCCATTGCCACTACGGCCCTATGTTTCATTCCCCTTTATGCGAAAGAACTACCGAATGGCGGGCCATCCAGCAGGGAAGTATGCTGCTTGTTAACCTTTTTGCCCTCATTAATGTTGTGGTTAACCTCAGACACTTCCAACTCCCGAACGGTTGGCTGGGTGGTCATCGTTCGTATGAATGAACACGTGGCGGCGGCCATCTTGGACATTCAAATGCCCAGCAGTGTTGGTCAACAAAACCCAGTGAACTAAAGTCGGACAATATTTCATACGAACACCTCTGAAGTCGCCGACCCTTCCTCGTCCTGTTCCCAGAATGTCGTGCCGTTAGGTACATTGATTATACAAACAGAGCCACCCAGATAGCCATCCCATGGAGCCCATTCGTACAAATACACTATGTGCAAGACTTTAGCTCCATGGCGATTGAACTGTGTGTATGGATCTGTGCGCTATTCGGTGATATTGTGTGCTCAGATCTAGGCTATCTGGGGATACCTTGAATGTGGGGATTCTGTTCGGTTGTTTGGGAATGATATATTTTTATTGTATTTTACTGTTTCTGTAAAATGGAGGTTATGCTCTATCCCTGTAGATAATTGAGTTACTTCTAGCACTTAACCCAATTATCTCCAGGATAGAGAGGAGGGTTTGTAATGTCCATGTAGGAGTGTTTATCCATGTGTCTGTTTGTGATTGGTTAATGCATAAAATTGTCCCAGTCTTCCACAAGGTCCCTATGGGAGTGTCCCTTGCTGGAAGACCTGCATAAAAGACAGGCATGTAGCTCACATTAAAGAGATTCCTGCTTGACCCTCAATACAGAGCCCTGTCTCGTACTTGAGGGGGGATTATTCATGTGTTTTACTGTTCGGCGCTTAGGAGTATTCGGTAGCTGACTTCGCATTCGGGAAGGGAACATCTTTGGCGGCATTAACCCCTTCTATACCTGGGGTGCCGTTAGACCCCCCCCCCCTGATAATATTGTAAAACGCTACAGAATATGCTGGGGCTATATAAATACCAGTAATAATAATAATATTACTAAATATTTAAATAATGTTTGCGTTAGGCATATATTTGCGGTACACAAATAGGCCCATTTTTGTGATATTATATGTTCACCTGAATCATTTTCCTGAATATTATAATATTTCTCAATAAGTGTTAAAGGTCCCGAACTAACTTTTATGTACGAAACAAATGGTTCACCCGCACAAATATTTTTCACCATGCAGTCTAGTCTAATTGGTAAAGTAAAATACAGTATATGCAAAGAGACAAAGCTACCTGCAGCACCATCTGAAATGCTTAAAGCTGAGGAAAAAAACTATTCTCAGGGCCCTAAACTGGGCAAAATCGATTTTTGTGTGTTGTAAGATCTAATAAAGTTAGCGAACTAAGCACAAAAATATCTCACACATATATGCTATGTTTTCAAAGCCAAATGAAATAACATAGGAAAAAATGTTTTTCAAGTGAGACAACCTTGACCTTTCAGTTAATGTACTTGCATATCCATAAGTGTATTTTTTGTTGTTTAAGCATTGCTATGTTTTATTTATGTATTGTAGTAGAAATATAACATATTCTAAAAGTGGGCTGGTAAGATAATTCATTTATTCATGTGTTCAAACATCAGGGTTATAGGTTTAAATTCATTGCAAATTCATCCCAACAGTTCGTTTTTCCAAGGTCGATAAATAATTTCCATTAAGTTAGATACTAGTAAAACATCCTTTAATCAGTTGGTGACATGGATGAAACATGAGAGAATTGGCTAAGGTGTCTTGAGTCTCCCTTGGATAAAAATTCTCTATATAAAAACATACTATTATAACCTCATCAACTGAAGTTGTGAAGGCTTTTTTTTGTATTGCATCTGTAAATATATTTTAAGACGTGTGGAAATACAATGAAGTACAAGGTCGGACGAGGGCATTGTGAATCACTCAGAGGTATCAGCACAGATGGCTGGAACATCACAGACAGAAGCCCTTCTCTTTGCTGATAACCAACGCAATTAGACACTGTTTCTGCATCTGTACTGTGTGTTCTGTTTGTAGTAGCACCTTGGGATTGGGTACAAAACACGCACAGAATATCTTTTTATTTTTTGACATCTTATCAATTTGATGCAGCAGTTCAAGCTTGCAGACAAGGCTGCATGAAAGGCTCCCCAGTGAAAACTCAGTCTGTGCATTGTATAGCAATGCAGATAATCTTTCCACACCATCCCCTGCCATCTTTGAGAAAAAAAGTCAGGTTAATATCAACTACATGCAAAACTTTATGCACTCAAACTGATGAGAACTATGATTACCGTGTTGCTTCGGCAGATGTTTTTCTTACTTGTATTCCAGTGTTGCGAGAAATGCACTTCATGAAACTAAGCCAACTGAGCATTTAAAAAAAAAAAAGAAAAAGTATTTCTCCTTTTTTAAAATTCATATACATAAGCCATTTCCAGCAATTTGCATATGTTGCAATATATTCTTAATTTATAATAAGAAATATATGTATAGCGCATATAAACAGAACATCACATTATTTTCATTCTTTAATTTTGCAAACATACAAAAAAACACATAAGAAAAGTAAAGACTGCAGTGTCTAGGGCCCGATAGTAGGTGTCTAGTCAAAGATTTCCAAGGTTTTTTAGAAAATATAGCTTTTCTTTCCCCCGTTACTTAATTTCTCTTTCCCTAATTTGTTCTCTCCTTTTTATGCCCTGTCACTGTTCCCTTAATTTTCTTCACCTATTACCTACTACTTATTACCTTTATCTTTAGGTACATAATATTTACTCCTATATAAGAGTCAAGGATTCCATAACTTTTGATATAAGGGATATTGTTCAGATATGAATATGTCCATTGAATATTGATAATCTATTTGGTTTATCATTTCCTGCCATAATGGAGGTTGAGTAGATTTTTAATTTCGAGCTATGGTTATCTTAAAAGCAAAGAGAATATGAGTAATTATGTATATGTATTTTTTGTTCTTTGGGGGAAAATCTAAATTAAATTGGAAAAGTGATGGAGTAAGAACTATATTGTCCGGAGTTAAGTCCGTTACCAGAGTTGATATACGAACTAATATTTTTCAACACATCACAGCTATAACAAATGAAATATTGTACCAGTCTCTTTTTTGCATCTCCAGCATAAAGGAAAAAAATATGCTTCATTGCTTTTATGAATTTTATATGGAACCAACTACCATCAATATATAATCTTTAAATGGAGTTCTAACAGTGAAATACAATGTATATATATATTTTTTAATTGTATAGTGGTTTGATACCATTCAAATGGGGTTTAAGATATATTGAGATCCATTTCCCATGTTAGGATGGAAGAGATATTCTGGGCATCAGACTCTGCTTCCAACAACTTAAGGGTTCTGGTTATTAGTCCCTTATATCCCAATCTATCTATGTACCCATAGATAGGATGTTCATAGGTATATTTTTATTTTTTTGTATTCGAATAGTTCTTAATTCTTAAATACAGAAACATATCTCTAGAGTATATTTTATACGTCTTATGTAAACATGGAAAGGTAAGCAATGATTTATTTTCAAGTATTCAGCAATTCTATTAATCTCCATTTGCCTCCATTGTACATATCTATATCATCCATATTGTATTGGAATATTTCAATGGGGGCCAAAGAAAGAATTGAATCCGAAAGCAGTAATTTACTTTTTAGCATTTTTAGAGTATCAAACATATCTGCAATCAATTAATTTGATACTTTTTTTATTTGGTTTAGCTCATCTGGCTGAGCATTTAAGGATTTTTATTTTAGACGCTACAATAACCACGTTAGTCATTCCCTGCTAATAAGAAAGGAGTCCAGATTGGAAAATGGCAGGAGAATTTAACGCCCATAAACTTATATGAAGAAATAGGGTCCCAACATTTCTATAGAAACAGACAAACAATGTACCACCTGCAAGTTCATTGACCACAGGTTGGACGTTTTATATTTTGTGTAGAACTTGTACTGCAAACAGCTATAGAAAATATATAGTGTATAAATTGCTGTTTGATCTAACCCAGACTCTCATTTGCAGCCTGGGTCCCACACACACCAGCATATAGCTCCCAAGACTCTCAGCTGCAAGCCTCATGCAGAGGTAGCTCTCTTGGATGGCTTCCCGTCCATCCCTCCCCACACCACCCCACCCCAGGTTTCTCATTACATTTATAGATAGGACAAATTACCTGACAGTCCAAACACACTATGTCTCTCAAACACTCATCACCTGCTTAATTATCACATTCCTGGCCTTTTAACCCCTCACACCTCTCTTGTAACTCTAATATACAATCTTATCTAATTCTGCATTGCTGAAACTCCTACTCTTCTTCTATATAATATAAAATCTCTCATTCTTCTAATAAAATATTATTTATCTTCACCCTCACTTCTCTCATTGCCAAAATATCTCTGTCATCCTGCATACCTGTTCCTGCTGACACAATTTTCATTGCCCCACCCTACTTCCCTCCCCTCTTTATTCATGTCATGCACTCCACTTGTACCTTTCCAGCTTATCTCCACCATCTTCTTCTAAATCCACAAAATATAAACACTCTCACAAAACCTTTAAATCCTGCTCCCATCTTCTCTTCCTCTCTATCCTTCTACTCCTAGCAGTTGGTGATGTTTCTCCAAACCCCGGTCCCACACTTGCAAACCCTTCATGTGCTTACTCCAACAATCACTCAAATCTCATACCCATCTCATGTCACTCTTCCTTTAAATCCTCCTTCCACACTGCCCTCTGGAATGCACTGTCTGTTTGCAGTATTACTTAATCTACTACAATTACTAGCATTAACTGAAACATGGCTCTCTCCCTCTGACACTGCTACCCCTGCCTCTTTATCCTTTGGTGGGCTTCAATTTTCCCACAACCCAAGAAACTCTGAAAATAAAGGTGGTGGTGTAGGGTTTCTGCTCTCACCTCACTGCCCCTTCAAACCTCTACCCACAACCCCTTCCCTCTCTTTCTTATCATTTGAGATTCGTTCAATCCGCCTTTTTAAACCCATCTCTGCTAACATTGCGGTTATCTGTCGTCCCTCTGGTTCCCCACTTCTCTTCCTTGACCACTTTGCTGCCTGGCTTCCTTACTTCCTCTCCTCTAACATTGCATCTGTAATTCTTGGAGATTTCAACATTCCCATTAACTCACCCTTGACCTCAGCAGCCTCAAAACTACTTTCTATTACCTCCTCCCTTGTGCTATCACAGTGGACTAATTCCCCACCCATGTAGGGGGCAATACTCTAGACCTTACTTTCACTCATGATTGTACAGTCTCTACCATCTGCGACACTCCATTTACTCAGATCATCATTTCCTATCATTTGCACTCAATAGCCCCCTCCCCCAACAACCTCAACCAAACCCCCCTCAACTCAGAAGGAATCTGAGTTCTATAAACCTCTTGCAGCTGTCAGCTGATATCAATTCCCAACTATTATCCATTCCTAAAACCATATACATACAATGGGTGGAATGATTCGGTTCAGGGTAAAAGATGATAATATGGAGGCAAGTGGAGTAACTGTGAAGATAAAAATGGTATACAAGCACCCAGTGCAATATCATACAGTATAACAGTATATAAACATAAGATGTATGATTCAGTACTCACAAGGAGAGAGCCAATAGGTAATGGCTCAATCAGAACGCCTGTGGGATAATTTGGAGGGATCCCACTCCCTTTTAAAGATACAGGGGGTCCTTTGCTGGTCCCAAAAGAATGTCCACACCAATTAAGTATTGGGGACTGAATTCCTTTTAATAATGGGAAAATAAAATACAAATATACATAAATATATAGTTAAAAATCTAAACAAAGACTTGGTTGCAACTGAGGAAGCCCAGGATTTGGGCGAAACGCGTTTTGCTATTTTTTTTATCCCACAGAGGACTTACTCACCTCACCACATTTTAGTGTTTTTTTTACCAAGTCTTTGTTTAGATTTTTAACTATATATTTATGTATATTTGTATTTTATTTTCCCATTATTAAAAGGAATTCAGTCCCCAATACATCATTGGTGTGGACATTCTTTTGGGACCAGCAAAGGACCACATGTATCTTTAAAAGGGAGTGGGATCTGATTGAGCGTTCTGATTGAGCCATTACCTATTGGCTCTCTCCTTGTGAGTACTGAATCGTACATCTTATGTTTGTATACTGTTATACTGTATGATATTGCACTAGGTGCTTGTATACCATTTTTATTACTCCACTTGCCTCCATATTATCATCTTTTACCCTGAACCGAATCATTCCACCCATTGTATGTATATGGTTTTATGTTATTTGCTGTGTGGATAGAGAGGTTACCACACGGGTGTTTTTTGAGTGATTTGCTATCTATTTGGGTTACACGCTTAAACTCTGTATTCATATTTCTAATTGCAATATTATCCATTCCTGCTCACTCATGTCCCTCACTGGCTATCTCCTCATATAACTCTACCCTCACCTCAGCCCAGGACGCTGCAGCCCCTCTCCAAATACACACCGCAAGGAGGACATGCCCCCAACCATGGCACACTAAATCAACATACTACCTGCAAAGATATTCTCGTTCTGCTGAACGCTGCTGGAGGAAGTCTCACACTGGGTCAGACTTTCTACACTACAAATTAATATTGTGTTCACACAGCACAGCCCTTGCCCTTGCCAAACAGTCATACTTTTCTTCTCTTATTCATTCATGCTCCTACAATCCCAGGCATCTCTTTGATACCTTTAACTCTCTTCTTTGCCCTGCTGTGGCCACCCCCGAAACTAACCTCACAGCTGATAGTCTTGCTTGCTACTTTACTGACCAGACTGAACAGATAAGGAAAGAATTCTCATAACCTTGCCCCTCACCTTTTCAACCTCCCCTGGATCATGCCTCTCCAACCCTTCCAACCTTCTCCCAGGCTACTGAGCAAGAGGTGGCTGCACTTATCCTTTCCTCTCGCCCCACCACTTGCCCACTTGATCCTGTCCCGTCTCACCTTATTAGATCTCTCTCTTCTTGTCTTGTGCTCTCCTTAACATACATCTTCAACTGCTCTATTTCTTCTGGCACTGTTCCTGCTGTCCTGAAACATGCTACTGTAGTACCATGTCTCGACCCATCCTCCCCCTCTAACTATCGTCCTATATCCCTGCTCCCTTTTTCCTCAAAGCTTCTTGAAAGACTAGTCTTCACCCACCCGACCTGCTTCCTCAACTCCTACTCTCTCCTCGACCCTCTTCAGTCCAGCTTCCGCCCCCTCTACTCTACTGAGACTGCCCTTATCAAAGTCACTAATGACCTTATCACAGCTAAATCCATATTAATTCTTCTTGACCTCTCCGCTGCTTTTGACACCGTTGATCATGTTCTCCTTCTCCCAACTCTTCAATCACTCGGCCTCTGTGACTCTGTCCTCTCATGGTTTTCCTCCTATCTCTCCCAGCGCTCATTCAACGTCTCCTTTTCTAATGATACCTCCACCGTTCGTCCTGTCTCAGTCCCTTAAGGCTCTGTTCTATTTTCTCTTTACACTGCCTCTCTTGGCAAGCTTATTACCTCTTTTGGATTCAAATACCACCTGCTGATGCTGATGACACCCAGATATATCTCTCCTCCCCAGACCTCTCCCCTGATGTCCTGCAAGTGTCACCTCTTGCCTTTCTTCTATCTCTGATTGGATGTCCTCCCGCTTTCTGAAACTGAATCTTTCCAAAACAGAACTTCTTGTCTTTCCTCCTCCTAATATTAATCCTCCTCTCTCGCTCTCCCTTCAGTTTGGTGGTCGCCATATCAGCCCATCCTTACAAGCACGTTGTCTTGGTGTTACTTTTGACTCTGGCCTCACCTTTGAGCCTCACATCCGGTCTGTTGTCAAATCATGCCAATTCCACCTCAAAAACATCGCCCGCATCCGCCCCTTTCTTACACAAGATGCTACTAAAGAGCTTGTTCATGCTCTAGCAATCTCTTGCATGGACTATTGTAACTCTCTCCTAATTGGTCTTCCCAATAGCCGTATTGCCCCGCTACAGTCTGTAATGAATGCTACCGCCAGAATGATTTTCCTCTCTAGTCTGTCCTCTCACACCTTACCCCTCTGGCAGTCCTTACATTGGCTTCCTGTATCCTATAGGAGTCAATTCAAAGTGCTATAAAGCATTGAATAATCTTAGCCCCTCTTATATCTCCTCACAGATTCATAGATATGCCCCTTCTCGATCTCCCCGCTCTGCCTGTGACTTTTCTTCTGTCCGCTGCTCGTACCCATACAGCCAACTCGTGCTTGCTCGACTTTTCGCGGGCGGCTCCCGTCCTATGGAATAGCCTGACTACCACCATCCGACTCTCCCCTAGTTTTCAATCATTTAAGAAATGCCTTAAAACTAATTTCTTTAGGAACCTCTACCTAACATACCTGCCTCTTGCCCTCTCCTAAAGGGCAGCACTCAACTGTCTCCTCCAGCTCTGCTCCACCCCCACTTAATCTGACTTCTATTCCCTGTCCTAATGTGTTTTATACCCCACCTCCTATAGACTGTAAGCTCGTTTGAGCAGGGCCCTCGTCAACCCTTCGTTTCTGTGAGTTTTCTTGTAATTGTCCTATTTATAGTCAAATTCCCCCTCTAATAATATTGTAAAGCGCTACGGAATCTGTTGGCGCTATATAAATCGCAATAATAATAATAATAGTAATATAGTGGATTCTTAAGGTATCTAGATGTCTTTGTTTTTCAAATTGGAAGTGTTAGTTTAACTGGATTAATGTTTGTGATGTTGTCACAGACATTCCATTTCTGGAACAATTCTTTAATGTTATGGACTCCTGTCATGCATCAGGCTTTGTCGTGTCTTAGTTGTTTTAAACCTATTTTTTATATATTTTTTTATACATGCTGATGATGTGAAATATTTTATATTCAAAGATTTTTGAATGTTTGCATCCCTGATAAATATTAATTTAGAATTTTAGTGTAGCAAACTATACATATATTTTTCTTTAAGAAACAGGTGTGTTTTTCCTATTCCTGTTTTTCCTATTAGAACAGGTGTTCTTTTTGACTATTACATGTATAGTCGATGCAAGCCAATTTTGTTAACTTTCCCTTTGAATGATGTTCTTGCTTTATAATTTCTTTCCTAGTTTTACACTTGGCAGCTACTAACACGATGCATTGAGGGGTACTTTATTTGAAAGGGTGCACATAAAAAAGCAGATCTTGAAGAGCTCTCATTAAATAGCATTAACTCTGTCAGTGTCCTCCTTGTTTTCCAAATGTCAAATGAATTATGGAACAGTCCTTTGACAGTTTGCACCATTAAAAGCCACTGGCTGAAAGCCCCATGCAAGCTGTCAATTTTTTTGTTATGTTAAACCATTAAGTAAGTGTTACCTTTTTAAATATAAATCTTGCAGAATAAAAGAAGCCCTTTTTTTCTCGTTTGGGAAACGAATAGCTCTAGATTATTCAAAAAGATGCCTGTGTATACTGTCTGCATGCTTTAGACTCTATAATATTAGGGCATTAGAAAATTCTAATATTTGAGCAATTATCTTAGTGAGATTAAAAATGAATATTTTCTAAATTGACATCTCTCCATGTAATAGATCCTGATGGATTAATTACAGTGTTTGGAGATCTTTTTGGGATATCAGAAATCAATAAACTCATTCTAAAATGCATATATGTAAATGGAAATTAAATTGCATCTGTGCATGTTTTAGATCTTTTAGAGCACATTTTGTAAACACAGTGGGAGACGATTGGCTGGAAACAGTTATGTCATCACCAAAGTGCATGTCTAAATAACTTGCATATGCTGTTTTTTTCAACAACAACAACAACAACAAAAAATACACAACCCTAGATCCTGAACTGCTACATCTAATGTTTAGTTCTCTGTGATATATGATTGATTACCTGTGGGATAGTCTAATATGCAACATTTTATTGTAATCACAAGGAGACAGGGCACTGAATAGATGGAAAGTTTGTGTTTGTATTTCCAAAATGTGAGAGGGCATTAGCAATTATGCAATTTTGTGTTGATGATGTCATGGAGTGGGGGTGGCGTCATGACATCATAAATGGGCAGAGCTACATTGTCTATTGTCTGAAACACTGGCATAGGTGTCTGAGAGTCTTAAACTGGTGTGATGCCTATTTGGAGAGGTAAGGCTTACAGGGTGAGTGGTGTAGCACAAGGGTATGTATCTTTACACAGTCAGACTTGTTTACTAAAAGGTGATTCATTCGCTGTATTCATAGAATCCAACACATTAATTTGCATTTGTCTATTTTAAAAATTGCGTTTAAAGCCTTTGTCAATCAGAGAAACATGTATTTAATTTTATTAATCACCTTTATATCTTCTCTGCTGTATTTTAATGTTTATAAAAAAAAAACTAAATTCTAATAGTTGATCCCAAAGTATGCACAAAAAAAGTTACACTTTACAGCTTAGTTTAACTAATTATGCATTGCCATACATCTTGCAACTCTTCCATTAGACTGTCCTTAAATCTAATAAATCCCTTGAAAAAGGCTCAGCAATCAATCATCTTTCATATACAAAACAAAACACCAACTCCAAGGTAAACAGAAAACAACATTATTCAATATATTATATATTTTGAACATAACTACAAGGTGTACTTTTTTTTTTTTTTGTTAAATGTGTTCCCTTCATTTTATTCAGTTCTTTCTTCTTTTGGATACATTGTTGCCATCATTAAAAAGTGTGTTTGTCCCTTGATACGTTTTGTATTTTATTTTTCTAAAATGTATTTTCTAATGAAAGAAAGTGTTGTTTTTAGCTAAAATGTAAATCAGAACAATATGGTAGTTAGGTCCCTTTCGAGGCTGCAAACTTCCTATGAAAGTTTATGAGAACAACCTTTTGAATCACAGAGAATCCTATGAGATTTTCATGAAAATTTGTAAAATGTTATGAGAACAAAATTGATTCTATATTAAATTGAAGCATTTTTTTATGTGATGAGCCCAATATATTGATACCTTTTTAAAGAATTGCTTAATGCATCTTGCTTGAATCCCACAGTAGATTGAATGTAAAACAATGTAAATCTGTGGACAGGTCACCATTAAGCATATGGGGCAGTTGTTCATGATATTATCAGGGGTCTACAGTAGCAATCCCGTTGTGTGTGTGTGTATTTTCTCTTGTTTTAACCTTTATGGTGAAACTGAGGGAATATTTGACCAAAATCAAGTTGACTTTCATGTAGGCACTTCTCAGTATTTAGCGTATAGTCAGCATCTTCTCTTATGAATTTATGAACCATTGCTTATGACAAGGATGGCCACTTTAGTTCACTCCGGCCCGGTGGATGCAAAGTGCACTCCGGCTTGTCCAACACCTCAGTAAACTCACTGCAGTGGGGCCTAGAGACATTTGGTCTGCACATACTCTGGGTGCAGATCTTGTATATTACTCTAACAGGCCTTCGGTACTTTCACTGGTAGTATCTTTAAGATTGTAAGTTGACGGGCTTCCTTGCTAAGTACTTATTATGAAAGATCCTCAGTGGCTACATCTCAGCTCACATACGGGGCCCTGTTTACCTTTCTTATTGGTCAGTGTTTATTGTTTTATCTTTTTCCCCAGTTGTACAGCACTGCACAATATGTTGGCACTTTATAAATGCTAGTAATTATAATAATAATTTTGAAATGTTGCCATAGCAACCCACACATGGGCTTTTCATGTACATAGCACAACTGAGAGGTAAATTATATAGATATATTTCAAATACAATCAAAATTCATATTAATGTTACTGTACCACAAATTATAGAAAACCTGACTTAATTTGCATGAAATGCGTTGTCTGTAACTTTGCAGAAAGCATTTGTGAGATCAAAGGTAAGATTTATTGAAAACATATTGCAAAATGGAGTTGAATATTAAAAATATAAAAAGAGTAATGGTTATTTTATTCTTTTTGTACTTCAAGCAAAAACATTTTGTTAAACAAGACCGTTTATCCTTAAGGTGGCCCTATGTCTAATTTTCTTGAATAAAGAAGCAGTTTGTGTTTACCTTATTCAAAGTGGATATTACACAAGGAAATGTTTTATTTTCTCTGTTGAAAGAATTGGTTAATCAGTCTTGTTTATCTGGCAGCGTATTACACACTGTGTAACTGTATAGTTCCCAAATTGCCCATTGATGTATACATAGGAAGAATCAGTGGGACATCACATCCAGTAAATATAACCGTACCAAAGAAAGAAAAAAAACACCTTACTACTTGTGCGGGAAATAGTAATCTACGTTAAAATGAATTATTCTTCCAACTGTGAAACTTGGATAAATAGGATCCAAAGGTTGGTACCTAATAGTCAGTGTGTTTTTGTTAATCGTATTAACACCAAGTAAGATTTCTTTAAGTTTGTTTCCTGCAGGGGTTAATTTTTAAGGTTTGGTAGCATAAAATAAAGGTTATTATTTGGCAGGAAAGAAAGGGCAGTCTGGATCATTGCCTTCACTTAACTAACCTTTAAGAGCGCAATTAACATTTAAAGAAAATAAAGTTTTTAGGTGTGTTATAAAATAATTGCCAAATTTTTAATGGTTTGTATTTCTGCAATGACTTTTTAATGTACCATAGTGCTGACTATCAGCATATTATAAAGTGCTACCTTTATAACATATTTAGCCTTGCTAAGGTTAAACATTAAGGCTGTAGAGCGAATTTGAGGTTTGTGCAAGGATTTGTTGCATCGATACAGTACATGCCCAAAACAACCATAATATTCAATAGAATATGATCTGTCAGTGACTTATTCACTTAAAAGGTCAGTCTAAGCATTAAAACCACTTCAACATGCTCAAGTGGTTTTGGTGCAAAGATTCTTCCCCAACATCCCTACAGCCTAACTGTATAATTTCCATAATACCTATCTATTACTTAAACGAGTACACTAAACACTTCCCAAAAAGAAATATACATTTTGTTCATAGTTTGTGTTGACTTGAGGACTTGAGTCACCCCCATGAGTGCATTTTTAAGTCCTACTAATCCTTAGATTTATGCTTAGAGCTATGTGTGTATATGAGCACACTTTACATTAAGTGTAAGGCATTCTTGCAATCCGTATTGTGATTCTAATGCTTGTCACAGAGAAGGATACTCATTGATCATTGGTCACAGCACATGCACAGTTCATCCTCAATCCTTCTCACTGAAAGCTTTTGAATGGCCTATGCCAAGAACTAAGAAGGAAGTTGGTGCTAAGCAAAAAAAAAAAGCAACTCATATTTAACTGCATCTAGTGGAAAGATATCTAGTGGTTCATGGTTTTTGATTAATTAGTTTGCGCAATTCAAAAGGTTTTAGAATAATTGACGTGTCCAAGATAGTGTCTCGCAATGTGGCTTGGCAATTCTAAGGTGGTCACCAAACATGTGCTGCCAGAGCACCAATATGGCCACTAATCATGTAGTTTCAGGAACACCAAGATGGCTGCCAACTATGTGCTTCAAAGAGCATAAAGATGGCCACCAGCCATGTGTCCTAGTGTAACCTAGTTACACTAACAATACACATCATGTAGTTACACTAACAACAGGCATCAGAAGAGTTACTGGAAGCCAACATATTATATGCATTCAATACCAACCCTTTAAATTTCTACAGCTATAATTTAGATTATTAGCTGCATCAGGTATTTTGGCAGAGGTATATCCAAATACCCCAAATGACAATCACTCGAAGTGCATCAAACGATAATGTTTAATAAAAAAATGTTAGAGAAAATATAACAAATATTAATTAACATTTTCTAGCTAAACAATTATAATACAAACTATAATACTAACCCGACAATTATCTTTTGCAGTACTAATCATATATTTCACATGATTGCAGCTAATAACAGGTCAAAGGCTATCCAAACAATTTACTCTAAACACAAGTATAAAAAAAATATAAAGAAATTATAAAGTTTTATACTTAGTGTCCCAGGATCCCAGAAATGAAGATGATGCTCTGCTCTCCTGGGTTAATCAGCCTTTATGTCTCTGGATAAAAATATGGGCCTAGAGCACGCACTTGCAGTCTGAGAAAATTAGTAAGGCTACCTGTGCCCTGTACTGCTTCATCACTACTATCCCCAAAGCACTCTAAAAACTCACTGTCAAAACAATACAAAACAGCAGCTATGATAACAATAGTAACATGTACCTCCTTCAAGCCCATTCCCAGTCCATCAACCTGTCTCCTGACTCTGAACTGGTTAAACTGGTTTGTTAAAGCCAAGCTCATTTCAACAAAGGACAGGAAAGTTCTTTGTTTGAATTTAAACCTCTCAGTGCTTAAAAATGCCATTTATGCAGGGAATATGTATTAAATGGTGAACTAATAACTTAAGGAGCTTTAAAATGTTAGTGGTTAATATAGTAGTTCTAGTGTTCATAGCCTCTCTCTGCAAGCTTCACATTTTAAATGCTGCCTTTTCAGAGAAAAAACAGTATTTACATTGCTGCCCAGGAACACCTCTAGTGGCTGTCACTCAGACAGGCACTAGGGAGACTTTTCTTGGTTAGGTCCTGCAATGTTTGCAAAACCTGCGTTGAGCATCGTCACTCTGTGCCTGGGGATGCTGAACACTGCCCATAGAAATGTGTTGAATCAATGCATCTCTATGAGGAGAGGCTTATTGGCATAATGTTTTGATGCACATGCGCAATAGCTTCACTATGGGAAAGCATTGATTGGCTTAGATCATCAATATTGGTGATCTCAGCTAAGGAGGCATGATGGTCACAGAAAGATCAGCATGCTATAGAATGAAAGATAAGAAAAACTTACCATTATACTTCAAAACGGGGCTGCCTGATACTTAAAGGGCTAGCAAGTCACTATAATGTCAAGAATGCATGTTTGTATTCTTAATGTTATAGAGCTCCTTTAAAAGTGTTCCTTTAATTTTATAATGGCTAACCTTTGAGCAGTATACAATCATCAACGTTTCAACATTCCATTTGGCCAAATAAATGCATATATTTTTTATGGTAGATGGATTGGAATGTTACTAGACACAGAACATGAAAAATGACATTGAAGCAGAGCAGGCATCTGGAGAAAGTCGTTAACAAACAGAACACTCTGATTGACTTTACAGCTTACCTGTTCCTTAAGGGTAGTAAGTCTTTTAAGTTGATATTTGGATATTAAAACTTTTACTTGTATTCAACTAACTTCATCTTATTTTATAACGCAGCTTTGGCCATATTCTTACAGTATGGTTTATAAAATTCTTATTTTATTATACTATCCAATAAGTCTAACATTCATACCATTGATTCTTGATATGCTAATCCTCTGGATACAGTTCCAGGTTTTCCTTTGTACTGTAGTTCATTGGAAATGTTCATCTTTTCTCACTATGGAGTAATTGATGCACAAGCAGTGTCTGCTGGTCACCTTTTTGACCTGGACATATTAGCCATGCAGACATTATTGCCTTAGGACAAAAGCCCATCATCTGAACTGCTTAAGATGTCTGCATTATTAAATTATAGGAGTGCTCAAACAGTACTTTTACAGTAGTTGGATGACTATATAAAAAGTATTTTTTCAGAGATACAGTCTATGCTGTAATTAAGTCTTTAAACAGTGACTAAGAGGTTACGGGGTCAGAAATGCTTTAATAAAATGGATTTTATTTAAAAATGTATTTCAAAAGAAGTTCATATGTATGTATAAGTGTTGTCTGACTTGTCTGCTCTGCTTTTTGCTGTTGCAATTATAGAGAAAGCTGTAAATAAGATATTATATTAATAATATTATAAGTTTAAATTTAAATAAATTTCTTTAGATTATGGCCCCTTTTAAAAAAAAAAAAATATTTTTTTTTTTTACCTGTAATCCAATGCCAGGACAATCTCATCTAAGCAGTCATTATGTCTCTTCTAACATAATCAACCTTTGGGACCAACGGCACATGCGATGATATTGCTGTTCTCAACCAAGCCAGGGTTCCTCTTGAAGAATTATTAAGTAAAATTCTTCTCTTTGTGAACCGTTGGACATATACAGTATCATCATCTTTGTATTTCTAAGATGTTATTTAGGAAGTTTATTTGCTGTTTGCCTGACAGTCACTATAGAAGTGTTCTCTGACAAATGTAAATGATTACTTTTATCTCAATAACAGGATAGCATCTATGCACCAAAACCACTAGATTAATATGTTATAGTTAAAGAACAGTAAATGCACAGGCTATGTCTTGCTACCTCTGATGTATTTCAGGTTAGGGGAGGGCTAGCAACTCTTGGCCTTAAAGGAATACTATAGCATTTAACCTGTATATCTAATGCTATAGTGACCCTGTCCCTGGATCTATATAGGACCTAACATCTGTTTGCGATAAAAAAAATGGATTACTTATCTTTTTCCAGCACCCAGCCTATGGGCTTCTGTATCATGTGACCAGGTTTTACTCAATCAGTGGAGCAAAAGTGGCTTTTATCCTCCAATGTAAATATTGTTGCATTTTCTAAAACAAAATCTGCAACATTTTACATTGGAGGGTTAAAAGGACAGGACCATTGCACCCAGACCATTGAGATAGAGTGATCTGAGTGACTATAGTGTCCCTTTAATACCTTTTTATATATGTTTTATACACTGAACCCAAACAACAACTCATGTTCGTTTATATTCATCTTACATGTAGAAATAAACAATCAGCTTAACTACATATTGCAGTATATCCTTCTGATATCTTTGAAGATGGTGTATTCCCTAAATGCTTATCTATGCCGAGTTAAACAAAATATAGTCAGTTTGGCAAAGCTGATGATTTGGTACACATTATGCAACTTCCAAGGTTATTCACTAACAGTGAACTATTGGAAATATGTCAAGTAAATTGTAAGGCCAAAATAGCTCAACTGAAAATGGCTTACTTTATATTATTTACTTACTTATTTTGTACTCAAATTTACATGTCACTGGTTGAATATTTATAGTTCACAGTTTAATAGATACACTTGTTTGTTTTTTACTTTTCTCAATGCTGTGTGTTTTTCTTGATCAATGCAATGTTTTGTTTTTTTCTTGTACATATGTTCAGAGCGGTCATGCATAAAAAGGTTTTTTGGGGCAAACTTGTGGAGTGGAGTTGCTGCTATGAAAACCAATAGATCCCTCCAAATGATTGCTCACTTCGTAACCTTTTCCCCACAACAGTACTTTTTTTTTTTTTCGCCCAAGCACACCTCTACATATATGCTTGTATGGATCTTCTAATATTCTATAGTAAACATTGCAAACTGCAGCTTTTGTCTTCCAGAGAGATATTTTGATTCCAATAAATGTGTTTATTTTAATTGCAGAATCTTATAAAGAATCTCCCAGAGCAGAAAGAATTAAGTGCACTGGCCCAGCTGAAAAGTGAATATGAAGACCTGTGCGAGCCAGAACAATTTGGAGTTGTGGTATGTACCGAAAACAGACCAATAATTCAGCTGGGGTTTGTCATCTGTCAGATGGACTAAAAAGAAAGACATTTCAATTGTGTATTGATTTTCCCATTATAGTAACTACTTACATTGCCGCGTGTGAAAACTGGCCCAATGCCTTTTGGTAATATTATTTATCAGAGGCTGGTCAGATATAAAAAAGCGGAGAGATCATTCTGAAAGGTAGCAATAACCTTATATATTCCACTCAGGTAGTTATGACAGTTTTTTTTTATATGCATAGCACATGAGTATCTAGAGATAGCAGTGAAAATTAAAACATCTAATTTTGCTGTGTGTTCCATTGTCATATGGAATCCTGTGGGATTTAAAGATGTTGGAATGTATGTGTGCATAAGTGTATGCGAATGAAGGTTTGTGAACCATGATTTTCATATAAATCTAAAACTAGATATATAAGATATATGTGATTAATTCAAATAATACAAAGATTATATTTTTCCTGTTAGCTACACGTCAACTTTATTTAAGTCATTTTCTCTAAACAGTAAGGCTTCAACTATTTGATAGAGCTAGACAGTCTTGTAGCAGTTAGTTATAGATATATCTACACTGTCTTGTAGCGGTTGCTTGTAGATATATCTAGACTGCCTTGTAGCGGTTGCTTGTAGATATATCTAGACTGCCTTGTAGCAGTCGCTTGTAGATATATCTAGACTGTCTTGTAGCAGTCGCTTGTAGATATATCTAGACTGTCTTGTAGCGGTTGCTTGTAGATATATCTAGACTGTCTTGTAGCGGTTACTTGTAGATATATCTAGACTGCCTTGTAGCGGTTACTTGTAGATATATCTAGACTGTCTTGTAGGGGTTACTTGTAGATATATCTAGACTGCCTTGTAGCGGTTAGCAATCACTATGGAGTGTCCGAACTATCCCTGACGGTAGGTACGTGTTGTTTATAGCTTATAGCTATATAGCTTATAGCTATATCCAGATGGTCTTGTAGCAGTTACTTATAGATATATCTAGACTGTCTTGTAGTGGTTGTTTGTAGATCTATCTAGACTGCCTTGTAGCGGTTGCTTGTCCAGATGGTCTTGTAGCAGTTACATATATATATATATATATATATATATATATATATGTATCTAGACTGCCTTGTAGCGGTTGCTTATAGATATATCCAGACGGTCTTGTAGCAGTTACTTATAGATATATCTAGACTGTCTTGTAGCGGTTGCTTATAGATATATCCAGACGGTCTTGTAGCAGTTACTTATAGATATATCTAGACTGTCTTGTAGCGGTTAATTATAGATACATCTAGAGTGTCTTGTAGCAGTTGCTGGTTTTAGGGCATGCTACAACATTTGAACCTAGTTAAGGTCTGGACTTTTGTCTGTTGTACTTTATTAAGCATATTATGTTAAGCTTTGGCTTAAAGATATAGGCCTGTAGAATGATGGGATTAGAGGGACTTAATAATGTACTTTGATATGTGCTAATGTAATTGGGCATTTGAGTGAAGAGTGGATTATGTGGAAGGATCCAGGGAATTGGTGTTGGAGTTAGGGATCATGGAGATGGAGTAATATAACAGATGCTATTTTGATAAGGGAATAATTGAAATGGGGGTAATGTGGTTTGGGCTGAGAGTGCTTGAATGTGATTAATTGAGGCCAAGGGGAGGAGAGTGATGAATGGGGCTAGGGTTTAGGTGGGTCTGGTGGGGAAGAGTTTACAATCAGGGCCGGCCTTAGGCCTTTAGGCGCCCTGTGCGAAAATTCTTCACAGCGCGTCATCCATGTATGATGTAATGTTTGTGTTGTCTGTGTATGTGATAGTAGATGTGATGACTGTGTGTGATATGTATGCTATGTGTTGGCTGTGTGTGATATTTGTAATGGGTGTATTAACAGTGTGTGATATGCGTGTATTGGTTGTATGTGATATTTGTGCTGGGTTTATTGGCTGTGTGTGATGGTTATTTAATTCAGATAAAAACATGCATTTAGGCCTGTGTGTGAAAGCAGGTGTATATTTTTGCAGAGTTATGTGCACACAGTCAGATGCACACAGTTACACATATACACTGTCAAATCCACCACATGCACACAGGCAGACAGCTACACACACACACACACACACACACACAGGAAGACATCCACACACACAGAGGAAGGCATTCACACACAGGCAGACAGCCAAACAAACACACACACAGGCAGACAGTCACACACATACACAGTCAGACAATCACGAACACACACACACACACACACACACAGGCAGACAGTCATACACAAACACCTAGACACACAGGCAGACCGTCATACACAAAGACACACACACAGGCAGACAGTCATACACACACACAGGCAGACAGTCATACACACAGACACACACAGGCAGACAGTCATACACACACACACAGACAGACAGTCATACACACACACACACACACAGGAAGACATCCACACACACAGAGGCAGGCATTCACACACAGGCAGACAGCCAAACAAACACACACACAGGCAGACAGTCACACACATACACACACACAGACAGACAGTCATACACAAACACACAGACACACAGGCAGACAGTCACACACAAAGGCACACACACAGGCAGACAGCACACACACAGACACACACACACAGGCAGACAGTCATACACACACAGCAGTCATACACACACACACACACACACACAGGCAGACCATCATACACACAGGCAGTCACACACACAGACATACAGACATACACACACAGGCAGACAGTCATACACACAGACACACACACAGGCAGTCATACACACACAGACAGACAGTCATACACACAGACACACATAGGCAGGCAGCCATACACAAAGACACACACACACACACACATACACACACACACACAGGCAGACAGTCATACACACAGACATTCACACACAGGCAGTCATACACACACACACGCAGACAGACAGTCATATACACACACACACAGGCAGACAGTCACACACACACAGAGACACGCAGGCAGTCACACACAGGCAATCATACACACAGACACACACACACAGGCAGTCATACACATACACACACACACAGGCAGACAGTCATACACCGAGACACACACACACACACACACAAACACAGTCATACACACACACACACACACACAGGCAGACAGTTATACACACAGACACACACACAGGCAGACAGTCATACACACAGACACACACACAGGTAGTCATACACACACAGTCATACACACACACACACACACAGGCAGTCAGTCATACACACAGACACACACACAGGCAGTCAGTCATACACACAGACACACACACAGGCAGTCATACACACAAATATACACACACGCAGGCAGTCATACACACACATACACACACACGCAGGCAGTAAGACACACACACACACAGGCAGTCAGTCATACACACATACAAACATACACAGGCAGACAGTCATACACACACACAGGCAGTTATATACACACACACACACACACACACAGGCAGTCATACACACACACACACACACACACACACACACACACACAGGCAGACAGTCAGCAGACAGTCATACACTCATACACACACAGGCAGACAGTCATACACACAGACACAGGCAGACATACACACACACAGTCATACATACACACACGCACAGGCAGACAGTCATACACAGAGACACACACACACAGACACATACAGGCAGACAGTCACACACACACTGACAATCACACAGTTACCTGTGGAGTTCATTGTGGAGGCAATGCAGCTCCTGGAGACTGTTTGGTGGGGAAGCAGGGACTCCTTTCTGCTTCGCCTGCATCAGTTATCCGGCGCTTTTAGCGCGCCTCGCCGCACAGGAAGCTCTGCCCCTGCCGCACGGGAAGCTCAGCCTCGCCACACAGTAAGCTCTGCCCTTCCGCAATTTTATTTATTTATTTAAAATTCCGGCCGGCCATGTGTGAGCTGTGTCGGTCGCAGGGCGCCCCCTTGTCTATGGCGCCCCCTTGTCTATGCCGCCCTGTGCGGCCACACAGCTTGCACACCCCTAAGGTCGGCCCTGTTTACATTCCACAGTTCCTTTCAATTGTTAGCTCTTTTGAGCATGGTCCTCATCAACTTGTAAATTGTAAAGTACAAGTTGGCACTAATAATATTAATAATAATAATCACAAGATTTCATGATTATTGCATGCTACAGTTTAGTGATTAACACAGCGTTTGCAGGCTTTGATACCCTCTAGCTTTTAGTTTGATTTTACACACTTTTCCATTCACTGTGTTCCACTCACCTGCCTGTTCTCAACCCTTTCTTTGCATTTTTACATAATTTTTCATATTTTTTTTTAGCTTTAAATACTGTTTCAGTTATAAAATAAGTGCCTTGATAAAACTCTATGGGTTCAAACGATGTAAAAGCACGATTTAACTGCGTATTTGCTTTGATTTAAGCAGACAACTTGCAGACATACATAATTAAAAAAAAATATATAGATAGAGAGACTGAGAGAGCAAGTGTGAGGGCGTGAGTTGGGCCAGTCTTTGTTCATATTTATTTGTTTTATTCTGCCTTCAGCATTTTTTAAAAAGCATGTTTGTAAAGAGTTAAATTGTGCAGATAAGATATGCAGCTTTCACCTTGCACAAAGAACATCTTAAAACTTCATTTCAGATGACAATATAACCAGATCGTTGTGATATATCACTTTGATATTAAACGAGGGGAACTTGCCCACAACGGCAGTTTTTAATACAAGAAATAAGTAGAGAATTCTGACCTCACTTGGCTCTGCAAAATTCCCTAGCCTACCCAGAGTTGCTTAAGAAAACTGAAGGCTCTTATAACTAAACAACTTTTTATGGATGACTGTTGAACAGACGGAGGTAATTGTCTAGCCTGGGATTTGTTACGGGAAGAGTAACTAAAGCTCAAATCATACGCAGAACAAAAAAAAAATGTACTGAATGAAGTTGCCTCAGAGTCTGAAGTGCTTTTTCTTTCACAATTTAATTCATATCAAATCAAAGAATTCCGATGACCAGATGATACCAAATCTCTCCAGATGTAGTCACATGACTCAGAGATCTAATAGGGATATACCACATTTTTTATTTTGTAGCTAAGAAAAATTTAATCTTAGTTTGGCTACACATTATTTTATTTTCAGAATATTTCATATATTACAGTTGTTATTTTATAAAGGAAGGGGATGTTTTATTTTTGCTGTTTTTATGAGTTCCTGTTCTTTGTCATATAATCAGAATTTTACTTCTGCTGTTGAAATTTGATAGCTGAGCTCAGCCAATAGTGAGTTGTGAAAAGAGTAGAAAGGCGCACTATAACTGCTTCATCTTGTTGAAGTAGACATAGTGTCCTGACATTGTCTTTCCATTCACCATTAAAGGACCACTATAGTGCCAGGAAAACATACTCGTATTCCTGGCACTATAGTGCCCTGAGGGTGCCCCCACCCTCAGGGACCCCCTCCCGCCCGGCTCTGGAAGGGGAAAGGGGTTAAAAACTTACCTTTTTCCAGCGCTGGGCGGAGAGCTCTCCTCCTCCTCCTCCGCCTCCTCCCCCGCCGGCTGAATGCGCACGCGCGGCAAGAGCTGCGCGCGCATTCAGCCCGTCGCATAGGAAAGCATTTACAATGCTTTCCTATGGACGCTGGCGTGCTCTCACTGTGAAAATCACAGTGAGAAGCACGCAAGCGCCTCTAGTGGCTGTCAATGAGACAGCCACTAGAGGATTAGGGGGAAGGCTTAACCCATTCATAATTATAGCAGTTTCTCTGAAACTGCTATAATTATGAAAAAATGGGTTAACCCTAGAAGGACCTGGCACCCAGACCACTTCATTAAGCTGAAGTGGTCTGGGTGCCTAGAGTGGTCCTTTAAACTGCTTTTAAAGGAACACTATAGTCACCAAAACAACTTTAGATTAATTAAGCAGTTTTGGGCTTTAAATCACGCCTCTGAAGTTTCACTGGTCAATTATCTGCCATTTAGATGTGAAATCACTTTTGTTTCTGTTTATGTAGCCCTAGTCACACCTCCCCTGGCTGTGACTGACACAACCTGCATGAAAACAAAAAATGCTTTCAATTTCAATTAGATGTTACATACTTTAATAGTTTGTAAATTGAACTATAATTACATACAGGAGGCCCCTGCAGTGTCTAGCAAGCCACTAACAGATCAGGAGACAAGAAATTCTAAATTAAAACAAATTTGCAAAAAAGAAAGTGTACACATTAGATATTTCTTTTCAGGAAGTGTTTATGAAGGCTGTGTAAGTCACATGAAGGGAGGCATGACAATGGCTGCATAAGCAAAGTGATTTAACTTCTAAATGGCAGATAATTCAGCAGTGAGACTGCAGGGACATGATCTATACACATTAGGCTAAAGTTGCTTTGGTGACTATAGTGTCTCTTTAATGTTTTAATGCTAAACAATAGTACCTGGCAGCTCATCCCCTCAGTGCTGCTTGAGCTAATGAAGAAGCATTAGCCTGAGCAGCAATGGGCGACTGTGATTGGCTGAGAATATCAGATGGATGACTGCATTCTTAGTGCTTTTATATTTATGAATCAGCATGGCTATAAGGAAGTGTTTAATCTCTACCTTAGCCATGCTACCAGTGAGGGCGGGGCTATGGAAAGCCAGGGATCCTCATTTAGTGTTAAGCTGTTCACAATGGTTTAATACTGAATGAAGGGACAATGCCAGGGAACTGCAGGCACTAGAACCAGTTCAATGAGCTGCAATAGTTATAGTGTCTACAATGTACCTGTATGTTACCTTAAGAATGGTGGGCTATAGGATAAAGGCAGACTCTTCTTTACCTTTATATTTGAATTTTTATTTTATTTTTTAACTCAATGAATTAACAAATAGCAGCATTTTTATTCAAGAGGTTAATCTGCCAAAAACAAACAAACCCAAAAAGGTTTACATTACTAAGTGTAGTTAATTAGTATACCTAGATAGTCTGTACTGCACCCTAGATTCATATAAAATATTAGACTTTTACATTCGGTTCCAACTAAATTTCAATTCTTTTGAATTTTTCTTTTGTGCTCAAGTTCAAAAAGAAAATGTAAGCTAATGCCACTAACAGTATACAAAATACCTGAACAATCAACATTAAGTATTAAATATAATACAACATTTTTCAATTATTATATAATTTAACTTATTATTGCAAAAGGTATTATGGACTGACTTTTGTTCCACATACCCACGTCTAAAGAGTTTTGGGATAATATATTCCATCTAAAATGGGAGTACATTTTTAAATAAACCTGTACATTTTCTTGTGCTATCTATGTTGAAAAGGAACACTATAGGCACCCAGACCACTTCACCAGGCACCCCATTAGTCGTTATAAATCATTATAATGACTATAAATCATTGCAGGTTTTGAAAAACTGAAATAATTGCATTGCAGAACTAAGACTGCCTTGAGTGGCTGTCAATCAAAGAGCCACTAGAGGCAATTCATGCTTGGTAGGTGACTTTTGATCGTAAAATCCCCATAGGAAAGCACTGAAGCAATGCTTTTCTTTTCTTGTGGGGAGGGCCTAATGTGCTCGCAGCGCTTGCCGTGCATTAGCTCCCTGTCGGGTGATGTTGGAGGAGGCAGAACACGACCCAGCGCCAATGGAGATCGGCACTAGACTCGGGTAACTGTCACATGGGGTTTTTAACCCTTACAGTGCCGGTGAGCTGCTTGGGAGGTGAGGGGTGTGGTAGGGGGGAGTATAGTACACTGTGTATTCCTTTTAATGTTCATTCATATTAAAGGGACACGCCAAACATCATAGCCACTACAGTGTACTTGCTCCCACCAGTGTGAGTAGTTAAATTGTCTTAAAACAGAAAATCTCTGCCTGAAGTAAACCCACTGATGCATTGCTTAGCTCTTTGTCTGAAAGTAATCGTCTCACAACCTAAGACAGTGAGATGGTCCTGCACTACAGAGTTTAGCTCAGGAGGGCTAACAGAAGCTCCATTAGAGTGTACAGAGACACAGGAAGTGATGCCCAGCAGATACCAGGTAAGAAGTCAAACTGTTCGAAAATAATTTCACAATTTGCATTGGGAGGCTCCAAAGAACTATTGGTACCATAACCACTACAGTTAACTTTAACATTGATGGTGTTTAGAGTGTTCCTTTAAGCATTTTAAATGGTGTTGGGGTGTTCCTGTATATGTCCATGCAAAATACTTTTTAGGCCATGTGCCAAGATCAGTAGAATATTTCACTATACCAAATTCAGGTGTCTGTAATACAATGTATTGCAGGGTCAGCAAATATTATGGGATGTTCCAAAGGAATCAAAATGATACGAAGACTGGGGTTATATCATTAAGCGCTCTATGATAACCCACAGGAATATCTGTTGCATTTGTTTTCCACTTTGCATAGATAATTTCTAACCTGTTTTCCAATCCCTTTGCCTACAATCACTTTCTCAATTTCATCTTAAACCTTTGCCCTTTAATAAGTAATCATTCCTGCTGGATTGTCCATTTTGTGCTGTACAAACGTACATTTTCTCAATATTTATAGCTGCTATTTTTCCATATCTTATGACAGTTATGCTAATTATTTCTATATTCACTTGTTGTATGCTGTCACTCCAATAGTTCATTACAGAAAATACATATATATTAATACATTAATATACAATATCTTAGTAGTTATGTCAGTATTAATATAAAATAATTCAAATAAATAATCCTGATTATTTAATGATATTAATATTAACGATCATTTCAGGTTAAATATAGAAAGTACCAAATAATTCTTGGATTTCATACCATTTGATTTTGAGGCTTCTAGAAAGGTTGTTGAAGGACTGATTTGGTAATAATAGTATTATTTTCTGTAGACAGTGGAATGCCAATGTCATTGATGGGAGACACGGGTCAAGTCATTTTATCAGCTCCTATATGTCAGCCACATATAATTAGATTTCTATGTATGCATAAGTAAAAATGCATCGTTGATGTAAGATCTTTGCATTACATCAGGACTGCATAATATTATTCATGTGTGACTATAAATACTAGGGGTGAAAAGACTAATCATGTTTTGGAGTGCTGATGAATACATTGAACCTTTATGAATAAAGTAGAATAATCTCTATGTTGTGTGAGACCTGTAATTCCATGTCAGTCCTGCTGACTGTGTTGGTCAGGTGTCCTTATGGGGGAAACACATGGGTGGTAGTATTGAATACCAAAATGTTCTAGCTCATGCTCCTAAACAGAAAGAAGAATGTCTTAAAATAAAATGTGCAGTAAAGGAAAGAGGTCCATGCACTCCTTGGTTTAAAATAGGCACTTTATTAGAACCACAGCAACGTTTCTACCAACTTGGTCTTTTTCAACTGGAAAAAGACCAAGATGGTCGAAACGTTGCTGTGGTTCTAATAAAGTGCCTATTTTGAACCAAGGAATGCCTGGACCTCTTTCCTTTACTATGCTCCTTTATGGGAGTTTGGTGTTTGGTTCCGGTACAGCTAAGCACCCTGGCTCAGACTGATGGGAGTGAGTGCAGTTCCCTACACACTTATTGAGTATTCACTAAACTTGAAAATGTGAAACAATTAGTAATGTTGATGAATGTTTCCATTTGACAATTTATAGCTCCATTGTTAATTCTCAGCAATTCATCTTTTGTATTATTATTATTATTGCCATTTATATAGCGCCAACAGATTCTGTAGCGCTTTACAAATATTTATATCAGTAGATCTATGTGGTCCAGGGTCAGTATTTTGCTTTGTAGTACAGCGCTCATTAACAATTGTCAGACTTGCTAGTCTAAAGTTGCTGGTTAACAATGAGTTTCAGTTACTTCTTTGCAAAATTATATCATTGCTATAATATTATCAGTTGATAATATCGCCATAACTATGTCTTTGTTGCTAATTTTTTGTTGTCAAATATATATTTAGAATAACACATGTGTTACCAAAGTCACACTGCAGCTTTAAGATCTGTAACTTTTCTGGGCAAAAAATAACATTGCCAATCTTTTAAAAATGTTGCATGATTCCAGTCCCCATCATTCAAAAAGATACAAAGAACACGTGAAAGCCTCTAATTTCATCTACCTATAATAATTCAATTGTAACTTCTGATAAACACTTGGCATATTTGGTGTGGGGGTGAGGCGTTTGTAAGGGACATTTTAAATTAAAATAAATATGGAGTTATTTATGTCCTTGATTTCATAGTTGTGGATACGTTTTCACAGTAAAGTTTGAAAATACTAATATATCAAAAAATATATTGTATTTAAAAAAAACCTCAAAATATAAAATCTTTTAAAAAGATTATTTAAAATAATGAAATTGAGGCTTTAATTAAATTTCCAGATATGCAGGCTCTGTAATATTTCCATGTGTAAACTAAAGAGGCTATTTCCTCTGTGTAATACAGAAGGTAATGTAAGTTTATTGCAAGTGTCAAGTACAAATAAAGTGTGATTATGCATAATGTTACATTTTGACAGGTCACATCAGATTAACCCAGAACAGATTTTTTTATAGACATAATTGTTCTGTTACATCAGGACATGTCAAGTCTTAAAATATGTTACAAGGAAATTGTTATGGTCCATATTTCATTAATTTGTTCCTGTTGCCTAAGGGTTGTTTAAAGTGTATGTTTGATGCTGTAATTAAAATAACTTTCTTTATAGCATTTTAATCTCTACAACTGATGTGATTTTTTTAAATGTAAAAACAAACACCCATTATGAATTGTAGATGAAAATCAATAATTCAGTAATGTAAGTTATTATTTGCCAGCTTTAATGCACCGGTGGCCATTATTACTTAAAGGGACACCCTAAGAACCAGAAACATTACAGCTTAATATAGTGGTTCTATTGCAAAGAGCTTATCCCTGCGTTATCAGAAATACAAACACTGCCTTTTCTGTGTTTACATTGCTTCAAAGGCCACCACTAGTGTCTATCACTCAGCCTTGGAAGAAAAATCTAGGATAAATACACATTCATTATCCATCTAGCCACACTAGGGACATATAATAAAGTAGATTATTTTAGAGGTTCTATATAAAGCATATATCTTGTATGGTAATGAGGTTTCATGCAAGTCAGGGGTGCTGAAAAAGTAGATCCCCAGATGTGAACATCTATTCCCGCAAACCACAAAACATGGTGGGCCAACACAGTTATAATTGATTGGCTTAAGTTAAAATAATTATTGTAGACACTTATAAAAGGTGAATTGTACAGGTTGCATTTATTTGGTATTTACTGAGCAAAGTATCCCTAAAAAATGAGAGATCTGGTCACTTTTCATATATTATGGTAATATGATGTTATGACAAGTTACACTATATGTCTCTTGTCATCGTTCTCCAACCGAATTCCAGCAGATCAGTACGGAACAAACTAGCTGGTTTAGAAATGCTGGAGCACTGGATGTCAAAAGACTAATACATTCAGGGGTAAACATAAAATGCTTAAAACTGTAACTTTTATTTGTAAGGTATCAGCTATACCTTGGAGATAGAACTTTGCAATTAACAGAATTCTACAAACGCCCAACTCCAGATGTTTTAGATTAGATGTTTTAAAACTACAGCTTCCATGGTGCTTTGTCATTCGAAAGGCATGCCCAAGGCATGCAAAGCATCATGGGAGTTGTAGTTTTCAACATATTGGGATCTACCTTTTGAGCAGCACTGCTGTAAATACTGGTTTGGGCACAAAAGTGTATGTTGAAATCGGGAGAACATTCTATTGTTTCCAGGAGAGCAAATCCTGTGTTTTAATTTTTTTACCACAATTGCTAATTTGAAATGACTCTTATTGTATCCAATTATTTCTCATTTAGTTTTTTTTTTTTTTCTCTCTAAGACATTCACTGTCTCTTGTGCCCTCTAAGACCAAAGGCACGTGTAGTTCATTAAGCTTCTCCTAAATTCCAGCAATTTTACACTAAGCTTATATAGGTTACAGAACATCTCATATGGATTATTTTAAAGTACCTTTATCCAGCAAAGGACTTGCACCAGAACTCTGCTCCATATTACAACAGCTGTAAGAGTTCTAAGTTATTTTTCTTTCAAATCTAACTCCATGCGCAGAAATCGCATACTATGCAATTTAAATTCTTGCCATTTGTCCTGTAATAAGCTTCTGGCTTTATTTTAAAAGAGCTAATACTCATGTTGTGCAACTAACATTAAAAAGGTGATTGTATATATTAAACCTCTGTGATTTTCAGTGAAATACCATTCCAGCAGATCTTCTAAATAGATTTTTAACAACCTTTCATACAGTATTGTTTAAATAATACAAACAATAGCAGAAGTCCATGCAATGAAAAGTCATTGGAATTAGAAATTCTTAAAGCCGACCATTATTTTCATGTACAAATTAGGTACATTGGTGGAGTAATGATACAAGCTTTTCAACTTAATAATCCTTGAATTCATCACACATAATAAAGGTCAAAACTGGCTTTTAAAAATTCATTTAGAAGAAACATGCTTTGAAATTGGGTTAGTCATCATTAAAATAGACTAATTAACTTAATATTCATCTTGTTTGTGAATGAATTCAGTGAATCACATTTTCATTTAGATGAAGTTTTGAACTGGTTATAAAAGCAAATTAGCATCTTTAAAAAAAAAAAACAATTTGTTTGAATTTACATCTTACAATCACTGTGATTCACAATTAATGCAAGCCAAGTTTAATATTGATGGAGAGAGAGAGAGAAATGCAGTGTGGTCCATTTCCATTTTTCACGTATGCATATCAGATCCACATTATTTAGTCATTCCAAAATCAAAATGTGTGAACTTAGAAAGGATTTTGTTAATTACCAAAAAAAGTCACTAATTTCTTTTGGAATACTAACTAGGGAAATACTTTAAACATTAGCATACATCTTGCATCTTTTTTTTCGTTTGAAGTGAAATTAGCCCGCATTACTCCTAGCCATAGGAATAATAATATTAATAATAAATGATTCTTATACGTTGTCATACATTTATCATTCTTGACAGTAGCAAATGCACACATGTAAAAGCTTATACTATTACCCAATTTTATGATACTCTTTTCAGTGGATTTAGAAGAATCAAACTATGTGGCTACTGAAAGCACATAGTCATAATGTTAAAAGCTGCCTTGCTGGTATTTTAATATATAATAATACCATCTAGACCTGGAGATTCGTTTTGGTCCAAACTGCAATACATCCGAATCGGGGGCCAATCTGGTGATTGGTCGAATTCACGAATTCTGAGCCAAAATGAACCCAAACCATGACACAACTGAATGTACAATGTCCAATCATGTTTGTTTTGGTTTGTAATTCTGAATTCCAATCATGGCACTAAAAAAGCGATGACTTGACAGGAAAAAAGACGATTGATGGTTATTACTAAGTGTTGAGAAGTTAACAATAGAGAGAAATAAAGAAGTGCAAGTAAAATAACAGAACAATACCTCTACAAGTATTTGATATACTTAATATAATATATAAATAAAGATTTTATTCATTGTTTTACTATTTGGTTACACAATTAAATTAAACAAGAAACATATTACATGTATTATTATTGCACAGTAAATGTGATGTAGATCTCTGAAGTACTGGTTGAAAACTGGTTTCTGTCTTCTTTGAAAAATCTATAGGTTATAAAATTGCCAATGCAAATTTATATTGTTTAAGTTGTACTTCTACACCGATAATAAAAATGTAAAGAACTTGTAGCAGTTCTGTTTACTACTCTCACAAATACTCTTTAACAACCCAAGGTGAGCAATTTACTGCTCGGCCCAAACGTTGACCAGATTATAATCTGGAGATGGCTTGTCAAGTGGTGAGTAGTGATAAGAGGTCAGTGTTTACAGCTTTATTCATAAAATAGAGATAGGCATCACCATGTTCCAACAGATACTGTTTCATTGGGGAGATTTGTGGAGTCTGCTTTTATAGCAGATGATACATGGTAACCGTATGCTAGATTTACAGAAGTGATTACTATTACTGAGCATTCGTTATACCTTGTAACAATAAACCAAATTAACAATAATGCCAACAAATGCAAAGATTGCAGAACAAGATATGATCTTTACTTTGACTATATAACACACACAAACAAAATACTTTTACAATTCAATAAAACAACTTTAATTAAAAACATAATTAATAATGTAACAAACCCATGAGTGAGCATCATGGAAAATGTTTAGCCAAAAAAAGACAGTCCTTAAAATGTCTGTCATGTATGTGTTTGCAATTTTATAGCCAACAAGTTCATTTTCAATTTCAGGAAACCTGTGCATTTTTGGAAGAGAGAAAGAGATATTTTTGTAAGCATTTGGCATTCGGAGTGCAAGGTGGATGAGCAACACTTTTTTGGGGGTTATTTACTAAAGTGAGAGTTCAAAGTGAATTTCAAATTCAAGGTCAAAATAGCTGAACTGGAACATTTCTAAGCCAGCTATGCTTTTAGTTTGGCTATTCTGGCCTTAAAGGACAACTATAGTGCCAGGAAAACAAACTTGTTTTCCTGGCTCTATAGGGCCTTTGGGTCCCCCCACCCCACCCTCAGGGTCCCACTACTGCAGGGCTGAAGGGGGGGAGGGGTTAAATTCTTACCTTTCCCCAGCGCCGGGCTCCCTCGGGGCTGGGGACTCTCCTCCCTCTTCCGACGTTATCCGGTGAATGCACATGCGCAGCAAGAGTGGAATGGATTTGGTATGTGGTCTCAATGCTTTCCTATGGACATTGGCGTCTTCTCACTGTGAAAATTACAGTGAGAAGCGTGGAAGCGCCTCTAGCGGCTGTCAATGAGACAGCCACTAGAGGCTGGATTAACCCTAATGTAAACATAGCCTTTTCTCTGAAACTGTTATGTTTACAGCTGCAGGGTTAACCCTAGATGGACCTGGCACCGAGACCACTTAATTGAGCTGAAATGGTCTGGGTGCCTATAGTGGTCCTTTAAGTTTTAAATTCACTTTGAATTTGCACTTTAGTGAATAACCCTGTTTGCCTACTTTGCTTGCTGGACAAAATAACATCTCTTAAGTGATATTCTTGCATTGTTGTTAATATCGTAAGTGGAAGGTGGCCATTTAAATGAGAAAGAGCTATTCAATTGATTGAACTAAATAGTATATTTTCTGTATTTGCACATAATGCACATGATGCAAAAATGGAGGCAGCTTACTTTACAGAAGGAAAGCCTGATTAAAATGGCAGACAAGTTGCAATTTTGTAATCATGTTATTCATAGCCATTGTTCTTGAAGCGGATCTGTCACTATTAAGTATTTCATAAATATAAATTTTTAAATGAAATGCTGTTCAAGACTGCATTGGAATTTCATTGATATTTTATTGAAATTCCAATGCAATCCACAGATACATTAAGATAAAGTAGGGATTACTTTGCTTATGGTAAGGTCTGAGTTTGAGAGAGCTCCGTCATCAACTTTGTCCAATCCCAGCAGCCATCACAAATGACAACTGTGGGATTCAGTCTTTTTCTATGGAGGTATCTGCGTGATCCTCCATATAGTAGTGTTGTACTCTTACGGCTCCTGGCTACTGAATCGCCAGAAGCCAACGAGGACAGTAGCATGAAGATGGCGGTGGCCATGAGGGACAGTCTGAGGTAAGTAAAACTCATCTCCTCTGCACCCTGACACCACCAGACCCACATAGGATCTGTCCGTTCCAGGGGTCTTTGGAAAATAGGGCTACCACAAGTGACAGATCCACTTTAATTGTTTCAATTGTTCCAACGTTAGTGGAACGAATCGTTAATTTACAATTACATTTAAATACTGTCTTTCAAAAAGGCTAAAGGATGCCTAGAATAGTCTACCAGTAAATTTGTAAAGGCTAGCACAGCAAAAACATATAAAATTGCCTAATATATGCATATGGCTAATCTAAGAATCTACAAGCAAAGTCATTCTGAGTTTCCATGACATGTACCCTTGATGGGATGACTTTTTACGGTTTGCTTTTAAAATCAGAATGTTTCTATGTAAATGGTCCTATCATGTCAAAATGTTTTTTTTTTTTTTAAGAAATCCTGCAGAAAATATAAGGATTAGTTTACTTACCAACTACAGTTGTAAAAAAATAAAAAATAAAATGTAAATATGTGTGGAAAAAGTTGCAATAATGTCCGACCCTTCTTTTTTTTTTATGTTATTGCTAAACACTGTTAAAAATCCATATAGCTAATAATATTATTCCTGTATAATTTTGATTCTACAGCATTTATGTTAGCATATTCTTGTTTTCAAAAACTAATGAGACCGACTACAATTAGAAGATGGAATTATTAGTGCAACATTTCATTAAGAAAATAACTTCTTGGATGTTGTTTAATGTTATATTGGGTTTAAAGGACCACTAAAGTCACCCAAGCAATATCATCTCAATGAAGTGCCCTTGTTGCAGTGGTCTGTAAATTTAACCATTCAAGGTAAGACATTGCCATTTTTCAGAAACGGCAATGTTCACCTTAAACTGTTAAGCACACCTCCAGTGGTTGTTGCAATTATAGCTACTGGTGGCACTTCAGCTGTTCTGACTGAGTAATATTTGGTCACATGATGTGGGAGAACATATAGGAAAGCATTGATTCATTGAGGAGCATTGGATTGGGCCAGGTCAGAGGAGGCCATATCTCCTCAATGATGTCACCGTTAGCCTCAGAGCTGAAAAAGGTAAGTAAAAACATATTTTGTTTATATTATGCTAAGGCATGGTTTGGCATATCTGGGCAGTTTATTTACTATGTAGCTTTAACAATGGCAGTGACTGTATGAGATAAATAATTACAATACAGTTTAGTGTGCCACGTTTGCAAATTTAGTTAAGTTTGTGTAAAAAAAATTGTCTTTTCACTTCCATATTAATAGTTGAAGAATACAATTATTGTATTAGATTTACACAATTTACTCACATATCAAATGTGTCTCTGAGAAACAGTCCATTTTAGAAGTGGTTTGAATAGAATCTTTCAGGATGACCCCATGTGGAAGTTACCCATATAAAATTAGAGCATTATTAATGTTTGTGATGCCTAACTTGATAATATTGTTCAGTCTTCATGCTTAATGTGTCACTCCAGGCCCCTATGTAACTTTAACTTGCTGAAAAGCTTAATGTGTGAAGAGTGTGTCCTATATTCATTTTGCAAATAGTGCAGATTTCTATAGAAATTGACACTTTTATAAATTAACCTGGATACACCCCCTTGGCCTTAAAGCAAACAGGAGGTAATGTGATATCCTGGCTTCATTAGCTCCATGCAGTTGTCCTCAAGAGACAGCAATTGCCCAGAGCACCTGACTTAAAAAAGACTTCTCATTGAGCTACATTGGAAAGTTTCTGATTGGACAGACACAAAAGTCTGGGTGGAGTTAGAAGGGTAAAACTTGCAAAGGCAGCAGGCAATAGGTCTGTAGGTTTTGCGAGCTGTTTTTAGGTATATCCCCAATGAAAAAATGCATAATTAAATGCATGCACATTTTCATTTTGGGTATATCTACTAAAAAGTGATTCTTATTTGTTTTGTATTTGGGCAATGGAGTGTCCCTTTAAAGGGTTACTTCAAGCCCCATGGCCTCTTTAGTGATTTGAAGTGGCCATGGTTTCTGTAAGTCAAGGGTTTCACTTTGAAACACTGCACATACAGAGACTAACCTATCCGAGCATATCCACATTTGAGAATTTAGGCATTTTCTCAATTCTATTTCAGTGGAGATACTGAAAAAAACCTGGACCACTTGTGGGACTTGTTAATTATCAGTTCTTGAATTACACGATGACAGCCCTTTTTCTGATCATTTGTGAGGTTTTTCCATACCTGCATAAAAATAAGTCATTCTTTATGTTCCTTTTCAGATGAGTTCGATGAAAATGCTTCGTCCACGACTTCATGGTATTCTCTTTAAGCTTACGTTTGATGAACACATCAGCAACATCAAGCCTGATATAATGAGCGTGACATTAGCCTGTGAAGAACTGAAGAAGAGTGAGAACTTCAAGAAAATGGTAGAACTCATATTACTTGTAGGAAACTTTATGAATTCTGGCTCAAGAAATGCTCAGTCACTTGGATTCAACATCAGCTTTCTTTGCAAGGTAAGTCATTCTGATACAGTTAAAACCTTTGGAAAATATTAAAATTGACCACATGGTCTCAACATGCCAAGTGATAAAAGGTGTATGAGATCAGATTTACATCGCCAGGTCCTCTATACACAAAATAAAAATGTGATTGAGATGTTGTGAACGGTGCAGGATAAACAAGGTAAATTGATGGAATGGATTTGGTATGTGGGTAAATGGAGTAAACCTTTAACTATATTGGATGCTTCTTTCTACTTTCCAAAGAATGTGTAACAAGTTTACTTCATCATTATGTGCTCATTGAAAGTCCAGATCTGTAATTACTGTGCGTTGTGAGTGTGTGTGTGTGCTATATATATATATATATATATAGTTTATAATAAAGGCCAATGAGAAAGCTCAGTGGGCTTATGCCTTTGAAGCTGTTCAACCCTTGGTCACAGGTTAAAATCCCAGCATGGTCAGGTCAGCCCTTCATCTTTCTGATGTAGATAAAATTAGTCCCATTAAATTGGGTGATAGTAACATTCCCTGGATGTGGAGCAAAAGTATCCAGAGCAGTCTGAATGAACCTTTTCTTGGTTTCCTTTTCCTGGTTAAATACTTTATTATTAATATATGCCCCAAATAAAGTACCGTAGTCCATGATCTCCCACTATATTGGAAGATCATGGACTACTTTATTTCATTATATTTGAGGCATATAATGAAGAGGTTAATGTTGTACAAGAAATGCTGAGACATTGTCTTTTAGTCTTACGCCATACTGTATATATTTTTCTATTAGCTCTTTACTAAATGTATAATTTAGCTTTCTCTCATATTAAAAGCCAGGAAACATTTCTGATTGCAAGGGAAAACATTAAATGTCTCCTTTGTATTATAAACATGGTCAAATTTAATATTGCTGTCACTAATTTTATGTTGGTAAGAGCAAACAAAATGCTGTCTGAACTGTGCTTTCAGACATGAACAAGATATACTAATGAGACTAGCACGTTCATTATGTGTTTGTCTCTTCTGTGTGAAGCATTTACAATGAAAGTATTTTTTATTTTTATTTTATTACAGCATATAATAGCACCTTGAATGTATTTGACAGCAGTATTCAGTGTTGTTTCCTTACAAGTAAATACTTTCTGGCAACTCAATTATTAAAATCCCCCAATAATCTAATATGATTCACAACACAAGTCTGTCACGTGTGTGTCAACAGGAAAAAAGAAGGCTTAGCGTGGAAAAAAAAGAGCCATTTCCCCCAAACAGTAATTATGAATGACACTGCAAAATTAAAGGCGTAAGTGAAATTGAAAAGTGAAAGCTTTCACATAATTAAAACGGCAGACTGTGGTTATTTATGTAAGAAAGGCAGTCAGATACAGTTAATCTGAGTCAGTTTGTAAGGTTTTTTTTAATTTTGTTTTTTTCATCTAATTTTGAATTAAAAAGGGATCCAGGATTAAGACGTGACTTGTAAATACAGGCTATAAGATTGGTTTCTCGCTTAGAACTTGTACGTGCCCATATCTTAAAATGAATCAAGCATGGATTAACCTGGTTTAGCTGTGTATGGTACATTAAACACGCTGCAGTCAGTGGTCAGCCGGAAATGAAACATACATATTCTCTGATTTGAATGGCAGCTCAGTTCTACCCCCCTTATCTGCCTGCAATATCAAGGCAGCTCTCGGCAAACAAAGTGCTTGAATGTTTGTATGCGGCTTTTGATAATGTTTCTCTGCAGTAATGTGTGCATCTTTTTTTCTGCTTCCGTGTGTGTTTGTCAGACATTCTACCCAGCTATCTGACGCTGCATGGTTATCTTATTGATCTACCTTTCTTTGTGTTTTTTGTTTGCTCTCTGTCTGTCTGTCTCTGTGTTTTTTGTACCATTGCGAGAGGTCAGGAAAGAATCAGATGCACTACGTGATCTGATAAAGGGAGATGCAAAAAAGCAGACAAATGCAAGATCTGTCAGTTTTGGTGATTTTCTTTTCCCCATTGATCCCCATAATATGCCTGCTGATCGGCTCACTGTTCCTTGGTCCCCTATTTCTTACGTGTCTGTCTATATATTAGTCCGTCCCTCATTTTACTTTTTACTGGATAAAAAAAAAAAAAATTCTGATGATAATTTACCAAGTGCCTGTATAATGGAAATTGCATTTGATTTAAAAATAATCATATTTTTTCCTCTAAAACAATTATTGTTAATGCCATAGATAAATTCACAAAACAAACATATCCTTCTGCTCTGGATCATTTAATTTATCATAGGAAATGACTGTTAGAAATGACATTCGTAATTAAGAGATAAGCCTTGGTGTCTTTGCAGATAGAAGAGGTTAATATCCAGCAATCCATTCTTACTGCAAGATACACCAGGCCCCTATCTGTCATCTGCCTCTCAACCCCAAGTTTGAGCTCAGCCCACTGATCTGACATCTTATACGAGAGATGGACTCAAAGGAGCTCGCACACAGCTTCTGCCAAGCTTCAGATGAAATAGAACCAATCTGCAGGGAAATACCATCATGTTGCAATAGTTGTTTTAGAGGACAGAGATTAGGATTTTTAAATCAAATGCTGTATTCACTGTACAGACACATGATAATCTTCTGGGAAATACATTTTCTCCCAGCAAAGTACTTGCCATTAGGATATAATAGTAAACATTTGCATGGGAAATAAGAAGCAAAAAACCTCATCAAATCGAGTATTCCGAACAGCTCATTTAAATCAGCCCTTCTTCCTCAACTGGATTCTTTTATTTCTTTATAAAGTTGCAGGTTCATTATTTCTCTTGCAATAGAGAATATGAGAACTCTGAGAACAGGCAAAAACAAAGAGAAATTCAATCACTTCCCCTTCAACAAATCCCTGTTTAGGTTTCAAAATACTTTTTGCTCACTTGTGCCATTACAGATTGAACCTTTACCGCTGCACATCAGACTGATCCCACCCATAAGGGAAGTCCAGAGCCGGAAAGCTGGCGAGTTCTCTCTGCATGAGAGTTAGAGCAACTTTGGATGATCTTTCAGCTTTTTTGGGCCTTATCAGCAAGGTGTAGCTGACACCCCTCTAGGCACAGTGAGCATGGGGTCCACATATGGTTTACCCTTTAGCTAATGATTCTCATGGGGAAGTATTAAACCCAATATTTCTCTATTATCAGCAATTGATGACGTGTAACGTCGAATGTCACATAATTCAGTTAAATGTGGAATCAGACCCTAGTTCAGGGATAGGCAACCTTTGTCACTCCAGATGTTGCCGACCAAATTTCCCATGATCCTTTGCAAGCATTATGCCTGTAAGAGAAGTTCACAACATCTGGAGTGCCGAAGGTTGCCTTCCGCTGCTCTTGTTACTAGTTACTGACGCCGCTTTTAAAATGGACAATCGAGCATAAATTACACTGAAGTGAAAGGTGGCCACAACACTTCCCTGTCAAAAGACAGCAAACTAAACTGTGAAAGATTCCCAGGATTTTTTTTGTAGTAAAGCAAGGTATCAAAAAACCCATGTCCATTATAAAAAGGCAGTGCTGGTGTATATTATAAATGTAAAAATAATTCTCGCACTGGCTAAATATGTATTTTGTAAGTCGGGTTTGTAAAAGCATAGGACAGGAGAGGACAAAAAATATCTTCACCACAGACATTTGGGGATTCTGTTACTGTAGATTGTTTAGTTCCCTTGTTATTGTCAACATACCACATGGGTAAATATGTTCTGATTTGGAAGGTAACCAAAGATAGATTTTGCAGTGTAACAATTTTGTGTAACCTCTGTCAGAGTCTTGTAGAGAACATTTCATTCTGTGTTATTATAAATCATTTTTAAAGCGTAATAGCTATTTACATAGACGCAACAAGGGAGGTACCCTTTCCCCCGAATTAGATTCCTAATGCACTTTCTGTATCAGTTTGGACTAGTTCATTACCGGGTTAAGGTAAAATAATACAGGAATGTAAACACAAGGTTCTCGTTAGTGAAAAAAAAAAATTCTGTGGCTTGCCTGGTGAGTTTATAGTTTACAAGTTATAGCAGAAAAAAATATTACATTGTTCTACTTTATCTTCTTTAATGAATAAACAGAAATATCCACAGCAAAATATTTTTTTCAAAAGCTCTTGGCCTTTACTTAAAAAAAACCACAAAAAAAACCTTGCTTGCATAGCCTAATACATAGTGCTACCCCTACATCCTTTCATTATATGTGTTTCTTTAATTTATTTTATTCTTTAATTTATTTCCAATATCTTATCTTAATTAAATGCAAACGCTTAGGGAAGTAATGTTCTGTGTTGCCAAAGTTACTGTGAACTGTACAGCAATATTTTATGACATTACAACTGTGTATAGCTCAACTGTCAGTACAACTGAGTAGCACAAATGGAATAACATTTCCTTTTAAATGTTTCATTCAATGTGACAAGGATGTCATTTGGCTGTATCCTGTCAAGGCAATATTCAAGTTTCCCCAAAGCATGCTCTGGAACATATTTGGTAAACTCTCATTAGAATCAGTGGGAAAGTTCAGCTGCAAAGCCCAAATATAGGCCCCCCAGGAGATACAGTCAAAGATTAATACCTTTAGGCACAGACTTATCAAAGGTTGTGAAACTTGGTCCAAATTGTCTATTGTCTGCATAACATGCTAAACCTTGGCATGCCTGCATACATTAAACCCATATTGTTTTCCTCCCAGTTGTCACATTCATGTCATTCTTATTTGTAGTGGTAATTTTTGGTGACCTTCTTTAAATCTGGAGTATTTGCTCTTGAGTCTTTGTCCAAAATGTTCTTTTTAGACCATGTTTGAGCAAATGATGTAAACCAGTCTGTCGAGCACCCAATTTTAAAGTAAATTCCAAGAAATCTGATTAGATTGGTAAGGTTTCTTCTAATATTACATTATTTATGAACAGGAAAACAGAGAATGTTTATAAATAAGATAATTTTCAAAGACAATTCAGACATCTTCTGCATGTCACCTGTTTGTCAGTTTTGTCTTTTTTATATGTGTTTCCCTTTTTTCATTTTATATATGAAAAAAAATCCCTACTTTTTTAGCTATTTAAGTAGCTTTTCATTGACCAAAAACCATTGACTTCTGTCTCTCCTGGTCACTTACTAAGAGCCTAGTCGACTGACTTAAGAATTAAGCCATGATTTGGCACCCTTTGAGTTTGCCATGGTGGCTCTGAGTTTGGGTGCTCTGGGGTATTGCTATGGGTAGATTGGAGTTTACCTCCTCCAACCTGCTTGTCTTTTTACACGCTTCAGTACACAAACTATTTTTGGATCTATAATGTGGTTTATCTGGGAATTCCATCTTTTTGACAGTCACCAACCACTCGTAGAATTAGTTTCATCTCCTGCTTCTACAGCTGTCCCCTTCTTTCTGAAAGGCCATACATTAGAAATAACACATAACTCAAAATTACATTTTGATTCATGATTCTATTATATAAAAAACTTGCCTTTACTGTTCCTTTAAAGGGACTAATTTCTTTAGAACTAAAAGCAAGAATTGTTAGATTTGATAGTTTGAAGAAAAACAGAGACTGATTTGAGCGCTCATATATCACAGCTGGTGATATGTAATTCCAAGATTAGAACAGGTCAAAATATGGATGATTCATGGGCTTTACTTCAACCACAGTGAAGAAGAAAGATTATTTTTATTGAAGCTTGAAGATTAAATGAACAAGCTAAGATATATATTTTTATTGATAGCCAAGTTGTCTGTTAGCCTAGCAGTAATGTGATGATTGTTGGTGGTGTGTTAACTGGCCATGCTCGTAAAATCTTGTTAATGATAACTCATTATTTGACAGCTTGTTATATCGGATAGAGTGACAAGTTAGAGGCATTCAGCAATTAATAAAAATGGAAATTAATGCCAAAGTATTGACAGCCCAGCAGAAATCAAAAGATGTATACTGTGTAGTTATACAGATCCAACTGCCTTGTGGGTCATACCGTACCATATACTCTAATTTGTTGGTACTCCAAAACAACCTACTAAGAAAAAACCTGTATGCTACAGTATTGTAGTCTAAGATTTCAACATTATGAAGACTATGTTTGTTCTGTTGGGATTCTTTATCTAGCCTTTTATTAATTAACTTTAATTCTTTGATGTTAGTCAACAAATAGCTGTGTATATTTTTTTTGGGGCGGTGGTTTGTAGGGACCACCACTTAAATAAGTGGATGATTAATGAGCACCATCCAGCTGTGGATGTTCATAGAAGGTACCAGGCTATCCTACTTTTTTTTTATTGCCCCTCCATGTACAAGAAGAAGAGAAAACCCTGTTGTGGTCCACCATGATTATTATGGAGGTCTAGAGCATTATCAATACTACAAGGGTTATTCACCAAAGTAGGAATTCAAAGTGAATGCAATGTGAAATTTAAAATTCAAATAAAAATAGCTGAACTGGAAAACATCTTGAAGCCAACTATGCTTCTAGTTTGGCTATTTTGACCGAGAATTTAACATTCACTTGGAATTCACTTAGAATTTTCACTTTAGAGGATAATCCTTTGTTTCTAAATATGTATGTATACAACTGGGAAGATGTGTCCCAGGTAGTTTTATTTTAGCACTAGTGACAAACTGCCTTTTGAAAAGCAGTGTAATAGAAGTTTTGTTGTTAGTACCCATTAAACCAGAAAACAGCGAGAACAATAACTCTAGCCAATCTATTGTGGTGACTGGTAAAAACCAATTATTTACTAAACTGGGAGTTTCAGGAATAAAAAGTGAATCCAAATGTGTTCAACCAAAAAAGTAGAATGGCTGAACAATATGAAAAATATGGGACATGGATAACTTTTTCTAAGTTGGCTGATTTGATCTAAAAATTTTAAATTTTCTTTCTGATAATTTACATTTTAGTAAAAAAAATGAGCTAAATGTTGAGATGTCAATTACTTTTCACAGGGTAGAGCAAATACTATAAATATACAGTGGAATATTTTTTATATTTGCAGATTTTATAAACCATCCTAATATTCATTACCCTGAGTCATGAGACTGTGACATGTCAAATAACCTGTTTTATCTCTTTTAGAATAATTTTGTTATTTAACTAATTTTTCTTGTACTCCAGAAAATCAATAACTGAGTTAACAGAGAAAAGGAGGAAAAACTAAAAATATAAATGGTCTGATGGTGAATTACTACTTGTCATTAGCTCGGTCTTATTTGAAGAACATGTTTTTAGTTGCATGACGTCTGAGTAACAATGAGTTGAAGTGCTTCAAAGATTTTTTGGAACACTGGAAAAAATAAAATTGCATCTATCTTGTTAAAATATATATATCAGCTTTAACAAAATGTGTTCTTTATGGGAACATGTTTTTTCAAGGCAGCATGCAATTATGAACTTTTTGATTTATGGTTTCATACTGTACAAAAAAATAAGTACCTCGGAGAGCTGGTACTGTCTGAATATGCCTTATAAAATGCCTTATTTTTACTTGGTATTTTGCTGTAAAATCATTCAAGAGTCATGTATCTGATTTTATAAAATGTGTCCTTTATTGCAGCAGTGTAATATGTATTAGAGTACAATACCACAAATAACAGATATTTCTTGGAAGTGTTGCTTTGCTTGTGGGACTAAAGGTTTATATATGTTTTTATACTTTTTATACTACATAGATTTTACTTAACACCTTAAGGATACATTTCATGATTGTTGTTACTTTTCCAGAGTAGGAATTAGTTTCATATATCAGTATGGAACCTCCTACTTACTTGGCAAAGGCAATTCTACACAGCCAGCTACCATCAATAGATATGTGGGAAGATCCATTTCCAATAGGATAATTTATAGCCTGATTGTTTTAATAGCCTATTGGTCCTTAACCCCTTAAGGACCAAACTTCTGGAATAAATGGGAATCATGACATGCCACACATGTCATGTGTCCTTAAGGGGTTAAAGCGGAGCAGTCTCATTCCAGGACATTTAATATAGTGTTTACTCATCATTATATTTAACCCCTTAAGGACACAACTTCTGGAATAAAAGGGAATCATGACGGAATAGTTCCGTCATGTGTCCTTAAGGGGTTAACAATTATGTATATGCGAGGTATAAAAAAAAATGAATGTATCCTGCTTTATCCTGCACTAGCATGTCTGAGGTTTGGCTCTGTCTTTTTCGATGTCAGCTAATGGGGAGACCTAGTGTGCATGGGTGTGCGCATTAGTCCTTCCCCATAGGAAAGCATTGCCTCAATTCTTCCTTTATTTTTTTTCTAATTTTGGATGTAGTCATGAGGAGTATGAGGACATCCAGTGTTGTTTCACGGAGTCAAACTCTGTGAAACTCTCGGGAAGTGCCTCAAGTGACTGTCTGGCATGTTTTTGATGGATCTACAGTGTTCCTTTATTTAGCTTGCAGGGTTGCAAGGCTTAACAGGTAATCCTGTCCCTGGATTACAATTACTTTGCTTCATTCTCCTGGTTGTTCGGTACATTGCATTCTCCTTTGCTTTTCTCGTTATTTTAGTCGAATACCGAACAAACCCCTGAACAAGCTGTGGAGTGTGCAGCTTGTTAACCTCCATCACCCCTGTCAACACCTCATTAACTAGTACCACAACATTCTAAACCGTCGTCTGGGCGGTAGCTGTTCATATGTACAAACATGTGGCGGCGGCCATCTTTAGCCGCGAACACGTACAGCGGTGTTTGGTCATCGATTGTATGGAACTAAAATCGAACACTCGACTGCACGAACACCACTGGAACTTCAACCCCCATTGAAGTTTGGGAAAATGTGTTTGAATGGAAAGGCATTCAGTGGTAGCAAACTCCGAACGAGGGAAACAAACCAAGCATACGTACGACCAGTTCCATGTGTTATTTTATTATATTCTGTACCCCCTAATGAGACTGACCGCTCAGCCTGATTTAATGGTACTCTTTTCGGCAGGCACCTCGTGCATGGTCAGTCTAAACTTTACCTCTGTGGCATTTCAGCTGCGTCCGTGGGATCCAAGCACTTTCGGGATATGTTGGGCACTCAGATCCAGGCTATCCAGGGATATAGTACTTGAGGGGGTACCTAACTCTTAAATGTATGTTTTGGGGTATAATTGAAGTGTATGTCTTGGACCTAAGGGTTAATGTAATTTATTGGTGTACTTTACAGTAGTCTCCTCTCAGGTCCTGTGGGGAATGCCTCTGGAATATGTTTCAGAAAACTCCTTGCATGGGGACTCACATAAAAGGCCATGTGTGGCTCCCATTAAAGGAGTTCCAGTTTACCTTCAACATAGAACCTTGTCTCATGTTTGTAGGGGAAAGCTATACCAGCTATGTCACTACTTGGATTATCGCTATTTGAGATTACTGCAGCATCACTCTTACTAGGGGGAAGGAACATCTCTGGCGGTGAAACCCCTCTTCCTCTCGGGGTGGCCGTCACACCCACGTCTTGCATTTAAACTAAAAATAACACAGTGAATTGTTATCTCGATCCATCTAGGAGGCTCGCTCAGGTTTACATTGACAGGTGAACTTACACTCTAATGACCACTACAAAATATCTGGTATTTTCATACTATTAATCTTTTAATGTTTTTTGAAAGTTTCTCCAAGTATGGTCTAGCATCCATGTTTGTTAAGAAAAAAAAACACCTGTTAAAAGGACATTATAATCACCAGAACAACTATAGTGTATTGTATTGGTTCTGGTGAGTATAATCATTACCTTCAGAGACAATGCAGTGTGTACCTTACAGTCTATGGATACCTCCACTGGCCACTCCTCATATATCTCCTAGAGCTGCTTCCTGGGGCAATGCTGCACATTGTGCAGCTCTGACAGTCAGTGCCTCCACCCTCTGCATGTAGACATTGAACCTTCCTCAAAGAGGTGCATTGATTCAATGCATATATATGAGGACATGCTGATTGGCCAGGGCTGTGTTTGACTTGTGCTGGTTCTGCCCCTGATCTGCCTCCTTGATAGTCTCAGCCAATCCAATGTGAAAGCATTGTGATTGGTTGAGAGAAACGCTTCTTCTGATGTCAGCCAAACAGGCAGATCGGGGGCAGAGCCAGCAGCATCCGACTGTAATAGGGGGGGTAGATGGTTGTTTTAACACTATAGGATCAGGAATTCATGCTTGTGTTCCTGACCCTATAGTGTTTCTTTAAGCATTATTAATACCAACAAACAGCAGCAGTTTGTCTATAAAATATCTACATTCTATGGTCAACAAGTACATTTAAAATCTGCACATTACTTACACCCACCTCCACCGATACTAACCATTGCTAAGAATTTACAGTTTCGCAAATAAGTAGTTCCTCAAGTAAAGTACATTTTGCAACTCACTGTCACAGCAACTCTATCAGGATACTATATAAAAAAAAGTTTGTTTGCAGTGTGTGTACTTCACTTCCATTCACCTTCAGCTTATCCTTAATTTGTCTGTATGCCAGACTTGTCAAAACATGCACCATACTTCTAGAAAGGCTTTAGTGTTTAACCCCTTAAGGGCACATGACGTGTGACATGTCATGATTCTCTTTTATTCCAGAAGTTTGATCCTTAAGGGGTTACATATGCTTAAACATAAATAATGTGCTTAAACATAAAAAAACATAAAATATATATTTATAAATGTAGGGTCTATTCAGCTTTTCAGAGTGTATCATTTTCATATATAGGTACCTGTTATTTTTTTGCAGGTTTATAAGCAAGTCAGAAAGACAAGTGTAGGGTTGTTACTTAAAACAGGTCACGTCATTATTTGGAGAAATTACTTTATCTCATTCCAGTTTTTATGAGAGAAAGAACAGCAACATGAGTGAGAAAGATGCTCAATGCATTTCTGTGAAAACAGGATGCAACAATAGGGTTTGACTTAGAAGACCTTGCTTGACGAGTGTATAGGTGAAACGTTTGTCAGCTTTAAGCATATGTGTCATCTCCTATTGTGTTTTGTTGTGTAACGAGC